>CM031939.1:34662750-34843373 GCA_018703725.1 Brassica juncea | reverse complement strand
AACTCAACTCACACCCTCTTTCTCATACTTCGAAAAACTGAAGTTCATAAATAATCGAAAACGTTTCATAGATTGCGACTGCCGAAATTCAAACAAAACCCCAAAAAAGGGGCAGGTATTCGAAGCCACCAACGGCCAGTCCCGGTAAATACATCATGGCCTCTTAAACGGCCGAAACACATAAAAAACGAAATCCCAGAAGGGATTGATAAATCTAGACGCTCCCAGGAGCGTCATCTTCATCCTCACTCGCGACAGGGACAGCCTCGCCATCGCCTTCCTCAGTCGCATCGCCACTACCCGCCTCGTCCGCGCCAACCTCGCAATCTTCTCCCGCGCGCTCCTGATCTTCTGAGTTTTCAGAGGTCGGAGCTAGGGTGGATTAAGCTTGCAGGCCGGCGAGGATCGAATCGAAATCTCCCTCGGTGGCCGCCCACTCTCCTTTACAGGACGATAATCTGGCTTCCTCCAAGTCCAAAGACGGGGCCTCATTACCTCGAAGCAACTCGAGCTCATTCAAACTCCCCTCGATCCCCGCTAAAGCCAGGTCCCTCTTGCGGATGGCTATCAAGGACTCAAATAGGATGGCCATCCTCGTCAGACGACCATAGAAGTCGTCGCTGGCATCGGCAACCTCCGAGGATCTACGGGCGCTCATCTCCTCGTGAGCCTGAACCTTCTCCTGAAGACGGCGGACTTCCGAGGATTTACTCCTCTTCTCTTTCTTCACCTTGAGTAACGAACTCGCGGTCTTCCCCAGGTCGCGCTCAAGATCGCTGATACGAACCTCAAGCTGGGACGTCTGGGCAGCATGGGTGTCCTCGACAGTCTGGAATGCAGCCTTAGTATGCTTCAGCGCTTCCTGCGACGACTCCAGTTCCTTCGATAGACGAATGACTTCCGACCCGCACTCGCCAAGCATTCCGTCAATCAGCGACACAAACTGCCCGCAAAAAGGAAGGAGTAAGTATCATCGTAAAAAAAAAAAAAAAAAAAAAAAAAAAAAAAAAAAAAAAAACGGTGCAAGAATTGCGGACAAATTAAAATCGAACCTTGGAACGATGACGCGCCAACGGCTCTGAGAGTTCGCTTTCCTCGCTCTTCGCACCCCGCTTCTTTTTCGCTCCGGACGCCGCGCCAGCCCTTGCCCTTCCCTTGGGCAACGGCGCGGCACCAGCCGCTGGCAGTCCCAAGACGAGTTCCCTCTTCGCCGGGGGAAGAGGTGCAGATTCTATCACGTCCTCTCTTCCGGAGATCACGATCGGAGCAGTCGAAGAACCCGATGGATGGATCTGAACATCAAGAGTCTGTTCAGGAACCATAACCCCTTCTGTAGACGGGAGGGCATCGGATGGGACTTCGGGGCTGGGAACCGAAGGAGCAGGCAAAGGAGTTGGAGCCGCGAAAGGAACATCGGGCGTCTCAGTCCTCGCCCGCTTTGAGCCCTTCGCAGCACTACGCCGGGATAGCTTAGCCTTGAAAGAATCAAACCCATCAGTCAGGGACGGAGTAGCCTCCTGAACGGCCTGAACGGCGGGAGCTTGACTGGCCGGAACCGACGGAGCTTGGCCGGCCTCGCCCATCTCAACATCAGAATCACTTTCAACTTGGGATGAAGACATTTTCTTTCTTGAGAGAGAAGAAGAGAGAATTTGAAAAGATGTGAAGAATGAGAAGGGAAGGCTGGCTATTAATAAGAAAAAGGGGGGTGATGACACAGGTTTCCTGCGGAAAAATCCTTAGCCGAAAATTTCGATTTTCAAAAAATTCAAATCACTCGCCCGCAAAATTGTCTCCGATCTTACGAGCTGGGGGGCTAACTGTTGGGGTCAAAAACGGTTATCTCGAAATCTACGGCCAAGGATCCTTCCAAACTCGAAGATTTCCCGCACGAACGACTAGCGGGGGAAAGATCGAGCAACGGAAAACCCACGGACGGCAAGACGGCCTGGGGCCGGCGGAACGCGGGACGCGGGACGCGGGCCGGCCTGGCGCCGGCGGCCCCCGTCCTGGCGCCGGCGGCCCCCAGCCTGGCGCCGGGCACGCGGGAGCAGGAGGGGGCCTGGCGCCGGCGGCACCCGGCCTGGCGCCGGGAGCAGCACCCCGGCCTGGCGCCGGCGGCCACCGTCACGCGGGAAGGAGGGAGACGGAGGAACGAAGGCGGGGCATGGAATCGGCAAAGGAGGGAAAAAGGAATGGCGATCGGAGGAAAGAAGGACGCGGGAGCGGAATTGGCAGCAGGTGGCACACGAAGGGCGCCGGACGGCACACAGGAGAGGGGCACTGGCGCCGGAGGCACAGCGTACGCGGGGCCGGATGGGGCCGGCGGCACGCGGGGCGGCAAGCGGGGCGGACCCGGTGGCGCCGCGGCACGCGGGACGCGGGCCAGCCGGCGCGGCGGACCCGTCACGCGGGCCGGCCTGGCACCGGTCCACACGGGCCTGGGCAGGCGGACGGCGGACCGGCGCGGGCCGGCCATGGCTGGACGCGCGGCACTCGGCCTGGCGCCGGCGCAACCGTCACGAGGGGCCGGCCTGGCGCCGGCGGCACCCTGGTCTGGCGCCGGTCCACGGCCCTCGTCCTGGTCTCGGTCCCATTGTGCTCGGTCCAATCCCATCTTGGCTTGTTCGGATCAGTCCTCGTGAGTTTGGTACAATCAAGGCTACGGAATAAACATCTTTCGATTCGGTTAGAACCATCCTCAATGTTTTACGATGGAAACTGGAGGGGTTGGATTTCTCGTAGAAGATATCATATAAAACAAAGATCGATTAACTTGAACATCGATCCTTTAAGCTATACGGTTTATTCTCCGAGAAAGATCATCTTTCCGAGAAATCGTATAAAACGTTTAACGACTTAAGACAAGTCCACGGACTTACTTACAATTTTTCAGAATTCAGGCCCAATCAGGCTATGACGGTTTATCCGATTTCCCGAAACGTCGGATAAACATCAAGTCATCGAAAGATAGCGGAAAACTCGGGGATGATTACAAAGACCGACGAAAATGGAACATTTCTTGAAGAGATAAGCTTGGACCCAAAGGCGAGGCCCATCATCCTAAGGCAAACTGACCTATGAGTGGATATATAAGGAGAGCAAGAGCAGAGGAGAAGAGCATCCCGAAAATCCGAGAATTAGACTTAGAGCATCCTGCTAGCTTAGAAGAACTAGGGTTTAGGTGGTTAGACTAGCGGAGCAAGGCTTAGGACGTTTGGCTGCCTGCAACTCTATCTTTTTCTTTAAATCGCAAATCTCTATGTCTTTCGGAGAATCCTTGTACTCGTTTCTCTTATCTAATAAAACGCCTTCGGGCAAATATTTCAATTCCCATTTTTTGTATTCTGTTTACTTTATCGATTTCGTGTGGCAACGCAGAGAATCCGGACCTTCAAGGAAAGTCGGGTTTACTTGGCTTTCCTCCGCAATCTTACTTATCAGAAATTGACGGTGTGAATTTCGGTTCCCACAAGCACCTTGGATCTACACTTAATCACCCTTAGTCTCCCAAGCCCATGAACCCTAGATAGATCTACTCACTAATAGCCATGGAAAACCTCAAAATCAATGATGATTGAAGGCTAAACATGATTAGAGAAGAAGATAATCTATTAAACACAAAATAAATGAGATAAAAAGGATCAAAGATCCAAACTTTCTTCAAGATCTTATTATGTTTTTGAGAGAAAAGAAGTTAGATCTCTTAATGAGATTACAAGGGTATTTATAGGTGGCTTGAAAGCCCTTGAAAACATAAAAGAAAAGTTCAAAAGGTCCTTGGTGCCACATGATTTTCGACCAATCAGAAACCAAGAAAAGGAAGAAAGTGAACCACCCGGGTCAGGCAGTGTGGTCCATGGCCGGGTGTGTTCCAGCCGGGTGTGTTCCAGCGTCCTGAGCTTGCGGCCGTGCGGGTAGAAGCAGTCGGGTAGGTGCTGTCCGGGTGTCTCCATGCGCGGGTAGTAGTGGCCGGGTGGACGAGGTCGAGTGAGATTGTATGCGGGTTAGGCAAGGTTGGGTGCGTCCTTGGTCGCGTCCCGTCCGTTATTCCCGTGTCCATCCCGTGCGGGTAGTATCTCCCGAGCATCCAAGACCGCGCATCCAATGCGTCCGTGCTCCGTCCCGTGCGGGTAAGTCTCCCCGGGTGTGTGCACCCGCGTGATCTCCATCAGCAAGGACTAACCCGTGCGGGTAAGCTACCCCGAGCACTCCAGCCCGCATGTCTCGTCCTTCCAAGATGCTGTCCTGCGCGTTCCCTCGCCCGAGCACGTCCAGGCCGCGTGCGTTCTAGGCGTCTAGCATGCGCGGTGGTTGACCACGGGTATTGTCACCCGGGTGGCTTGACATGCTTCCACTCAATTGATCATAACTCCTCCAATATGGCTCCAAATGTCTTGAAACCACTTCCATTGGAAAGCTAACTCAGAATTCCATGTCTCCACCAAATATTAGCATCAGAAGATACTTCTAAGGACTCTGTCCATATTCATCTTTAAACCCTTCTTTTTCATCACAAAACTTCCAAACATCTCCCATACCTCCAAAAGTATACTCCAACACCTGATAGAGACTTATGAATGCAAAATGAGCCTAAAGATGCCTAATGCCTAATCTAAATGATCAAAAATTCACAAGATATGATAGCTAAAAACATGTAAATATGCAAGACATCAACTCCCCCACACTAGACCTTTGCTTGTCCTCAAGTAAACTTTTTCAAACACAAGGGGGATGGATGCAAGGATGGGAACAAAGCCAAAGGAAACACTCATAGCACTCAACCTGACATCCTAAAGAAACATAGTGTTGGTGTCAAAATCGGTTACGGCGGAATCAATGACTGAAAGTCTCTGGAAAGTATTTCTTAAAACAAAAAGTCTCGGATAATTTGAAAAGAAGTTATACAAGATTTTCTCAAATTATAATATCCACTCTCTGGTGAGGTCGAAAACGGTTATCTCGAAATCTACGGCTAAAGATCCTTCCAAACTCGAAGATTTCTCGCACGAACGACTAACGGGGGAAAGATCAGGCAACAGAAAACCCATGGGCGGCAAGCCGGCCTGGCGCCGGCGACAAGGGTCACGCGAGCCGGCCTGGCGCCGGCGGCACCCCGGCCTGGCGCCGGCGGCACCCCGGCCTGGCGCCGGCGGCACCCCGGCCTGGCGCCGGCGGCACGCGTCACGCGGGCCGGCCTGGCACCGAAGGCAAGCCCCCTGACGCCGGTCGACGGCCCTCGTCCTGATCTCGGTCCCATCATGCTTGGTCTGATCCCATCTTGGTTTGTTTGGATCAATCCTCGTGAGTTTGGTACGATCACGGCTATGGAGTAAACAACTTTCGATTCGACTCGGTTGGAATCGTCCTCGATGTCTTACGACAAAAACTAGGAGGATTGGATTTCTCGTAGAAAATATCGTATAAAACAAAGATTGATTAACTTGAACATCGTATAAAACGTTCAACGACTTAAGACAAGTCCACGGACTTACTTACAATTTTAAGAATTCAGGCCCAATCAAGCTATGACGGTTTATCCGATTTCCCGAACATCGGATAAACATCAAGTCACCGAAAAATAGGGGAAAACTCGAGGATAATTACAAAGATCGACGAAAATCCTTGATTGGAGACCTAGAGAGCTCCTGTTGGCTGATAGAACTTAGAATTTTGGCGGTTAGACTAGCAAGGCAGGCCCTAGAACGTCTGGCTGCCTCCTGCTCGCAAATCTCCGCTCCTCTCGGAAGGATCGGCCATTTCTTTTACTTCAGAGCTCCGAACATAGAAACCCTAGGCGTTATCTTCGACATGCCTGTTTCTATGACAAACGCTCATACTAGACGAACCCGCCTAGACGGTTCGATTTCTTGTTCAATTCTTTCTAAACTCTACTACGTCCGACTTGATCCTCGAAGGGGGTACGTAGGCAGCCTTTCTTAAGGTCCAGTCCCAAATCTTTAACAGAACCTTTTCCGCATTTATTCGGTTACTTGTCGTTGGCTGTCGCAGAGAATCTGGACCTTCAGGGAAAGTCGGGTTAACTTGGCTTTCCTCCGTTTTTATTCATTAAAATCGACGGTGTGAATTTCGGTTCCCACAGTTTGGTGCTAGAAGGAGGGGAGGACGGATTACTCTTACTCATACGGCCGCAAAGCGCTTGATCGAACCGATGTCTGGAAATATGAAAGAAAAAGTTGCAGTTTGCGTCAACGATGGTAAAACAACTCCAGCAGCGACTGTTCCTATGGCCAACGCTTACGCAAACGCCACGGTGCTCGAGCAAATCAAAAACCTAGCCGCGGCTTTCCGCCACAGGAAGAGCACGAAAACGAGCTCGCAATTTCTCTATCTAAACAAAAAGGGGAACGATAAAATCTATCAAACCCCAAAAATTCGTCTTGTTACCAAGTTAGAGAAATCGCAACGAGCAAGGTTTCTACGAAAAACGTTTTTTTCGAGAACCTCTCGGAAAAATAAAACTTATTCTCCTAGAAACCTTGGGGAAACCCTATATTACTCGTGGAACAGAAGCACGGCAAATCGGTTCACCGATTCCCACTGCCATACTTTTTACAAACAACTCTCGAGGAACAAACGGGAAAACGAAAGGAGGTCGGAGCTTGATCTTACTAGGACGACTTGCCATAGGGTAAGATCAGTCTTCCCAGTCCGCCTTAGAAAGAGCCCACTTTGTTCTCCTTTGTGTCTAGGAAAAAATGGCTTTCGTTTCACCTCTATCGGAGTTTCCGTTGAGATTTTACGAAGGAAACAAAATCAATATCCCGGCCACCTTGCCCGTGGATGAGAACAACCATCACCAAGGCCACCTCGCCCATGGCCACCTCGCCTGTGGAAACCTCACTTTTCTCTCCTTTGAGTGTAGTTCAAGATGGTTTTCGTTTCGTCTTAATCGGAGCTTCCGTTGAGATTTTACGAAGAAAACAATGTCGTTGTCTCGACCACCTCGCCCATGAGAAGGATCTCTCTGTCCCGTCATAGGACGAGCCCGGTCCTGTCTCAGTACCATGCATCTTTGCCTGAGTTTTCGTAACTCAATCTTTGAGTCCATGAGCACCGGGGATCGACGAAGGCAAGCAACAGCAGGCACCGGCGGACGCAGGACACGGCACGGGCGGCAGGGCGCCTGGCGCCGGCGGCAGGCTTGCCCTGTCCCATGTGGCGCCGGCGGCAGGCCTGTCGTCTCCCGTCTGGCGCCGGCGGCAAGGGTCCTGGTGCCCATCTATGCAATCGTCTCGTGGTCTCGAGCAACGGCAGCATCTTGGTCTCTTAAACCCATGTCCGGATTGTCCGAGAACTACAATGATTCTTCCGCAAAGCCTTCTCGATTGTTTAAAAGTTCATATTTTAAAACGTCTAAAGTTCGAAGCCTCATTACTCAAACCCTTGAAGACGGAAAATCTGCGAATCCAAGTCCATTCTGATACACGAGGAATCTCGGAAGATCCTGTTGGGTAAAAAACGGTTATCTCAAAATCTACGGCTAAAGATCCTTCCAAACTCGAATATTTCCCGCACGAACGACTAACAGGGGAAAGATCAGGCAACGGAAAACCCACGGCCGGCCTGGCGCCGGCGGCACGCGTCACGCGGGCCGGCCTGGCGCCGGCGGCACCCCGGCCTGGTGCCGGCGGCACGCGTCACGCGAGCCGGCCTGGCGCCGACGGCACCCCGGACTGACGCCGGCGGTACGCGTCACGCGGGCTGGCCTGGCACCAGCGGCACCCCGGCCTGGCACCGGCGGCACGCGTCAAGCGAGCCGGCCTGGCGCCGGCGGCACCCCGGCCTGGCACCGGCGGCATGCATCACGCGGGCCGGCCTGGCGCCGGCGGCACGCGTCACGCGGGCCGGCCTGGCGCCGGCGGCAAGCCCCCTGACGCCGGTCGACGGCCCTCGTCCTGGTCTCGGTCCCATCATGCTCGGTCTGATCCCATCTCGGCTTGTTTGGATCAATCTTCGTGAGTTTGGTACGACCACGGTTATTCTAAACACCAAACATCTCGACTATACGAGGAAATGGGATTCCTTCGGAAATGTCGAAACCTTCAAAAGACTATTTTCTTGAAAAATTTTGTAAAGGTTTTAATTCTTCGTAGGACAGGAACAAAAACGTCTTGAAAACTGCCATTGAATTTAGGGAACTTAGGACCTAGGTGGATAGTCTAGCCAGCTAAGTCTTAGGCAAAATTTCCAGTCTTGTTCCATCGTTCCTTGATTGTCCAGGCAGAACATGCAAACCGATCTAGTCTCTCGAAAAACCGAGAAACGATCGCCGCGCGTTCTAAAAGCATACTCATCCCGCTTCCTAAAAGAAAGAAAAAACGTACACAAGCCTTCGGAAGAACGGCTAACCCGTTTTCTTTCGTAAAAAGAAAAGGGAAGTAGGTACGTATACTATACCGTATAATCCCATCTTCGAAAACTTTTTGCTTCAGCATCAAGACAACGCTTTTGACAAAGCAAACCCTCGCAGCAATAAGATTCGTCTAAAAAATGCTAGCGACATAAGCCCAAACGTTACAAACATAGTCTTGAAAACTCAACGTCGTCTCTCGTCGCAAACTCGTGACTAGAAACGTGTACCAACGTCAGACTAATAGCACGACGGTGAACTACGAAAATAACGAAATAACCTTCGGTAAAACTCCGTGAGTAATTCGAAGCAGCTTTCGTCCAAAGGTCGAAATCATAGCGGAAACATCTCCCGTGCAATCCGCGGAAACATCGCTACTTTAACAATCTGCGATTTTCTATCTCCATGAAACCGGTCATCCATTACTTTCGTATAACAAGAACATTTTAAAACAAAACAGCCTATGGAAAAAACATGATCGGTCTTTCCCCGCGTCCCGCGTGCCGCCGGCGCCAGGCCATCCTGCCGTCTGTGGGTTTTTCGTTGTTCGATCTTTCCCCGTTAGTCGTTTGCGGGAAATCTTCGAGTTTGGGAAGATCGTTAGCCGCAGATTTCGAGATAATCGTTTCTAATCCAACAAGACTCCTCGAGTATCGGGATTTTGCGATGGACTTGGATTTGTAGACTTTCCGTCTTCAAGGATGTGAGCAACGAGGCTTCGAGCTTTAGATGTGTTAAAAGAGGAATCTTTTAAACAATCGGGAAGGCTTTACGGAAGACTCATTGTAGATCTCGGACGATCCGGACATGGTTTCAAGGGACCAAGATGCCGCCATTGCCCGAGATCATGAGATGATTGCACGGATGGACGCCAGGACCCTTGCCGCTGGCGCCAGATGGGAGTGGACGAGCCTTCCCGTGAGTTTTATCGAGCGACGACCCGTTTCTTGGCTTTGATCGTCGCTTGGCTTTTCTTTCGAGGACTTTCGGGTAACGATTTCGTCATTGACCGATTTTGACCCCAACAGTTAGCCCCCCAGCTAGCTAGGAACTGTAGTGCCTGTCGGATCCTAGCTTGCGGTATAGCCGTATGGGAAGGTGTAGAGACGTAATCGTTTGCCGAAAGTCGGGGTAAATAGTGATTTTACCTCCTTTATAAGGATGGAGTAAGAAATCTCATTCTTACTTCATCATAAGAAATTTACTCTCTCTCTCAAGAATCCTTTCTCTCTCTTTAAGAACAATGTCTTCAAGATCCTCAAAGAGAAATTCTTCTTCCCATTCATCCTCGGATGACTCTCTTGCCCATGTGACGGTGAAGCAGGAGGAGTTGGTCGAGGAGGAAACGAAGAATGCGTATTACCGAGCCCTTGTAGGTTCGCCCCCAACACTGCCAGAGATTCCTGTTCCGAGGAGACCTCTGAGGCAGCCTGGTGCTCCTTTTACGCCGAGCTTGGTTTCTCGCAAATATCTCAAGGTTCTTCGAGATTTTTACCAAGTTCCTGAAGGAGTCAAATTCCGGATTCCCGTTGGTAACGAGAGTGCAAGGAATCCTCCGCAAGGTTTCTTTACATGTTACGAGGCTTTCTTTACATACTGCCGTATGTGGTTCCCGATCCCTGGTGCCATTGTTCGTGCGCTTCACCGCTTCGAACTTTCGATCAGCCAGCTCAGCGTTCCTGCCTTGGAGAGTTGGCTTGGCGTACTGATCGCTAGCTATGAACTCGGGATTGATCTTGGTACCGATGATTTCGAAGGTCTTTGGGGCACTCGGCCGACGGGGAGCGACGGTTACTACTCCATGCTGCCTAAGAAGGATATGGCCGTGATTTAGGGGACTACTTCGAATCCCAAATCGTGGCAGGAGCGTTTCTTCTTCGTCCAAATAGATGGTGAGTCTGTCGAGGAGAGCTGCCTCCATCTATTTCCGCAAGCATGGAACTTCAACCGAGGTAATACGATGAAAAACCTGTTGTCTATTTCACCATTTCGGAAGTGCGAGTTTTAGTGAAAAAGTTTCGCTTTGTAGGGAACAACCCTATTGCGCATTTGCATGGTGATCTCTTTGTCAAGAGAGATCTTCTTCGTCAAAGGCCGTTTTTCTGGAAGTCCTTCACCCTCGAACGGATTCGAGACGCGGTTAGACTCTATCGGTCCCGAGATCCTGTCCCGTCGTATGATGCCGAACCGGTCATCGAAGCTCCTACTCGGAGGCGTAGACAGAGATCTCGTAAGGGGAAGGAAATCGATGATGGGGAAGGCTCGGAAGATCCTTCACCGTTGGGAGAAAATCCTAGTTTTGCTCCAATAGAAAAAGGCGGAGCCAGCGATTTTCCACCTACCAACTTCTTTGATGGCCTTCCTCCGGAGTTTGTTACTGATGAGTCGCTGGAGGATGAGGAGAAAAAACGGGTTTTTGCCTAGGGCTCCCAACGTGTCAACGAGGTTTGGCCCTTCGAACTTCTTAACCTTACGTTCGAATCTGTATATAAGCATGCTTGCTGATCTTGAGTTTATGCAGGGATTAAGAGTGTTTAGCGAGGCGCTTGACTCGAGTTTCCGCAAATCCAGGACTGCTAACTTCAAGACCACAGAAGCGGAGCGAGAGCTTTTCCGGTTCCGACAAGAGGTAAAGGCGCAGAACGCGAAGCAAGCTGAGCTTCATGCTCGAGCTCTCGTTTGGGCGGAAAGGAGAGGAAGAAGGATGGTCGCAGCTGAGGTGGCGAGACGGGCGGAATCGTTTGCTGCTGAGTTTCAATGTTTTAAAGAAGCTCAGGAGTTTGTTGGTGATTTCCGCGAGTGCCGGGGTTCGGTCGTAAACCTTTACAAGTCTCAGAACCCGGATTTCTCCTTCGATTCCGAGATTGCTGAGATGAAGGATTTCATGGCCGAGTGTGCTCATGCTGAGTCCTTGGTTCCTCCGGTAGAAGAAAGAGTCCGGAGACTATGGGAACCTATCGAGGTTTCCGAGGATACGGTGGAGGCCGGAGCCGATGAGAACGCCGAGGGTGGTGGGAACGCTCAAGGCGTGAATGAGGAAGTGGACCAGCCTGCTAGTTCATTTGGGATTTCCACATCCGTATTTCTCAATGTTGACTTCCTTTTGTGAATCGTATTTTTTGGCCGTGTGCGGCCGTTTTTAGGAGTTTTATTCTGCGATCGTTGGAGGTAGCATTCTTATGTTTTGGGACTGGCCGTTGGTGGCTTTGAATCCCGCCGTTTTTGCGGACTTTATGAATATGAAAATTTGTGAGATTTTGTCTTTTGTTTTGATTTATACTTTCGTCAAGTGTAGAGGGAAGGATGCGAGTAGTCACTTCGTATCCTAACTCTTTTTTTGTCGCTTGGTCCGTATGCTACTTTTTAGCGAGCGTTTTAGGTGTAAGCGATAAGAGACATGTTTTGGGATCTCGTATACGATACTATGTCTGTGAGATGTCAAGATCCAGCAAGACTGGGTTTAGGGCAAGACCTAGGCTTACTCTCAGCTTTAAGGCTGCGCGATGACTGATCGGCTTTCGTTTTGCCTGTTAGTGATTTCTTCCTGATTCTTTTCGTTTAAAGTCCGCGACTAGTCGCCGGCTTATATGACTTGTGTTAAAAGGATCGAGCTATCTTTGGAGTTTATCCGAGATGCTAAACCAAAATTTTGGGTTTCTTGTATAGCGCGCTATGATATCCTTGTCGGATGTAAGAGGACCTTGTAGGTCTGACTACGAGTTTGTATTGAGTGAAACGTTTCTTGTGTGCGTCCGTCGGGGCCAATCGACGGTCGTGAGTTATTTTTAAGTCGCAGGTGGACTGTCTTTTGCGGATGATACGAGTTTTGTTATCTTTTTAAGAAGTTGCGACGTCTCGCGTTTCTTTTAAAGATATGATTTTCGTTTTTCCAAAGCGTTGATGCGTTTAAGTGAGCATAAAAGATAGAAAGAATTTTATTAAAAATTTCGAAAAGTTCGAGTACATGTGCGGATTTTCGCGTTTTTGTGGGAGTATAGGAGTATACGCACCCAGTCCCCCCCCCCCTTTGTGGTGAGGGGGATAGCTGAACTCGCCGGGTTTTGACGAGCTGCCTACGTACCTCTTTCGAGGATCAAGCCATCTCGTAGTTCTGATAGTTGTCGCAAACGTTTTTACTCCCCGTGCGTTGCCGTTCCGATCGTGCTGGTTGGATCGGCGGTTTGTGCGGGGGTCGAGCTGTCTGCTTTTATGGCGGTGGACTCAGAGGCTTTGTCGCTGTCTTGAATCGTTGCCTGTTCGGATGATTCTGGATCATCTCTCTTCGAGTCCTCAGGAATGTTGTGTGATTCCTTTGCTCGTTTCGGGTTGGCCGCAGGGGCGTTCCGATCTTTTCGCAGTTTGAACTCGGCTAGGTAACAGAGTCTCGATTGTTTCTGACTACCCCAGATGGCTGCGGTTCCGGTCGGAGTCGGAAACTTGATACTGAGGTGATATGTGGATGGTACTGCCTTCATGGAGTTGATCCAAGGGGTTCCCATGATGGCGTTGTAGATGGCCGGGTTGTCGACTACTGCAAACTCGACGATCTTTGTAACTTCCTTTGCCATGACCGGGAGTTTAATTCTCCCGAGGGTCATGGTAGTGACGCCCGAAAACCCCGTCAAAGGTTTTGGCTCAGGGACGACTTCCCCAAGTGGGATCTTCATCCTGTAGAGGGTGTCGCGGAAGATGACGTTGACCGTGCTTCCTGTATCGATGAGAATGCGGCCGACTTCGAGATCCTGGATTACCAGGTCGATTACCAAAGGATCGCAGTGAGGTTTGTCGATTCCGACTGTCTCCTGTTCCTCGAAAGCGATCGTGTGGTTAGGAACATCTCTGTCTGGGAACCAGTTGGAACTTGTCTCGGCTTTTCGCCCGTAGGCTTTTATCGACGAGGCAGAGTCTTGGTAGAACTGTGATCCTCCGATGATCATGTTTACCCTCTGGCGACTGCTGTTGTTCCCTTGGTCGTCCTGTCTTCTTCCGCGTTTTTACCCCGATTGATTTTCGGTCGCGCGGTCCTCGGAGACAGTTTTGTTGGTCTTTGGGCGGTCGGAGTCCAGGAGCAAGTCCTTTATACTCTTGACCTTTGATAGTTCGCCGGTGAGGAGCTTTGCGGCGTGCCGAGCGCCGAGAACCTTGCAGTTCGCAGTGGAATGACCTCTGGTTTCGTGGAACTCGCAGTAGGAATTATCCCTGTATTGGTTCCTGGTCCAGGTGTTTCCGGAGGTTCTGCCTTGCTCCGAGTTGATGGCGTAGTTATGCTCGCCTTGGGCGTCTTCCCCTTCGTGATGGACGTTTTTGTCGTTACCAGAGGTTTTCTTTTTCGAGGACGTTTTCTGTGGTCCGTGCTTCTGCGATAGAAGCTTCATCTCTTCTTCCATGATGATGAAGTCCGTTGCCTTGTGGAGAGTATCCTGGATTGTCCGTGGCTTTTCCAGTAGTATCCACTTTCGGAACTTCGACTTGTACCAGAGAGTTTTCCTCAGGGCGTCGATTGCGACATTGTCGCTGATGCCTGTTACTCTGGCCATCACCAGCTTGAACCTTCGCATGAAGTCGCGGAGTGACTCGTCCTCCTTCTGAGCTAGACTCCATAGATCCACGTCGGACGTTTCTCTGTCCATGAACATGGAGTATTGTTTGAGAAACGCCGAGGCCAGTTGGCGGAAGCTTCCGATGGAGTTCCTTTTGAGCCGGGAGAACCACTCGAGCGCAGCGCCTTTGAGGTGCTCGACGAAGAGAAGACAATGACCCGCGTCTCGTTCGCGCTCCGGGAGTTTGCACCTGCCCATTGCGATCTGGAAAGACTGCAGGTGCGACTTAGGATCCGTCGTACCGTCATAGACCGGGATTTTGATTTTCCCTGGGTCTGAGATGCGTGTTTCCGTGATCCGGGTGGTGAACGGTGTTTTCCGTGCTTCCTCGAGAAGTCTATCGATCTCGGGAGCGGAACTGGTCGCCTGATGGATTTGCGATTTCACCGCTTTCACTTCGGCCACGGTCTTTTTTAGAGATTCGCGGAGATCATGGATCTCGCTATTGCTACTGGCGTTCCTCCAAGTTTGTCGGCGCTGGTCGCGATAGATCCGAGTTTGATCTTCCGCGAGTTCTTCCTGCTCCATCCAGTAGAGTTCTTCTTCCTCTTCTGTCATGGGCCTATCGAAGGATACCGTCTGCCGAGCGGACAGGCTTCGGGTCCTCCTGGGGTGGATGTCAGTGTCTTCATCGGAAGGATCCGATTGGTCGCTGATATCTAGATCGATGCGCTCGACGTCGCTTTCCTTGTTTCCCGTAGCCGGGACTGGAAGGTTCTGCGAGGTCGTTTGCTGTCCTTTCGGAGCCGTTTCCTCGGAAGTAGGCTCTTTCGGGGCATCTTTTTCTCATGCTCCGGGAGAGCCGAATTCGAGTCTTCTGCCGTGGCATGCCTAAGTGGATCCGTGCGGCAGTTTGCTCCTCGCAGTTAAGGTGTCGACCTGTTTTGCGAGCGAGGTTATCAGCTTGTCCTGTTGTTCCGCCCGTGCTAGGGCGGAGGTAAACAGTTCCTTCATCTGCCTGAGCGCCTCAGTGTTTGCATCAGCAGTGACTGCGGAGTCTTCTCAACGTTGGCGTCGACGGGTGTTCCATCTAGCGCTGGCTGATCTTTGGTGACGTCGGTAGACATGATCGAGCGTGTGCAGCTGCGAGATAGATAGATCCGTAACCCCCCTCCCTCTAGCGCCAAACTGTGGGAACGAAATTCGCACCGTCAATTTCCGATAAAGATTTGTGGAGGAAAACCGAGTTAACCCGATCTTCCTTGAAGGTCCCGTATATCTACTGGGCCGCACACGAAACAATCAATAGAGATAAAAGTTTCGAAAATAGAAATCGTAAAAGTTGAGCGAAAGAGATCTTATTTCTGAATTCTCGTTTGAGCGTGTACAACAAGAAAAGAAATCGGCTGTAAGAGCTGTCGAGGAGTCCGCTAGTCTGGTGGCCTAAGTCTATCCTAGTTGAGACGCAGCTCGCTAGTGAAAACAGAAAAGAATGCTAAATCGCTCTAAGTGCTAAGTGCTCTGAAAGTTTGTGATCTGGTTTGCTTCTTGCTCAAAGCTCTTCTTATATACTCCTCTTAAGACGGTCTATCTTCTCGAGGGCTGAATCAGGCTTTTTCCATTTTCGTCCATCTTCGTGTTTATCGGGAAACTTGACATTTATCTTCGGAAAACTTGACATTTATCTTCTGGAAACTTGACATTTATCTTCTGGAAACTTGACATTTATCTCTTATGTGAGGATAAAGATAAACCGTCATAGTTATCCTTCTTTTTCGGAAAATCGTAAGTGGGCCATTTTGGCCACGTTGGGCCGTTTAGGCGTTTTTACGATTTTTCAAAAGAACGGTCTTTAAAGGTTTCAGTGTTTCCGAAGGAACCTCAATTCCTTGTATAGTCCAGATATTGGTGTTCTAGAATAACCGTGATCGTACCAAACGTGCGTAGATTGATCCGAACAAGATAAGATGGGATCCGACCGGGCATGATAAGACCGAGACCAGGACGAGGGCCGCGGACCGACGCCAGGCCGACCCGCGTGACGGGTGCCGCCGGCGCCAGGCCGAGGTGCCGCCGGCGCCAGGCCGGCCCACGTGACGGGTGCCGCCGGCGCCAGGCCGGGGTGCCGCCTGTGCCAGGCTGGCCCGCGTCCCGCGTGCCGCCGGCGCCAAGCCGGGGTGCCGCCGGTGCCAGGCCGGCCCGCGTGACGGGTGCCGCCGGCGCCAGGCTGGCCCGCGTCCCGCGTGCCGCCGGCGCCAGGCCATCCTGCCGTCTGTGGGTTTTTCGTTGTTCGATCTTTCCCCGTTAGTCGTTTGCGGGAAATCTTCGAGTTTGGGAAGATCGTTAGCCGCAGATTTCGAGATAATCGTTTTTAATCCAACAAGACTCCTCGAGTATCGGGATTTTGCGATGGACTTGGATTTGTAGACTTTCCGTCTTCAGGGATGTGAGCAACGAGGCTTCGAGCTTTAGATGTGTTAAAAGACGAATCTTTTAAACAATCAGGAAGGCTTTACGGAAGACTCATTGTAGATCTCGGACGATCCGGACATGGGTTTCAAGGGACCAAGATGCCGCCATTGCCCGAGATCATGAGATGATTGCACGGATGGACGCCAGGACCCTTGCCGCTGGCGCCAGATGGGAGTGGACGAGCCTTCCCGTGAGTTTTATCGAGCGACGACCCGTTTCTTGGATTTGATCGTCGCTTGGCTTTTCTTTCGAGGACTTTCGGGTAACGATTTCGTCATTGAACGATTTTGACCCCAACATCTATCATGCTCCTCACTATAAACTGTGTCACTCTTGGCCATGTTCTCTACTAGTTCTTCAGCATCCTCTTCAGTTCTTCCCAAGAAGAAACCATTACTAGCAGTATCAAGCGTATTTCTGCATTGTGGAAGAGCTCCTCTATAGAAGGTGCTAAGCAAGCTCTCTTTGGTGAAGCCATGATGTGGACACTGAGACCAATAGCCCTTGAACCTCTCCCATGCTTCACTGAAGCTCTCAAGGTGCTATGACTTCACGGAAACAACAAGGTGCGATCTAAATCGGACGAACTGGGAGCAGACCGGATGCACTGGCGCCCGGGGCCAGCACGGGCGAGCTGGCGCCCGGCGCCCGGGGCCAGCACAGGCAGGCCGGCGCCCGAGGCCAGCACGAGCGAGCCGGCGCCCGGCTCCCGGGGCCAGCACAGGCGAGCCAGCGCCCGGCGCCCGGTGCCAGCGCATACGAGCCAGCGCCCGGCCCCCGGTGCAACAGAACAAGAGGCGGCCAAGACGTCCTAAGCCTTGCCGTACTAGTCTAACCACCTAAGTCCTAAGTTCTCTAAGCTAGCAAGAGTTCTCTAAGTCTAAAATCCCGGATCCTCTTCTCTTCTTCTCCAGCCCTCCTTATATAATCACATTAGGTCAGTGGCCCGTTTAACCTTTCGCCTTTGGGCCCAAGTTTATCTCCTTTGGAAATATTCCATTTTCCGTTGATCTTCGAGTTATCCTCGAGCATTGACATTTATCTGCGGAAACTTAACATTTATCCTACTTTAATAAGTTAGGATAAACTGTCATTGCTCTTACTGGGCTTGGGTCTCCAAAATCGTAAGTGAGCCCGTGGACAAGTTTCAAGCCCTCGAACGTTCGTAAGATTCCTCGGAAAGATTATCTTTTCCGCAAAATAAATCGTATAGCCTAAGGAATCGATGTTCGAGTTGATCGTCCCTGTTTTACACAATACATGTTGCGGAAGCACCAACCTTCCTAGCTCTAGTTGTAAAACTTCGAGGATAACTCCAATCGAGTTGAACCGAGGAACGTTAGGTCCCTAGCTAAGGTGCTATGACTTCACAGAAACAACAAGGTGCGATCTAAATCAGACGAGCTGGGAGCAGACTGGATGCACTGGCGCCCAGGGCCAGCACGGGCGAGCTGGCGCCCAGCGCCCGGGGCCAGCACGGGCAGGCTGGCGCCCGGCGCCCGGGGCCAGAACGGGCGAGCTGGCGCCCGGCGCCCGGGGCCAGCACAGGCAGGCTGGCGCCCGGTGCCAGCACGGGCTAGCCGGCGCCCGGTGACAGCACGGGCGAGCCGGCGCCCGGCTCCTGGGGCCAGCACGGGCGAGCCGGCGCCCGGCTCCTAGGGCCAGCACGGGCGAGCCGGCGCCCGGCGTCCGGGACCTTGGTCACGCCTGTTCTTTTCCGATCCGACCTTTGTTGATCCTTTTTGCGGAAAGTCCGTAGGAAGGAAATGATCTTAGACGTTGATTTTGAGATAACCGTTTTTGACCCCAACAGTTAGCCCCCCAGCCCGTAAGACTCGGAGACGATTTTGCGGGCGAGTGACTTGAGTTTGAAAATCGAAATTTTGGCTAAGAATATTTTATTGCGAAAATCCTCATATCCTTATAAGTAGTAGCTCATTACTCCTCATTCTTCACACACTCCCCCTTTTCTCAACTTTTTCCTTTTTTGCTCTCACAAACAAGAAGTCTTCCCCTCAAGTTGAACAGAAAGATTCCGACGTCTGTTGGGGTCAAAATCGGTCAAAAACGCAATCAATACCCGAAAGTCCTTTGAAACGACGGAAGGGATGATCGCAACGTGGCACCGGACACCAGCAGGAGCGGCCATGGCATATCCCCGGGCGCCGGGCGCCGGCTCGCTCGTGCTGGCGCCGGGCGCCGGGCGCCGGCTCGCCGGGCACCGGGCGCCGGCTCGCCCGTGCTGGCGCGGGGCCCCCGGCGCCGGCTCGCCCGTGCTGGCACCGGCCACCGGGCGCCGGCTAGCCCATGCTGGCGCCGGCTAGCCCGTGCTGGTGCCGGCTAGCCCGTGCTGGTGCCGGGCGCCGGGCGCCAGCTCGCCCATGCTGGTCACGGGCGCCGGGCGCCAGCTCACCTGTGCTGGTCTTGGGCGCCCGGCGCCAGCTCCCTCGTGCTGGTCACGGGCGTCGGGCGCCAGCTCCCTCGTGCTGGTCACTGGCGCCGGGCGCCAGCTCGCTCGTGCTAGTCACAGGCGCCGAGCGCCAGCACCCATGTCCAAATTCCAGGCGCCGGGCGCCAGCACCCATGTCCAAATCCCAGGCGCCCAAGTACGGACCACCCATGACCAACTATGCATTTTGTATCCTTGCTCGAAGACTCACCGTTCAACTCCTTGCTCGAAGACTCTGTTTCTTCTTGGTCGAAATAAATCAGGAAAGCTTCGGGAGACCACCAAAGGTTCGGTTGATGAATGGATCTCGATGAAGGTCCCGCGTGCCGCCAGCGCCAGGCCGGGGTGCCGCCGGCGCCAGGCCGCCCCGCGTCCCGCGTGCCGCCGGCGCCAGGCCGGGGTGCCGCCGGCGCCAGGCCGGCTCGCGTGACGCGTGCCGCCGGTGCCAGGCCATCTTTCCGTCCGTGGGTTTTTTCGTTGTTCGATCTTTCGTCAGTCGTTTGCGGGAAATCTTTGAGTTTGGGAAGTTCTTTTAGCCGTAGATTTCGAGATAATCGTTTCTAATCCAACAAGGTTCCTCGAGTATCGGGATTTGAGATTGACTTGGATTCGTAGATTTTCCGTCATCAAGGATGCGGGCAATGTGGCTTCGAGCTTTAGATGTGTTAAAAGACGAATCTTTTAATCAATCGGGAAGGCTTTGCGGAAGAACCATCGTAGTTCTCAGACGATCCGGACATGGGTTTTAAGGAACCAAGATGCTGCCATTGCCCGAGATTATGAGATGATTGCACGGATGGGCGCCAGGACCCTTGCCGCTGGTGCCAGGCGGGAGCGGACGAGCCTTCCCATGAGTTTTATCGAGCGACGACCCGTTTCTTGGTTTTGATCGTCGCTTGGCTTTTCTTTCGAGGAATTTTGGGTGACGATTTCGTCATTGACCGATTTTGACCCCAACATGCACCCGCGTGATCTCCATCAGCAAGGACTAACCCGTGCGGGTAAGCTACCCCGAGCACTCCAGCCCGCGTGTCTCGTCCTTCCCAGATGCTATCCTGCGCGTTCCCTCGCCCGAGCACGTCCAGGCCGCGTGCGTTGTAGGCGTCTAGCATGTGCGGTGGTTGACCACGGGTATTGTCACCCGGGTGGCTTGACATGCTTCCACTCAATTGATCATAACTCCTCCAATATGGCTCCAAATGTCTTGAAACCACTTCCATTGGAAAGCTAACTCAGAATTCCATGTCTCCACCAAATCTTAGCATCACAAGATACTTCTAAGGCCTCTGTACATATTCATCTTTAAACCCTTCTTTTTCATCACAAAACTTCCAAACATCTCCCATACCTCCAAAACTATACTCCAACACCTGATAGAGACTTATGAATGCAAAATGAGCCTAAAGATGCCTAATGCCTAATCTAAATGAGCAAAAATGCACAAGATATGATAGCTAAAAACATGTAAATATGCAAGACATCAACTCCCCCACACTAGACCTTTGCTTGTTCTCAAGTAAACTTTTTCAAACACAAGGGGGATGGATGCAAGGATGGGAACAAAGCCAAAGGAAACACTCATAGCACTCAACCTCACATCCTAAAGAAACATAGTGTTGGTGTCAAAATTGGTCACGACGGAATCAATGACTGAAAGTCTCTGGAAAGTATTTCTTAAAACAAAAAGTCTCGGATAATTTGAAAAGAAGTTATACGAGATTTTCTCAAATTTGAATATCCACTCTCTGGTGAGGTCGAAAATGGTTATCTCGAAATCTACGGCTAAAGATCCTTCCAAACTCGAAGATTTCCCGCACGAACGACTAACGGGGGAAAGATCAGGCAACGGAAAACCCACGGGCGGCAAGCCGGCCTGGCGCCGGTGGCACGCGTCCCGCGAGCCGGCCTGGCGCTGGTGGCACCCCGGCCTGGCGCCGGCGGCACGCGTCACGCGGACCGGCCTGGCGCCGGCGGCAAGCCCCCTGACGCCGGTCGACGGCCCTCGTCCTGGTCTCGGTCCCATCATGCTCGGTCTGATCCCATCTTTGTTTGTTTGGATCAATGCTCGTGAGTTTGGTACGATCACGGCTACAGAGTAAACATCTTTCGATTCGACTCGGTTGGAATCGTCCTCGATGTCTTACGACAAAAACTAGGAGGATTGGATTTCTCGTAGAAGATATCGTATAAAACAAAGATCGATTAACTTGAACATCGTATAAAACGTTCAACGACTTAAGACAAGTCCACAGAATTACTTACGATTTTAAGAATTCAGGCCCAATCAAGCTATGACGGTTTATCCGATTTCCAGAACATCGGATAAACATCAAGTCACCAAAAAATAGGGAAAAACTCGAGGATAATTACGAAGATCGACGAAAATGGAATACTTCCTGAAGAGATAAACTTGGGCCCAAAGGCGAGGTCCATCATCCTAAGGCAAACCGACCTAGGAGTGGGTATATAATAAGAGCAAGAGCAGAGGAGAAGGGGATCCGAAAATCCTAGATTGGAGACCTAGAGAGCTCCTGTTGGCTGATAGAACTTAGAATTTAGGCGGTTAGACTAGCAAGGCAGGCCCTAGAACGTCTAGCCGCCTCCTGCTCGCAAATCTCCGCTCCTCTCGGAAGGATCGGACATTTCTTTTACTTCAGAGCTCCGCACATAGAGACCCTAGGCGTTATCTTCGACATGCCTGTTTCTATGACAAACGCTCATACTAGACGAACACGCCTAGACGGTTCGATTTCTTGTTCAATTCTTTCTAAACTGAACTACGTCCGACTTGATCCTCGAAGGGGGTACGTAGGCAGCCTTTCTTAAGGTCCAGTCCCAAATCTTTAACTAAACCTTTTCCGCATTTATTCGGTCACTTGTCGTTGGCTGTCGCAGAGAATCCGGACCTTGAGGGAAAGTCGGGTTAACTTGGCTTTCCTCCGTTTTTATTCATTAAAATCGACGGTGTGAATTTTGGTTCCCACAGTTTGGCGCTAGAAGGAGGGGAGGATGGATTACTCTTACTCATAAGGCCGCAAAGCGCTTGATCGAACCGATGTCCGGAAATATGAAAGAAAAAGTTGCAGTTTGCGTCAACGATGGTAAAACAACTCCAGCAGCGACTGTTCCTACGGCCAACGCTTACGCAAACGCCACGGTGCTCGAGCAAATCAAAAACCTAGCCGCGGCTTTCCGCCACAGGAAGAGCACGAAAATGAGCTCGCAATTTCTCTATCTAAACAGAAAGGACAACGATAAAATCTATCAAACCCCAAAAATTCGTCTTGTTACCAAGTTATAGAAATCGCAACGAGCAAGGTTTCTACAAAAAACATTTCTTTCGAGAACCTCTCGGAAAAATAAAACTTATTCTCCTAGAAACCTTGGGGAAACACTATATTACTCGCGGAACAGAAGCACGGCAAATCGGTTCACCGATTCCCACTGGCATACTTTTTACAAACAACTCTCGAGGAACAAACGGGAAAACGAAAGGAAGTCGGAGCTTGATCTTACTAGGACGACTTGCCATAGGGTAAGATCAGTCTTCCCAGTCCGCCTTAGAAAGAACCCACTTTGTTCTCCTTTGTGTCTAGGTTAAAATGGCTTTCGTTTCATCTCAATCGGAGTTTCCGTTGAGATTTTACGAAGGAAACAAAATCACTATCCCGGCCACCTCGCCCGTGGATGAGAACAACCATCACCAAGGTCACCTCGCCCATGGCCACCTCGCCTGTGGAAACCTCACTTTTCTCTCCTTTGAGTCTAGGTCAAGATGGTTTTCGTTTCGTCTCAATCGGAGCTTCCGTTGAGATTTTACGAAGAAAACAATATCGCTGTCTCGACCACCTCGCCCATGAGAAGGATCTCTCTGTCCCGTCATAGGACGAGCCCGGTCCTGTCTCAGTACCATGCATCTTTGCCTGAGTTTTCGTAACTCGATCTTTGATTCCATGATCCCCGGGGATCGACGAAGGCAAGCAACAGCAGGCACAGGCGGACGCAGGACACGGCACGGGCGGCAGGGCGCCTGGCGCCGGCGGCAGGCTTGCCCTATCCCGTCTGGCGCCGGCGGCAGGCCTGTTGTCTCCCGTCTGGCGCCGGCGGCAAGGGTCCTGGTGCCCATCTATGCAATCGTCTCGTGGTCTCGAGCAACGGCAGCATCTTGGTCCCTTAAACCCATGTCCGGATTGTCCGAGAACTACAATGATTCTTCCGCAAAGCCTTCTCGATTGTTTAAAAGTTCATATTTTAAAGCGTCTAAAGTTCGAAGCCTCATTACTCAAACCCTTGAAGACGGAAAATCTGCGAATCCAAGTCCATCCCGATACTCGAGGAATCTCGGAAGATCCTGTTGGGTCAAAAACGGTTATCTCAAAATCTACGGCTAAAGATCCTTCCAAACTCGAAGATTTCCCGCACGAACGACTAACAGGGGAAAGATCAGGCAACGGAAAACCCACGGGCGGCAAGCCGGCCTGGCGCCAGCGGCACGTGTCACGCGAGCCGGCCTGGCGCCGGCGGCACCCTGGCCTGGTGCCGGCGGCACCCTGGCCTGGCGCCGGCGGCACCCCGGCCTGGCGCCGGCGGCACGCGTCACGCGAGCCGGCCTTGCGCCGGCGGCACCCCGGCCTGGATCCGGCGGCACGCATCACGCGAGCCGGCCTGGCGCCGGCGGCACCCCGGCCTGGCGCCGGCGGCACGCGTCACGCGGGCCGGCCTGGCGCCGGCGGCACCCCGGCATGGCGCCGGCGTCACGCGTCACGCAAGCCGGCCTGGCGCTTGTGGCACCCCGGCCTGGCGCCGGTGGCACGCGTCACGTGGGCCGGCCTGGCGCCGGCGGCACGCGTCACGCAGGCCGGCCTGGCGCCGGCGGCAAGCCTCCTGACGCCGGTCGGCGGCCCTCGTCCTGGTCTCGGTCCCATCATGCTCGGTCTGATCCCATCTCGGCTTGTTTGGATCAATCTTCGTGAGTTTGGTACGATCACGGTTATTCTAAACACCAAACATCTCGACTATACGAGGAAATGGGATTCCTTCAGAAATGCCGAAACCTTCAAAAGATTATTTTCTCGAAAAATTTTGTAAAGGTTTTAATTCTTCGTAGGACAGGAACAAAAACGTCTTGAAAACTGCCGTAGAATTTAGGGAACTTAGGACGTAGGTGGATAGTCTAGCAAGCTAAGTCTTAGGCAAAATTTCTAGTCTTGTTCCATCGTTCCTTGATTGTCCAGGCAGAACATGCAAACCGATCTAGTCTCTCGAAAAACCGAGAAACGATCGCCGCGCGTTTTAAAAGCATACTCATCCCGCTTCCTAAAACAAAGAAAAAACGTACACAAGCCTTCGGAAGAACGGCTAACCCGTTCTCTTTCGTAAAAAGAAAAAGGAAGTAGGTACGTATACTATACCCGTATAATCCCATCTTCGAAAATTTTTTGCTTCAGCATCAAGACAACGCTTTTGACAAAGCAAACTCTCGCAGCAATAAGATTCGTCTAAAAAATGCTAGCGGCATAAGCCCAAACGTTACAAACATAGTCTTAAAAACTCAACGTCGTCTCTCGTCGCAAACTCGCGACTAGAAACGTGTACCAACGTCAGACTAATAGCACGACGGTGAACTACGAAAATAACGAAATAACCTTCGGTAAAACTCCGTGAGTAATTCGAAGCAGCTTTCGTCCAAAGGTCGAAATCATAGCGGAAACATCTCTCGTGCAATCCGCGGAAACATCGCTACTTTAACAATCTGCGATTCTCTATCTCCATGAAACCGGTCATCCATTACTTTCGTATAACAAGAACATTTTAGAACAAAACAGCCTATGGAAAAAACATGATCGGTCTCATGCAAAACGACTTTGCAGTACGCAAAAGTGAATGAGGAAAACATAATCCGTGGTCGCAAATATCGCAAGTAATTTGCGAGAAACACTCTCCAGTTACCTTTACGAAAACCCCCTCTTAAATCGCTTTTACGAAAAATCCTCTGTATGGTCGAGTCAATTCATACAAAGCAACTTTCGTAAAATAAACATAATGGGTCCAACGGGTAACTGTCATAGACAGTTTTTGCTCCACAAGGTTTCTGGCTCCTGCCTTCATTCCCCGCGGTTACGTCCTGCGTCGATCCCTTAAACTTTTTCCCCCGGATAAAATGAAACGATTTTCATTCAACCAAAAAGAATTTATACGAACCATTCATCGTATAACTGAGACCTAAAGTGGAAGATCGTTTCTAAAAGCCAACAGCCATAACTCAGAAAACTCCGCTATACTTGGCATGTCTATCTCGGCAAACGCTATTTGGCCCTCGGCCAACTACGCCCTTCCGTAAAGTCCGGACCTGAATTCGGCATCCCCATTAAGGACAATCGTAAACTAACATGACCTTAATAAGGGTCATGGTCTGATCGTTTACCAACAACTTCCTTAGCGATACGGCTGAATCTAGCCTCCATGCCAATCCAAAGCTACTGAGCGAGCACCGCTCCAATCACTTAACGGCTAAAAACAACAATCCACGGTTTGTTCATAGAACGCCAAGTGACTATTACGCAAACAATTTGTCGTATAACCCAGAATCGGAAATCATACGATAAACTCTTCATACCAAAACTCAGTCCTAACAACCATATGGTTAACGGAAGATTTAAACTTATCGTCATTCGATTAAGTTCTATACGCCCCGTAAATACGGTATGAAAAGAAACACTCGTGACAAGGCTCCAAGAGTTATACGAGTCATCCTTAAATATATACAAACAAATCCCGGAAGGCCAACACTTCACGAAGTACTGGGAATGTAGACGCTTCTCCCTGGGTCGAACTTACGCGACCCCTTGGTCCTGCGTCCAAACCAAAACAACAGTTTCTGGCTGCGAACATTCACAAAACATCTCCAAAGCCCGCGAACATTTCAACCACGAAATGCGGCACAAGGGAAACTCGACCTTCAGCACTGCGAGACGTCGCTAACGCTCGAAGGACATTCTTTTCCTCAAAACATACAAACACACCTCTAAAACATGCCTCTAAACTGGCATCATGTCGTTGTTGCTGATCACAACAAACATACTCTAACGTCCTAAACAGACAAATAGCCGCCCTTCAAGGGGTAGGCTCTCTTGCATCCGACAAGGGTAAACATAGCGCGCTATACAAGAAATCCAAATTTTGGTTTAGCTCTTCGTAAAGGAAGTAGCTCGACTCACGCCTAGACAAATCATATAAGCCGACAACAATTCGCGGATTTTAAACGGTACGAGTCAGGTTAAAATCGAAAACAGGCAAAACGAAAGCCGATTTGTCATCGCAAAGCCTCAGTCCGAGAGTAAACCTAGGTCTTGCCCTAAACCCAGCCACGCTGGATCTTGACATCTCACAGACATAGTATGGTATACGAGATCCAAAAATTTCTCTCTTCACTTAAGCCTATTCGTTTCACGAACTTTTCGCGTAAATCGGTAAACCGCGGAAAATCTCGCTTTATGCAAACAATAGGTACGGTGATCATCAGGGAACTAGGAATGAGACGACAACTCACACCCTCTTTCTCATACTTCGAAAAAAACTGAAGTTCATAAAAAATCGAAAAACACATAATGGCCTCACAACGCCCAGACCAAAACAAATACATCAACAGCATCATGCTCAAAAGTCTCTCATGACACATAACCAGACCATATAAGTCTCGCTGGAAAACAGATCACAAGGGTCTTAAACTCCAAAATGAACTACGGAAGGCTTGATCCCTACAACAAGGGTACGTAGGCAGCCTTCGAAAGGCGCAGCCCCAATCTTACCACTTTCAACGGAGCCTTTCAACCATTAATTCCGCCTATCTTACCTGACATGTCTTATCGCTCGCAAGAACATCACGAAGGTTCTAACGAGCTGGGGGGCTAACTGTTGGTGTCAAAATCGGTCACGGCGGAATCAATGACTGAAAGTCTCTGGAAAGTATTTCTTAAAACAAAAAGTCTCGGAAAATTTGAAAAGAAGTTATACGAGATTTTCTCAAATTAGAATATCCACTCTCTGGTGAGGTCGAAAACGGTTATCTCGAAATCTACGGCTAAAGATCAGGCAACGGAAAACCCACGGGCGGCAAGCCGGCCTGGCGCCGGTGGCACCCCGGCCTGGCGCCGGCGGCACCCCGGCCTGGCGCCGGCGGCACCCCGGCCTGAAGCCGGCGGCACGCGTCACGCGGGCCGGCCTGGCGCCGGCGGCAAGCCCCCTGACGCCAGTTAACGGCCCTCGTCCTGGTCTCGGTCCCATCATGCTCGGTCTGATCCCATCTTGGTTTGTTTGGATTAATCCTCGTGAGTTTGGTACGATCACGGCTACGGAGTAAACATCTTTCAATTCGACTCGGTTGGAATCGTCCTCGATGTCTTACGACAAAAACTAGGAGGATTGGATTTCTCATAGAAGATATCGTATAAAACAAAGATCGATTAACTTGAACATCGTATAAAACGTTCAACGACTTAAGACAAGTCCACGAACTTACTTACGATTTTAAGAATTCAGGCCCAATCAAGCTATGACGGTTTATCCGATTTCCCGAACATCGGATAAACATCAAGTCACCGAAAAATAGGGGAAAACTCGAGGATAATTATAAAGATCGACGAAAATGGAATACTTCCTGAAGAGATAAACTTGGGCCCAAAGGCGAGGTCCATCATCCTAAGGCAAACCGACCTAGGAGTGGGTATATAATAAGAGCAAGAGCAGAGGAGAAGGGGATCCAAAAATCCTAGATTGGAGACCTAGAGAGCTCCTGTTGGCTGATAGAACTTAGAATTTAGGCGGTTAGACTAGCAAGGAAGGCCCTAGATCGTCTTGCCGCCTCCTGCTCGCAAATCTCCGCTCCTCTCGGAAGGATCGGACATTTCTTTTACTTCAGAGCTCCGCACATAGAAACCCTAGGCGTTATCTTCGACATGCCTGTTTCTATGACAAACGCTCATACTAGACGAACCCGCCCAGACGGTTCGATTTCTTGTTCAATTCTTTATAAACTGAACTACGTCCGACTTGATCCTCGAAAGGGGTACGTAGGCAGCCTTTCTTAAGGTCCAGTCCCAAATCTTTAACAAAACCTTTTCCGCATTTATTCGGTCACTTGTCGTTGGCTGTCGCAGAGAATCCGGACCTTCAGGGAAAGTCGGGTTAACTTGGCTTTCCTCCGTTTTTATTCATTAAAATCGACGGTGTGAATTTCGGTTCCCACACATAGCAAATAGCATGAGCAAATTATCATATTATGCTCTAGCTTCACAAGGCTTATCAATTACTCTTATGTCTCTACACAAGATGCAATGCCTATCAACCAACATGTTCTCTTAACCAGCCCTCACATTGATTCACACACACACACAAGGTGAAGTCTCACAAATGGGCACATGATCTCAATCATTTGGCTAGGTGATCAAATGGTCTAACATGGATGAAAAGGAAGGTTCAATGCATCATTTCAAGGTGGCAATCACTCAAAAATCAAGGAGCTTGATCATTATGCAAAATTTATCTAAGACTAGGAGCAATTCATGCATACATGGATCCATCCTCATCATTCTACCCAATTCCTAAGTGATTACAAGATCTACACCCTTTTTATTCATCCCATAACCCAAAATGAAGACATACTCACATCACTCACCCAATGAACATTTTCTTTCTCATGACTCTAAGGACCTCTATTCACATTCTAAACTCTAACTCTTAAGTTTTTCCTTCCCCACTATCTTATTGAATTTTTCTTTTTCTTTTTCGTTTCCTTCTTTTTTTTTCTTTTCCTTCTTCTTTTTTTTTTATATATATATACATGAGGGGGAAGGTCAAAAACTTCAATCAAGAGCTTTTCATTTTTCATTTCTAGATCCCTAGGGTTTTTTCTTTCTCAAAACTTTCTTTGTTCATCGATCTCAACATTTTCATATCCCCAAACCCAAAATGTAAACCATTAGGTAACAAACACTTCACTCACCATCCTAGAAGCTAGCTCAAATGATGACCCTATGCTAGCAAGAGATGAGAACAAATCCATGTCGCTCCCAATACTCTCAAGATTTTGCACATGACAAGCTATCAAAAGAGGCCTCACTCAAGCAAATCAATGTAGGCTTCAAAGAATGGATAGGGTTCAAGGGTAGGGAGTGCCATTTTGGTTAACAAAGGGTGGTACAATGGAAAAAGATAACCCAAATGTGTATGAGATCCTTGACTAAGTATGCAAATGCCCATATGCAAGAGAGATTAAGTTCATTCGAGTCTAAGTTCAGGATGGAGCTGGCCTTAAGAACAATGCCAATATCAAGCAAGCAAGCAAGTTTCAAGAAGAGCTTTCAAGGCTCAAAGCATGCAAGCTTTTTCAAAAGATGCTCAAGCTACCTGATATGTTTAACTAGGGTGTCAAATTCAGTGCAAATGAGTGTTCTTTACAAGGCAATGCTCCAAATGCAAATGAATGCAATCTATATGCACTAGACTCAATCTTAAGGATGAAAGTGATGCAATCTACATGGTTCAAAAATTTAAATTTTTTTGGATTTTCTATGCACTTATGAATGCACAATGCAATGCATGAGACTCAAAATCACAAAGCAAACATGATCAAATATCTGGTACCTCCCCCACACTTAAATCACACAGTCTCCTGTGTGAGTAAGTGAGTAAGAGATACCTCAACAAGGGAAAAGCAAATGTATATACAAGAAGGGTTGGAGTGATACCACACAAGGAGAATTGGGCATGGTGCTTGTGTCATGACTAGAAGCTGGCTTGGTTCATAGCAACTAGAGGAGGCTGCTACATGGATCATGGGGCTCAAGTGGTTCACCACCATTCTTCTCTCCTCTAGTGCTTGGCTCAACCTGAAAATCTTGACCACTTTTATTAAAAACTTAAAAGGAAAATTGAAATTTCAAAGCTATGTATAAGGATAACCATGGGACTTCCTCCCAAGTGAGCTTGTTTTGAGTCACTGAGCTTGACTACCTTGTCTCTTGCACTAGTGAGAAGGAGGATCCTTCCCACCTTCAAGTGTGATGGTGAGGACCTGAGAGAGAAGCTCTTGAAGCTTGATTGGGTCATCTTGGAGCCGAGGAGTGATGATGGCTCTAGCACTTGAGAATGGTGTGGACCTGCCCTTATGCTTGATCTTGTACTCAAGGACACCATGTCTGAGCTTCTTTGGATGGAGAGTGAGAGTTTGTGAGAGAAAATCAAGAGGTGGAGGATGAGGCTCTTTCACCATCTTCTTCTTGCCATGAGTGGCCTTTGAGACTCCACTCATCCCCCCTGTTTTAGCACGTTCGAAGTGCTCATCACACAACTCTTTTGAAGACTCTCCATCAGGATCTTCTATCTTACCAACAACCTCTTCATCTTGGGGCTTCTCAACAGCGTGTCCATCACAAGTGATTGTCCCAAAATAGTCTGATTCCATTGGAGGTTGGAGAGGATAGGAGACAGCTTTGTTGACATGCATGAGGGTGACCTTCTTGTTGGGAAAGTCAATGCAAGCTCCAACTGTTGTGAGGAAAGGAGTGCCAAGGATCAAAGGGACTCTCTCTTCAGATGCCATCTTCAAAACAGTGAGGTCAATAGGTATGGTGCAGGATCCAATCTTCAAGGGGAAGTCCTTGATTATGCCAAGTGGGGTTGTAGAAGAGGAATCCCCAAAGGTGAGAGGAGGAGTATCTGGTTCCATGCTTTCAATCCCAATACTCTGCACCATATCCAAGGAGATGACATTCACACTAGCACCACTATCAACAAGAGCATCATCCATAGTTTGTTTACCAAGAGAGCAAGACAAGGTGAACTTCCCTTGAGACTCAAGCTTAGGGAGGGACTTTGGAGGGATTGGTGGATCAATCTTCAGAAGTGAGATGTCCAAAAGTTCAGCCACTTCAGCTTGGTGGATAAGAATGCCTGTATGAGCATCATTTGGACATGAGCAGCATGCATATTGGTGATCTCTGGAAGCTTGACTCCAATATCACTTAGGTCTTTTCTGAATTTGGAGACCACTTTTTTCTGAGCTTTGGTTAGGAACCTTTGAGGGAAAGAGAGCTTATCATAGGGTGATAGCTCAATCTCATTGTCCTCTTCCTTCACTTCTTTCAGCTTGAGGTTAGCACTCTTCTCAACTTGTGTCTCAACTGTAGGCTCATCAATCTTCAGAATCTTTCCTTGAACCTTCTTATCAGCTCTCTTCACAACTCTAGCTTCAGCTGTGGCCACAACCAGTCTCTTATCATTTTCAGTCTGATTTCCAAGCACTAGCCTCTCAATCTCATCAACATCATTCTTATGATCACTCAACGCAATCCTTGAAGAAGTGGAGAGGATAACATTGCAAGTCTCCTTAGGGTTCTTCTCTGGTTTTCCTGGTAGAGATACCATTGGATTATTGGAGGATGAAGACATGGAGACAAATTGGCTCTCCAAAGCTTTGAGGTGAGAGGCAAGTTGCATGTACTTGTTCATGAGATCAGAATAAGTTCCATCAATCTTGGCATGGATGTTCTTGAACTTATCACAAATGTTCTTAGCATTTCTTTCTTGAGCTTCTAAGAGTTGCTTGAACATGGACTCCATTTTTGAGCTTGGAGCTTGGGAAGAACTTCCTTGAGGCTGAGATGACTGATTTGTTTGGTAGCCTCCTTGTTGATTGTTGTAGTGAGGTCTTGGCTGATAGTTGTTTTGGTATTGGAAGTTTGGCTCCTTCCTATACCATGTGCCATTAGCATTGATGAAGCACATCTCCTCTTGGCCTTCTAAACCATCAACATCATGGATTGTAGGAGGAACCTCTTGACTAGGAGCACCCACAAAATTCATCTGTTCTTGTTTAGCTTGGGTGGAGAGAAGCAAATCTATCTTTTCTTGCAAGGTCTTGATTTCCTTCCTTGTGTGCTGGTCATCACTTCTATTGGCTCTATCATGCTACTCACTATAAACTGAGTTACTCTTGGCCATGTTCTCTACTAGTTCTTCAGCATCCTCTTCAGTTCTTCCCAAGAAGAAACCATTGCTAGCAGTATCAAGCCTATTTCTGCATTGTGGTAGAGCTCCTCTATAGAAGGTGCTAAGCAAACTCTCTTTTGTGAAGCCATGATGTGGACACTGAGACCAATAGCCCTTGAACCTCTCCCATGCTTCACTGAAGCTCTCAAGATTCTTTTGCTGAAAACCAGATATTTCATTTCTGATCTTAGCTGTCCTTGAGGAAGAGAAGAACTTCTCTAGGAATACCCTCTTGCAATCATTCCAAGTGATGATAGAGTCACTTGGTAGAGCCTTCTCCCACTGATGAGCTTTGTCTCCTAGAGAGAAAGGAAACAGCCTGAGTTTAAAAGCATCTTCAGAGACTCCATTGGTCTTGGACAAACCACAATACTTGTCAAATTGATCCAAGTGATCTAGTGGATCCTCCACAGCCAAGCCATGAAACTTGTTGTTCTCTATCACATTGAGCAGCCCTGATTTGATCTCAAAGTTGTTGTTCTCCACAGCTGGTACTCGGATTCCCAACCTATGACCATGAATGTGAGGTTGGTCATAGGCTCCAATGGCTCTTGCTTGGCGTGGTTGGTGGTGTGGCTGGCGTGGTGGTCTAGGATTGTCAGCTCTTGGACCATTGGCCCCTAGGACATCACCATCTTGAGGCAGATTCTCCATCTCAAACCCCAACCTTTGAAGATGAGCCTGTTGCTCTACTTCTCTTATTTTTCTTGCTATCTCCCTTTCAAGTGCAGCAATCTCTTCAACAGTAGGAACCAAGTTAGATGCCCCTCTGCTTCTTGTGATCATACACCTGAAAGTCAAATATGGAAGAAGCAAGAGAACCAATATCACAAGATAATAAAAAAAATAAAAATGACTTAGTCTCAAGCAAATGACTAAATCCCAATGTCAAAATCAACTTAGACCTTGGCAACGGCGCCAATTTGATGAAAGGACTTTTCTAGGGTCCTAATTAAATGTTGTAGAATACAAGATGTCAATCCATTTCTAAGAGATTCTAATGCAAAGGGAATGCAAGTTCATGCTTAATCTAAGTGCAATCAAGATGAGAGGATGATTGTGAAACTAAGACAATATTAAAAATGCAATAAAAGATTGAACTTTCTTTCTCAATGAGGCAAGGGGATTCTTGGGACAAGGGAATTGACTTTGGGTGATCAAGGTTCAATCCAAGATGCCAACTTTTCAATCAATCTAATTCCTTATGCCTAGACAACAAAACTAAGCAAGCTCTATCTCTAGATGGATGCTCTTTTGCAATGATCACCCAAGTACACCAAATCTCTTTGGCTGTAATGATCAAAGCAAGCATAATGAATGAGTCTAATAGCAATCCTAGCTCCTTTGACAACTAATCTCTTAGGCAAAGCAAGCTAAAAGCATAGATGAGCTGGTTCAGGCATTTCATAGAACACATTTCGGGCATGAAGTGCCTATGGCTCATGTTTGAGAGGCCAACCCAAATATAGCATGAAGAACACCAAATCAATTCAAGGAAACGATAGATCTACACTAAGCACCTTGGATCTACACTTAATCACCCTTAGTCTCCCAAGCCCATGAACCCTAGATAGATCTACTCACTAATAGCCATGGAAAACCTATAAAATCAATGATGATTCAAGGCTAAACATGATTAGAGAAGAAGATAATCTATTAAACACAAAAGAAATGAGATAAAAAGGATCAAAGATCCAAACTTTCTTCAAGATCTTATTATGTTTTTGAGAGAAAAGAAGTTAGATCTCTTAATGAGATTACAAGGGTATTTATAGGTGGCTTGAAAGCCCTTGAAAACATAAAAGAAAAGTCCAAAAGGTCCTTGGTGCCACATGATTTTCGACCAATCAGAAACCAAGAAAAGGAAGAAAGTGAACCACCCGGGTCAGGCAGTGTGGTCCATGGCCGGGTGTGTTCCAGCGTCCTGAGCTTGCGGCCGCGCGGGTAGAAGCAGTCGGGTAGGTGCTGTCCGGGTGTCTCCATGCGCGGGTAGTAGTGGCCGGGTGGACGAGGTCGAGTGAGATTGTACGCGGGTTAGGCAAGGTCGGGTGCATCCTTGGTCACGTCCCGTCCGTTCGTCCCATGTCCATCCCGTGCGGGCAGTATCTCCCGAGCATCCAAGACCGTGCATCCAATGCGTCCGTGCTCCGTCCCATGCGGGTAAGTCTCCCCGGGTGTGTGCACCCGCGTGATCTCCATCAGCAAGGACTAACCCGTGCGGGTAAGCTACCCCGAGCACTCCAGCCCGCGTGTCTCATCCTTCCCAGATGCTGTCCTGCGCGTTCCCTCGCCCGAGCACGTCCAGGCCGCGTGCGTTCTAGGCGTCTAGCATGCGCGGTGGTTGACCACGGGTATTGTCACCCGGGTGGCTTGACATACTTCACTCAATTGATCATAACTCCTCCAATATGGCTCCAAATGTCTTGAAACCACTTCCATTGGAAAGCTAACTCAGAATGCCATGTCTCCACCAAATCGTAGCATCAGAAGATACTTCTAAGGCCTCTGTACATGTTCATCTTTAAACCCCTCTTTTTCATCACAAAACTTCCAAACATCTCCAATACCTCCAAAAGTATACTCCAACACCTGATAGAGACTTATGAATGCAAAATGAGCCTAAAGATGCCTAATGCCTAATCTAAATGAGCAAAAATGCACAAGATATGATACCTAAAAATATGTAAATATGCAAGACATCACTAGACTATACGGTGAATTGAGGTTCTTTTGGCAAAACAAGTATCATGACAGGCTGGTTTCTCGGAAAAACCGTAAAATGTCCACGGTCGAAACAACAGCCCCAAAAGGCCCGAATGCGACCAAATCGGCCCACTTGCGATTTTCCAGGAAACCAAGTCGAGATGGACATGACGCCCCATGTTTATCTTAACATAAGATAAATGTCAAGTTTCCCGAAGATAAATGTGAAGTTTCTTGAAGATAAATGTCAAGTTTCCCGATAAACATGAAGACCAACGGAAATGGAAAGAAGCCCGATTCGCGATAGATTCGGCCCAAAGGAAGAATAGACCGTCTTAAAGAGAAGTATATAAGGAGAGCTTGGGGCGAGGAGCAAAAGAGGGAACTTTTTCAGAGCAACAAAACACTTAGAGCAACTTAGGCATTATTTTCCGTCTTTACTAGCGAGCTGCGACTCAACTAGGTTAGAACTTAGGTTGCTAGACTAGCGAACTTGCCGACAGCTCTTGTAGCCAAGGTTCTTACCTGTTGTTCACACTCAAACGCGGATTCGGAAATAAGATCTTTTGCTCTATTCTTTTTTCTTACGATTTTCATTCCGTTCTTCTTATTCTCTTTGTCGTACTGATTGTGTCGTGTGTGGCCCAGCAGATAACCGGGACCTTCAGGGAAGGCTTGGTTCACTTGGCTTTCCTCCAAATCAACTTAATTTGACGGTGTGAATTTCGGTTCCCACAACGTCGAGATGGGTGAGGCCAGTCAGGCTCCGCCGGTCTTGGCTGTTCATGAAGCCACTCAGTCTTACATTGCTGGGTTCGACTCTTTCAAGGAAAGATTGTCACGTCGCAGCACTGCAAAAGACTCGACCCGGGCGAGAGCCGAAGCACCCAGCGTTCCTCCTTTGCCTGTGCCTTCGTCCCCAGCCCCTCGCTCCGAGGTTCCGTCTGATGCTCACTTGCCCGCAGGAGGGGCAGTCGTTCCCGAGCAGATTCCCGACGTTCAGGATCGTCCTTCAGGCTCCTCTACCGCTCCGATCATAATTTCTGGTCGGGATGACGTGGTAGAGTCCACGCCTCTGGCTTTGAAGATCGTTTTGGGACTCCCAGCACCTAGTGCTGCACCGTTGCCTAAGGGGCGTTCGAGGGCCGGTGCCACAACTGGGGAGAAGAGGAAGAGGTGCGCTAAGAGTGAAGCGGGCGAGCCCTCGGGATTGTTGTCGCAACATCGCTCCAAGGTTTGATTTTGATTTATCCGTAATTCTTCTTTTCTTTTCTTTTGCGACGATCCTTACCCTTTCTCTTTGCGGACAGTTTGTGTCGCTGATTGACGGGATGCTTGGTGACTGCGGATTGGAGGTTGCGCCTCTATCGAAGGAGTTGGAGTCATCGCAAGAAGCATCAAAGCGTACCGAGGCCGCATTGCGGACCATCAAAAATGCCCATGCCGCCCAGACGTCTCAGCTCAAAGTTCGAATTGGCAATCTCGAACGCGACCTCGGGAAGACCGCGATTTCGTTGCTCAAAGTGAAGAAAGAGAAGAGACACAAATCCTCGGAAATCCATCGTCTCCAACAACAGATCCAGAATTACGAAGAGATGAGTGCTCGCATGTCGACGGAGACCGTCGATCTCCGCGGCAACTTCTTTGCTCGTTTGACGAGGATGGCTGGTTTGTTCGAGTCTCTTATAGCTATCCGTGAGAGGGACTTAGCCTTGGCGAGAATCGAAGGGAGCTTGAGCGAGCTTCAGCTGCTTAGGGGTAACGAGACCCTATCTTTGGATTCCGAGGAAGCCAGACTGCTGTCTTGCGAGGGAGAGTTGGCGGCTTCCGAAGGGCACTTTGACTCGATTCTCGCCGGTCTGAGGTCCGAGTGCACCCTTGTACCGGATACGGAGGGCTCAGAGGATCAGGTTCAGGCAGCAGAGGATCGTGAGGCTGGCGCGGATGAGGCAGTGGAGGTGTGATCGAGGGAGTTGATGGCGAGACCGTTTCCACTGCGGGTGAGTTTGAGGATGAAGGTGATGCTCCAAGGAGCGTCTAGGTTTACCAATCCCTTGAGGGATTTTTATTTTGTTTGTGTTGCGGCCGCTATGAGGCCATGATGTATTTTTCGGGACTGGCCGTTGGTGGCTTTGAATCCCTGCCCTTTTTTGGGCGTTTGTTGAACTCGCGGCTCAATCTAAAATATTTTGGTTTTTTATGACGTTTTAAATGAACTTCTGTTTATCGAAGTTAGAGGGACAGGGTGTGAGTTGTCGTCTCATTCCTGCCTCTCAGATGATCACCGTATCCATCGATTGTACAAAGCGAGATTTTTCACGGTTTACTGATTTACGCGAAGGTTCGGGAATCGAATAGACTTAAGCGAAGAGACAAGTTTTGGGATCTCGTATCGGGTACTGATACTATGTCTATGAGATGTCAAGATCCAGCGTGGCTGGGTTTAGGGCAAGACCTAGGTTTACTCTCGGACTGAGGCTTTGCGATGACAAGTCGGCTTTCGTTTTGCCTGTTTGCGATTTTAACCTGACTCGTACCGTTTTAAAATCCGCAAATTGTTATCGGCTTATACGATTTGTCTACGTACGAATCGAGCTACTTCTGTTTGGAAGAGCTAAACAAAATTTTGGACTTCTTGTATACCGCGCTATGATATCCTTGTCGGATGTAAGAGAACCTACCTTAGGGGGTGGCTTATTGTCTGTTTAGGACGTTAGAGTTCGTTTGTTGTTATCAGCAACAACGAAATGATACCGTTTTGAGGTGTGTATGTTTGTTTTGAGTTCTAGAGACGAGGATTTCGTCTGGAATGTTTTGAGGAAAAGGATGTCCTTCCAGCGTTAGCGACGTCTCGCAGTGCTGAAGGTCGAGTTTTCCTTGTGCCGCATTTCGTGGTTGAAATGTTTGCGGGCTTGGAGATGTTTTGCGAATGTTCGCAGCCAGAAAACTGTTGTTTCAGTTTGGACGCAGGACCAAGGGGTCGCGTAAATTTGACCCAGAGAGAAACGTCCACATTCACTGTGCTTCGTGAAGTGTTGGCCTTCCGGGATTTGTTTTTTGGATGTGATAATCGCTTAGTGGATACTAGATCCGTAGCCGTTTAGTAGTTGGCGAAATGTGTTGTCTATAAAGGGTTTCGAAAGTTTCAGAGTTTTCGAAATTCGTGGGAGTATACGAGTATACGCACCCCACTCCCCCCCCTTTTTAATCGGGGGGATAGCTGAGCCCGCCGGTTAGCGAGTTGCCTACGTACCCTTTTCGGGGATCAAGCCATCTCGTAGTTCTTTGTACCACGTCGTTGTTAGTGATAGTATTTTTTAAGATGCATCGCGTTCCAAGTTCTTGGGATTTTTACGTCTTGCATGTTCGTGATTTTGTATGAACCTGGTCGGACCACTTTTATGACTTTGTATGGTCTTTCCCAGTGTGTTCCCAGTTTTCCTGCGTTTCGTTCAGCAGTGTTTTGGAAGACTTTGCGTAAGACTAAATCGCCTTCTCTGAACCTACGATGGCGTACGTTTGAGTTGTACTACCTTGCGGCAGCGTGCTGGTAATTTTGTATTCGAATGAGCGCCTTGTCGCGGCGTTAATTGATAAGATCGAGATTGTCCAGCATCATAGCGTTGTTTAAATCTTCTCGTTCGGAGAGGAATCTTCTCCGAACTCCGGGCTGCCCATTTTTCGGCGGGAAGTGTTCCGTCGATTATGTATGCTCGGATTGGTTCAAGCCAAGGGCTGTCGCTGCCTTATTCCGACTGATCCACGTTTTCTTCCCGCGGGTCATCCATTTCTTCCGCGTTTTCGATTTGTGCTCGAATAAGATTGGCAATCACTGGCGGTCCGATGCTTGGATGTTCAATGAACTCGATGGGAATTACCCGACTTAGTCCAGGGTCTGAACTTGACGCGAGTGCGGCCAAGGCATCTGCCTGAGTGTTTTCCGAGCGAGGAATCCTAGTGAGACGAAGTGGTCGAAGTTTCGGGAGATATCTTGGATGAGTTTAAGGTATGCGTCCATTCTTTTGTCCCTTGCGTCATATTCCCCGCTGTACTGATTTACGGCTAACTGAGAGTCACAGTAAGCGTGGATGTTACGGATCTTCAGCCCCTCGGGCTAGCCGTAAGCCCGCAACGAGTGCCTCATACTCGGCCTCGTTGTTTGACGCATGGAACTCCAATCGGAACGACTGTTCCAAGATTTTGCCAGTCAGAGACGTGAGCCGGATTCCGATCCCGGACCCTTGTTTGGACGATGATCCGTCGACATGAAGGATCCAGGTTGAGTTCGGTTCCGTGTTTGTTATATCTCCCATGGGCAACTCCACCAAGAAGTCTGCCCACACTTGAGACTTTGCGCAGGTTCTTGGGCGGTACTCTACGTCGTACTCACTTAGTTCGATTGCCTATTTTGCGAGTTGTCCCGACTTACTCGGACTGTGCAAAATCGTTTGCAAGGGGAAGGTGGTGAGGATCACAATGGTATGCGACTGAAAATACGGCCGGAGTTTTCTTGCCGACGTTACAACTGCAAATGCTAGCTTCTCCATCAGGGGATATCGGGTCTCAGCGTCTAGCAACGTTTTGCTTATGTAGAAGATTGGTTTCTGCTCACCGCTAATCAAAACGCCGCTTACCGCTGTTGTGGATACTGCGATGTATAGGAACAAGGGTTCTCCCTCTACTGGTTTCGCGAGGACGGGAGGAGTGGCCAGGTAATGCTTTAGCTGTTGGAAAGCTTTTCCGCATTCTTCTGTCCATTCAAACTTCCTTTTCCCTTTCAATGTGTCGTAGAAAGGAAGGCATTTGTCCGTTGGGCGCGAGATAAAATGGTTTAAGGCGGCGACTCTCCCTGTTAGCCTTTGGACTTCCCTTTTTTGTTTTGGGCGAGACCATTTCTGTTAATGCGTTTATCTGTTTGGGGTTAGCCTCGATTCCCCGACACGTGACTAGGTAGCCGAGAAATTCTCCAGACGCCACGGCGAATCTACATTTAGTCGGGTTCAATTTCATGTTGTGCAAATTCAACCTTGCGAAACACTCTTCCAGATGGGTAACGTGGTCGTGTTCGTCAAGGGATTTTACAAGCATGTCACCGATGTATACCTCCATAGGTTTTCCGAGCTGCTCGGAAAACATTCGGTTGACGAGTCGCTGGTAAGTTGGGCCTGCGTTTTTGAGGCCGAAAGGCATTACTTTGCAGCAATACGTCCCACGGTCAGTGATGAATGCGGTCTTCTAGCGATCGTCCGGGTTCATCATGATTTGATTGTACCCGGAGAAGGCGTCCATGAATGATAAAAGTTTGTTTCCTGCTGTTGCTTCGACAAGTCGGTCGATATGCGGGAGTGGAAAGCAATCTTTTGGACAAGCCTTGTTGAGATCGGTGAAGTCGACGCAGACTCGCCATTTGCCGTTTTTATTTTTGACCACGACTGGGTTAGCGAGCCAGGCCGGGTACCTGACTTCCGTTATTGATCCCACTTTGCGGATTTTTTCAACTTCCTCGTTTACCGCGGTAGCACGCTAAGGTCCTAGTTTCCGCCTTTTTTGCTTGACGGGTTTGTAGGTTGGGTCAATGTCTAGCTCATGGCAAGTTATGCCGATGTCGATCCCTGGCATATTCTCCGCGGCCCAAGCGAATGTGCTGAGGTTCCTTTGGAGACAGGCTATGAGCTCTGTCCTCAAAGGTTCGTGGAGGTTGGCTCCGATCTCGATGCATCATTCCGGGAACGATTCGTCCAGGCAGACCGAGATTTCTGGTTCGCAAATTGGTTCGCGCTTCCCGTCTAGGGCTTCGATCCTCTGAGATTGTCAGAAGACGTTCGAGTCTTGTTCTGGGGCATTCTTATCGGGAGTAGGCTTTACTTTTTTGCTTCGGGAGGCTTCGACTGCCGAGTTTTTTCTTTTCAGCTCGGCGGCATAACATACTTGCGCCATCCTGCGATTTCCTTGTATAGTTTCGATTCCGCGAGGGGTTGGAAACTTTAGACACAGATGGAATGTCGAGGGGATCGCTCGCATGGAATTCAGCCATGGAGTTCTGACGATCGCGTTATACGATGTTGGACGGTCGACGACTAGGACTTCCGTGATTTTGGCGACGCTCCCAGCTTTAACCAAGAGGCTGATCGAGCCGAGAGTCATAGTAGCATCTCCCGAGAGTCCGAATATCAGGCTAGGTTCTTCCGTGACGGCGCACAGGTCGACCTCCATTCTCTCGAGGTTACTTTTGTAGATAATGTTGGCCGAACATCCGGTGTCGACTAACACTCTCGCTACGTCGATGTCCTGGATTGTTAGTTCGATTACAAGGAGATCGTTGTGGGGTCTGGCTTGGTCGGCCGTTGCCTGATCCTTGAATGAAACAACATCGCTGCCTACTCGAGCGGACATCCTATATCTTTTATTTCTTAGTGACTTTCGAGTTAGAGAATTCGTCCCCTCCTCCTTATAGCGCCAAACTGTGGGAACCGAAATTCACACGGTCAATTTTCGATAAACAAATATGGAGGAAAACTGAGTTAACCCGATCTTCCTTGAAGGTCCGAATTCTCTGTGTAATCACTTCAGGATCGATAAAAGATAAATAGCAAGATAAGAATGAATGGTCGCTCAGAGGCCTTTTATTAGTAAAAAAGTATGAGTACAAGATTTCTCCGAGAGGAGTAGAGATATGCTAACTATCGGAACAACAGAACAAGAGGCGGCCAAGACGTCCTAAGCCTTGCCGTACTAGTCTAACCGCTTAAGTCCTAAGTTCTCTAAGCTAGAAGGAGTTCTCTAAGTCTAAAATCTCGGATCCTCTTCTCTTCTGCTCCAGTCCTCCTTATATAATCACTTTAGGTCGGTGGCCCGTTTAACCTTTCGCCTTTTGGCCCAAGTTTATCTCTTTTGGAAATATTCCATTTTCCGTCGATCATCGTAGTTATCCTCGAGCATTGACATTTATCTGCGGAAACTTAACATTTATCCTACTTTAATAAGTTAGGATAAACTGTCATTGCTCTTACTGGGCTTGGGTCTCCAAAATCGTAAGTGAGCCCGTGGACAAGTTTCAAGCCCTCGAACTTTCGTAAGATTCCTCGGAAAGATTATCTTTTCCGCAAAATAAATCGTATAGCCTAAGGAATCGATGTTCGAGTTGATCGTCCCTGTTTTACACGATACATGTTGCTGAAGCACCAACCTTCCTAGCTCTAGTTGTAACACTTCGAGGATAACTCCTATCGAGTTGAACCGAGGAACGTTAGGTCCCTAGCTAAGGTGCTATGACTTCACGGAAACCACAAGGTGCGATCTAAATCGGACGAGCTGGGAGCAGACTGGATGCACTGGCGCCAGGGGCCAGCACAGGCGAGCTGGTGCGTGGCGCCCGGGGCCAGCACGGGCAGGCTGGCGCCCGGTGCCCGGGGCCAGCATGGGCGAGCTTGCGCCCGGCGCCCGGGAACAGCACGGGCAGGCCGGCGCCCGGCGTCCGGGGCCAGCACGAATTTACTGGGAATGAGTTGCATGAGGAGTCCCAGGGCCAGCACGGGCGAGCCGGCGCCCGGCGCCCGGTGCCAGCGCGGGCGGGCCGGCGTCTGGGGCCAGCACGGGCGAGCCGGCGCCCGGCACCCGGTGCCAGCGCGGGCGAGCCGGAGCCCGGTGCCTGCGCGGGCGAGCCGGTGCCCGGCGCCCGGTGCCTGCGCGGGCGAGCCGGCGCCCGGCGCCCGGCGCCAGCACGGGCGAGCCGGCGCCCGGCGCCCAGTGCCAGCATGGGCGAGCCGGCGCCCGGCGCCCGGTGCCAGCATGGGCGAGCCGGCGCCCGGCATCCGGGACCTTGGTCGCGCCTGTTCTTTTCCGATCCGACCTTTGTTGATCCTTTTTGTGGAAAGTCCGTAGGCAGGAAATGATCTTAGCCGTTGATTTTGAGATAACTGGTTTTGACCCGAACATCGAATGAAGCGAGGCAAGTAGTATCGATCGATGGGGAGAAGGTCCTATTGATCGATGTGTTGATTCTGAGGTTGTGGTGGAGTAGTCGATCTTCATCTTCTGGAAGATTGTGATACTCTATAGGTCTCTCCTCCTCGTAATCATTAGTATACTCCTCAATGTGAGTAGTATCTACAGCATGTGGTGGGATGTAGTAGTCGTTCTTTCACTCGTTTACCTTGAAGTCACCGTCTAGAAACTCCCTTCGATCTGGTTGAATCGCGAATCGATCGATGACCATGGATGTCTGTCGATCAATGTCTGTTCACGAGAATTGATCGATGAGACAGTGCCACTATCGATCGATTCATCGTACTCCATCTCGTATGTGTCTTGTGAATCGCATTCATCTCCACAGTAGCAAACAGCTACGAGGTCTGAGCCGGCTTGGATCTTCTCAGGAACCTTGATGACTCGTACTGGATCATAGTAGACCGTAGGATTGATCAGGGTTAGGCACAGTTTGTTTGTCTTGAGGTTGCAGATAGCTCCAACTGTGGCTAGGAAGGCTCTTCCAAGTAGCAAAGAAGTAGGTAGGGTTACCTTGACGTCCAAGACATGGAAGTATACTGGAACTAGGGTTTCTCCTATGTTAACCTCCAGGTTTCTTACAATTCCTCCAGAGTTCTGCTGAGAACAATCCACAAAGATAAACGATTCTTCAGTATGCTCTATCTTCAGACCTAGATGGTCTGCGATAACATTGGGTTGGATGCTAACTCCAGATCCTGTATCACAGAGAGCGCGAGGGAACTCAATACCTCTTATTGAGCAAGGTATTTTGAACTTCCCTGGATCATTCTTCTTCTCCAATTTGATCCTCTTCTTCATACTGTCTCTGACTTGGTTGAACATCTTCCTGATGTCTTCTTCTGTCTCCTTGGTTTCTCTGAAAAACATCCACAATCTGTGTGAAAAGTAGGCTTCTTCAAAGGGTTTCTCTGTAGGTATTATTAGAACTCGTTTTCTGAAACTTTCCAGCTCCTTCTCATTAACTCCTCTTTTAAGGAGGTTTAGGAACCTTCTCTTTCCTTTTTTCTGAAAACTCTGCCATCTTTTTCCTTTTCTATCTTCATTGGATCAATGATATCCATGGGCTTCTTCATGATGGCGGTCGGTGGGTTTCTGGAAGGCTTAGACTGCTCCCGGAGTGCATTAAGTCGTGCAATATCTATCTTGGGAAGTTGCACTCGGCGTGTGATAACTGAATATCAATCGATAGGTTCTTGAGTATGTCGATCGGTTTCCTTATCTTTCTGTCGATCCATGGAACATCCAAGATGTCGATCGATTTCGTAAGGGCTGGGTGGATGGGGGTGCTTTGCTGCGAACTCCTCGTGATTAAGTATCTTTACGGTGTTGCACTCGTGAGTGGAGCCTTCAAGGTCCATCGGTCGATCCTCGTCTGAGTCCATCGTTCGATTTGAGTTGGCGTACATCAATCGATGGTCATGTCCGGACATCGGTCGATACCAAAGGTTCCCGCCAATACTCATGGAACTTTCGATCTGGAAGTCTCCCTCTTGCAGCATCTCATGCTTCACCACTCTCCAAAAATCGTCTTCTATGATAGCATTGATGTTGTGGCCTGTTGCTTCTTCTCCAGTCCCTTTTCCTAAGGCTTCCTGCTTCTTAACAGCTTCTCCTGTCTGAATCACTTGAGTCTCTAGTTTCTTCACATGAGTGCTCAAAGCATCAAGCTTTGTGTTCGAGGTGGTGTAGACAGCGTCGATCTTTCCATTGAAGTTCACCTCTAACTGCTGCTGGCTTTCAAGAACTTTGCTGAGCATGTCTTCTAGCTTTCCTTCTGGGGTTGGTGTGGGTGGCTTCATGTAAGATGAGTTTCCATAACTTCTATTGTTGGGGTTGCTGCTGTTGAAGTTGCCTCGATCGATTTCTTTGTTGAGTTGTCGGTCGATGGCTGCTGAATTCCATCGATCGATGCGCTGGTTCTTCTGTCGATCGATGCTAAGGGTGCAGGTCTGCTCGCAAGCTGCCTCTGAATGGCTTTGATTTCTTTCTGCATCCCTTCTATGCTAGATTCCATGCTTCCGACCTCGTTAATAAGCGGGAAATACGTCTGGTCTAGACGTCTGTCTTGTGAATCATCCACGCTTGTGATTGCCATGTAGACTTCATCAGCTAACTTATCCAAATCAGCTCTGGTGCAGATCTCTGAAGTCTGTATATCGATCGATGCAATATGTTGTTCATCGGTCGATTTTTGCTTCTGCAAATTCTCGTGAAGCTTCTCGGCAAAGAGCTTCATCTGGCCGTCGATTTCAGTTAGTCGCCTATCGATCGATGTGAGGTTGAGCTCGTCGATCGATGCGATTGATGCAGTCTGATAATCGAGTTGACGTTGGAACTTCTCAGCCTCCTGCTGCATAGTATCCATGCGTAGTGCGAGTTCCTCTACTTCTTTGTCTACTAAGAAGTGTATATCAGCAATTTTCCTCTCAGCTGCTTTTAGACGAGTCAATCCTTCAAAAGGATTGCAAGGTGCCGCGGGGTTCATATCTGCATGTGTCTCATTGATAAGGCGGATAGATCTCTTCATCTCTTCTGTGCAGATGCTTAGATCCCCTAGGTTGTGGAAGATAGGTTCACAGGTTTTGGTGAGTTTGCTGCTGAGACGAGCTTCTGTTTTCTTCAGTTCTTTCCAGATATCTCCAAGAGACTCATCGACCTCATGTGTTGAGTAGTCGATGGTGCAGGCTTCGTATCGATAGATGTGGATGTAACTCCGTCGATCGATATTGAACTGTTCTGGCTATGGTTCTGTGCGTTGCGAAGATCTTCAAGTTCCAGCTCAAGACGTTAAACCCTCTTGAGTAATGCCTGGTCTGCACTGAACATCCAGTTCATCTCACTGCGAAGCTTGTCTGTGGCCTCCTCTTAACTCTTTTCCATGGAGAGCTTTTCCCATTTGCGTTCTCCAAGTAGACCAGTGAACAGCTTGTTGATCTCGTCTTTGGTGTAGGTTTCTTGCACCAATTCTCTTCTTGTAAATGAACTAGCGTGCTCTGGTAGACAGATGTAAGAGCGCTCGTCCATTGAAGTTCTTTGAAGCAGTTTCTTGATGTCGTCTTTAGAAACTCTGATGACGTCACCATCTATTCCTCTAGCAAACCCTTTCTCGTCTCTATAGACCCCATACTCATCTCTCTGCTCCCAAAAGAATTTTAGAACTCCATATCGAAAAGCTCTCTTTCCGAATTCGGGACGCTTATCGATCGATGTGATACACTCAATATCGATCGATTTACGTTGGAAATCTGGATCCTTCGTGTTGAGATGATTATCCTCAGCTTCCTTTGGCTCGGTTGTTGTGTCTGCCTCCTGGTGCTGATGATGGTGGTTGGTCCGTAGCGTTGTTTCTGGAATAGGTTGTGGGATTCGTTGGCTAACTGTAGGACGTCTGCAATGTCTTCTCTGGATATGTGGAGTGTTCGTCCATCCATTGAGCGTGCAAAACCTTGTGAATCCCTGAAAATACCAAACTCATCCGGGATTAGATTACCGAAATCAAGTACATTTGAATTTGTTACCTGGGATGGTTGGATGTATGTATCGGTCGATGGCAAAGGTTCTGAATCGGTCGATGGTTGTTCAGGCCTATCGGTCGATTGTATTGGTGCCATGTCGATCGATGAGACTTCTTCGGGTTGGGTGATGTATGTTGGTGTGGCGGTCTTGACCGCAAAGCTCTCGTACTGGTAGTCGCTTGCCCAGCTCCCGATTGAGTAGTCTCCATCTCGCTTGTTGTCGACTGTGTTGTCGAATGATGTGAGGCAAGTAGTATCGATCGATGGGGAGAAGGCCATGTCGATCGATGTCGTGATTCTGAGGTTGTGGTGGAGAAGTCGATCTTCATCTTCTGGAAGGTTGTGACACTCTATAGCTCTCTCCTCCTCGTAATCATCAGTATACTCCTCAATGTGAGTAGTATTTGCAGCGTGTGGTGGGATGTAGTAGTCGTTCTCCCACTCGTTTACTTCAAAATCACCTTCTGGAAACTCATCCTCGATCTGATTGAATTGTGAATCGATCGATGACCATGTGGGACTGTCGATCGATGTCAGTTCACCAGAGATGATCGATGAGACAGTGCTACTATCGATCGATTCTGCGGTCTCCGTCTCGTATGCGCCTTGTGAATCATATTCATCACCACAATAGCAAACAGCTACAAGGTCTGAGCCGTCTTGGATCTTCTTAGGGACCTTGATGACTCGTACTGGCTCATAGTAGGCCGTAGGATTGATCAGGGTTAGGCATAGTTTGTTTGTCTGAAGGGTCCAGACTGCTCCAACTGTGGTAGGAAGGCTCTTCCAAGTAGCAAAGAAGTAGGTAGGATTACCTTGACGTCCAAGACATGGAAGTCTACTGGAATTAGGGCTTCTCCTATGGTAACCTCAAGTTTTCTCACAATTCCTCCAGAGTTCTGCTGAGAACAATCCACAAAGATGAATGATTCTTCAGTAGGCTCAATCTTCAGACCTAGATGGTCTGCTATCACCTTGGGTAAGATGCTAACTCCAGATCCTGTGTCACATAGGGCACGTGGGAAGTTGATCCCATGGACTGAGCAAGGAACAACGAACTTCCCTGGATCACCCTTCTTCTCAAGTTTGATCCTCTTCTTCATACTTTCTCTGACTTGGTTGAACATTCTCCTTATGTCTTCTTCTGTCTCCTTAGTTTCTCTGAAAAACATCCACAATCTGTATGAAAAGTAGGCTTCTTCAAAGGGTTTCTCTGTAGGTATTCTTAGAACTCTCTTTCTGAAACTTGCCAACTCTTTCTCATTAACTCCTCTTTTAAGGTGTTTAGGAACCTTCACTTTCCTTTTTCTGAGAACTCTGCCATTTTTTTTCTTTTCTATCTTCATTGGATCAATAATATTCGTGGGCTTCTTGTTGGTGTCAAAATCGGTCACGACGGAATCAATGACTGAAAGTCTCTAGAAAGTACTTCTTGAAACAAAAAGTCTCGGATAATTTGAAAAGAAGTTATACGAGATTTTCTGAAATTAGAATATCCACTCTCTGTGAGATCGGAAGACTACGGGCCTGCGCGGACGAGAGTCCCCGGAAAGATCGGTCCGCTCGCCCAAGGACATCAAGATTCGATCACCACAAAAACCCTAAACATAAAAGAATCTGCCTCGAAACTTCGAAGAGGTCGTTCTCTCAAACCGTGAGGAACCAGAAAACGATCAAGATATCAAATCGAAGCCCTCGCCGAGATCTTCAGCCTAGCGCTGGTGGCACCCCGGCCTGGCGCCGGCGGCACGCGCCACGCGGGCCGACCTGGCGCCGGCGGCACCCCAGCCTGGCGCCGGCGGCACCCGTCACGCGGGCCGGCCTGGCGTCGGCGGCACCCTGGCCTGGCGCCGGCGGCACCCGTCACGCGGCCCGGCCTGGCGCCGGCGGCACCCCGGCCTGGCGCCGGCGGCACCCCGGCCTGGCGCCGGCGGCACCGGTCACATGGGCCGGCCTGGCGCCGGCGGCACCCGTCACGCGGGCCGTCCTGGCGCCGGTCGACGGCCCTCGTCCTGGTCTCGGTCCCATCGTGTTCGGTCTGATCCCATCTTGGCTTGTTTGGATCAATCATCGTGAGCTTGGGACGATCACGGCTACGGAATAAAACATCCTTCGACTCGATTGGAATCGTCCTCGATGTTTTACGACAAAAACTAGAAGGATTGGATTTCTCGTAGAAGATATCGAATAAAACAAGGTCGATTAACTTGAACATCGATCCTTTAGGCTATACGGTTTACTTTACGAGAAAAATAGTCTTTCCGAGAAATCGTATAAAACGTTCCACGACTTAAGACAAGTCCACGGACTTACTTACGATTTTAAGAATTCAGGCCCAATCAGGCTATGACGGTTTATCCGATTTCCAGAACATCGGATAAACATCAAGTCACCGAAAACTCGAGGATAATTACGAAGATCGACGAAAATGGAATACTTCCTGAAGAGATAAGCTTGGGCCCAAAGGCGAGGTCCATCATCTTAAGGCAAACCGACCTAGGAGTGAGTATATAAGGAGAGCAAGAGCAAAGGAGAGGAAGATCCGAAAATCCTAGAATCTAGACTTAGAGAACTCCTGCTAGCTTAGAGAACTTAGAACTTAGGCGGTTAGGCCAGCGAGGCAGGACTTAGAACGTCTGGCCGCCTCTTGTTCTAGTTTTATCTTCTCCGCAGACCCCTGTTCCTCTCGGAAGGATCTAACTATCCTTTTACTCAGAGCTCCGCACATGGAAACCCTAGGCATTATCTTCGACATGCCCGCTTCTATGACCAACGCTCATACTAGACGAACCAGGCCCTAGAACGTCTGGCCGCCTCCTGCTCGCAAATCTCCGCTCCTCTCGGAGGGATCGGACAATTCTTTTACTTCAAAGCTCCGCACATAGAAACCCTAGGCATTATCTTCGACATGCCTGTTTCTATGACAAACGCTCATACTAGATCGAACCCGCCCAGACTGTTCGATCTCTTGTTCAATTCTTTCTAAACTGAACTACGTCCGACTTGATCCTCGAAAGGGGTACGTAGGCAGCCTTTCTTAAGGTCCAGTCTCAAATCTTAACAAAACTTTTTCCGCATTTATTCGGTCACTTGTCGTTGGCTGTCGCAGAGAATCCGGACCTTCAAGGAAAGTCGGGTTAACTTGGCTTTCCTCCGCAATCTTATTCATTTAAATTGACGGTGTGAATTTCGGTTCCCACAGTTTGGCGCTAGAAGGAGGGGGGGACGGATTACTCTTACTCATACGGCCGCAAAGCGCTTGATCGAACCGATGTCCGGAAATATGAAAGAAAAATTTGCAGTTTGCGTCAACGATGGTAAAACAACTCCAGCAGCGACTGTTCCTACGGCCAACGCTTACGCAAACGCCACGGTGCTCGAGCAAATCAAAAACCTCGACGCGGCTTTCCGCCACAGGAAGAGCACGAAAACGAGCTTGCAATTTCTCTATCTAAACAGAAAGGGCAACGATAAAATCTATCAAACCCCAAAAATTCATCTTGTTACCAAGTTAGAGAAATCGCAACGAGCAAGGTTTCTACGAAAAACGTTTCTTTCGAGAACCTCTCGGAAAAATAAAACTTATTCTCCTCGAAACCTTGGAGAAACCCTATATTACTTGCGGAACAGAAGCACGGCAAATCGGTTCACCGATTCCCACTGCCATACTTCTTACAAACAACTCTCGAGGAATAAACGGGAAAACGAAAGGAGGTCGGAGCTTAATCTTACTAGGACGACTTGCCATAGGGTAAGATCAGTCTTCCCAGTCCTCCTTAGTAGGAGCCCACTTTGTTCTCCTTTGTGTTTAGGTCAAAATGGCTTTCGTTTCATCTAAATCGGAGTTTCCGTTGAGATTTTACGAAGAGAACAAAGTCACTGTCCCGTCCACCTCGCCGTGGGCAAGGACAAATATTACCGAGGCCACCTCACCCTCCGACATGGCTACCTCGCCACAGGGCGAACTCACCTTCGTTATCCTTTGAGTTTAGATTAAAGTGGCTTTCGTTTCGTCTCAATCGGAGTTTCCGTTGAGATTTTACGAAGGGAACAAAATCACTCTCCCGGCCACCTCGCCCATGGACGAGAACAACCATCACCAAGGTCACCTCGCCCATGGCCACCTCGCCTGTGGAAACCTCACTTTGCTCTCCTTTGAGTCTAGGTCAAGATGGTTTTCGTTTCGTCTCAATCGGAGCTTCCGTTGAGATTTTACGAAGAAAACAATGTCGCTGTCTCGACCACCTCGCCCATGAGAAGGATCTCTCTGTCCCGTCATAGGATGAGACCGGTCCTGTCTCAGTATCATGCATCTGTGCCTGATTTTTCGTAACTCGATCTTTGAGTCCGTGAGCCCCGGGGATCGACGAAGGCGAGTACAAGCAGCATCGGCGGCAAGGGTCCTGGCGCCCATCCGTGCAGTCGTTTCGTGATCTCGGGCAACGGCAACATCTTGGTCCCTTAAACCCATGTTCGGATTGTTCGAGAAACACGACGATTCTTCCAAAAAGCCTTCAAGATTGTTTAAAAGGTTCATCTTTTAAACGTCTAAAGTCCGAAGCCTCATTGCTCAAACCCTTGAAGACGGAAAGTCTATGAGTCCAAGTCCATCTCAATCCCGATACTCGAGGAGTCTCGTTGGATTAGAAACGATTATCTCGAAATCTGCGGCTAAAAATCCTCCCAAACTCAAAGATTTCCCGCACGAACGACTAACGAGAGAAAGATCGAACAACGGAAAAACCACGGACGGCAAGACGGCCTGGCACCGGCGGCACGCGTCACGCGAGCCGGCCTGGCGCCGGCGGCACCCCGGCCTGGCGCCGACGGCACACATCACGCGGGCCGTCCTGGCGCTGGCGGCACCCCGGCCTGGCGCCGGCGGCACCCGTCACGCGGGCAGGCCTGGCGCCGGCGGCACCCCGGCCTGGCGCCGGCGGCACCCGTCACGCGGGCCGGCCTGGCGCCGGTGGCACCCCAGCCTGGCTCCGGCGGCACCCGTCACGCGGGCCGGCATGGCGCCGGCGGCACCCCGGCCTGGCGCCGGTCGACGGCCCTCGTCCTGGTCTCGGTCCCATCGTGCTCGGTCCGATCCCATCTTGGCTTGTTTGGATCAATCTTTGTGAGTTTGGTACGATCACGGTTATTCTAAACACTAATCGTCTCGACTATACGAGGAAATGGGATTCCTTCGGAAATGCCGAAACCTTCAAAAGACTATTTTCTCGAAAAATTTTGTAAAGGTTTTAATTCTTTGTAGGACAGGAACAAAAACGTTGAAAAACTGCCGTAGAATTTAGGGAACTTAGGACCTAGGTGGATAGTCTAGCAAGCTAAGTCTTAGGCAAAATTTCCAGTCTTGTTCCATCGTTCTTTGATTGTCCAGGCAGAACATGCAAACCGATCTAGTCTCTCGAAAAACCGAGAAACGATCGCCACGCGTTCTAAAAGCAAACTCATCCCGCTTCCTAAAAGAAAGAAAAAACGTACACAAGCCTTCGGAAGAACGGCTAACCCGTTTTCTTTCGTAAAAAGAAAAGGAAAGTAGGTACGTATACTATATCCGTATAATCCCATCTTCGAAAACTTTTTGCTTCAGCATCAAGACAACGCTTTTGACAAAGCAAACTCTCGCAGCAATAAGATTCGTCTTAAAAATGCTAGCGGCATAGCCCAACCGTTACAAACATAGTCCTGAAAACTCTATGTCACCTCTCGTCGCAAACTCGCGACTAAAAACGTGTACCGACGTCAGACTAATAGCACGACGGTGAACTACGAAAATAACGAAATAACCTTCAGTAAAACTCCACGAGTAGTTCGAAGCAGCTTTCGTCCAAAGGTCGAAATCATAGCGGAAACATCTCCCATGTAATCCGCGGAAACATCGCTACTTTAACAATCTGCGATTTTCTATCTCCATGAAACCGGTCATCCATTACTTTCGTATAACAACAACGTTTTAAAACAAAACAGCCTATGGAAAAAACATGATCGGTCTCATGCAAAACGATTTCGCAGTACGCAAAAGTGAATGAGGAAAACATAATCCTTGGTCGCGAATATCGCAAGTAATTTGTGAGAAACGCTCTCCGGTTACCTTTGCGAAAACCCCCATACATCACTTTTACGAAAAATCCTCTGTATGGTCGAGTCAATTCATACAAAGCAACTTTCGTAAAATAAACATAATGGGTCCAACGGGTAACTGACATAGACAGTTTTCGCTCCACAAGGTTTCTGGCTCCTGCTTTCACTCCCCGCGGTTACGTCCGAGCAGGAAATAATCACGCAGACGAACCCGCACGTGTCCTGCATCGATCCTTTAAACTTTGTCCCCCTCGGATAAAATGAAACGATTTTCATGCAACAAAAAAAATTTTATACGAACCATTCATCGTATAACTGAGACCTAAAGTGGAAGATCGTTTCTAAAAGCCATCAGCAATAATTAAGAAAACTCCGCTATGCTTGGCATGTCTATCTCGGCAAACGCTATTTGGCCCTCGGCCAACTACGCATTTCCGTAAAGCCCGGACCTGAATTCGGCATCCCCATTAAGGACAATCGTAAACTAACATGACCTTAATAAGGTCATGGTCTGATCGTTTACCAACAACTTCATTAGCGACACGGCTGAATCTAGCCTCCATGCCAATCCAAAGCTACTGAGCGACCACCGCTCAATCACTTAACGGCTAAAAACAACAATCCACGATTTTTTCATAGGACGCTAAGTGACTATTACGCAAGCAATTTGTCGTATAACCCAGAATCGGAAATCATACGATAAACTCTTCATACCAAAACTCAGTCCTAACAACCATATGGTTAACGGAAGATTTAAACTTATCGTCGATCGATTAAGTTCTATACACCCCATAAACACGGCATGAAAAGAAACACTCGTGACAAGGCTCCAAGAGTTATATGAGTCATCCTTAATATATACAATCAAATCCCGGAAGGCCAACACTTCACGAAGCACTGTGAATGTAGACGCTTCTCCCTGGGTCAAACTTACGCGACCCCTTGGTCCTGCGTCCAAACCGAAACAACAGTTTCTGGCTGCGAACATTCGCAAAACATCTCCAATCCCGCGAACATTTCAACCACGAAATGCGGCACAAGGGAAACTCGACCTTCAGCACTGCGAGACGTCGCTAACGCTCGAAGGACATTCTTTTCCTCAAAACGTTCCAGACGAAATCCTCGTCTCTAGAACTCAAAACATACAAACCCACCTCTAAACGGTAACATGCCTCTAAACTTGCATCATTTCGTTGTTGCTGATCACAACAAACTAACTCTAACGTCCTAAACAGACAAATAGCCGCCCTTCAAGGGGTAGGCTCTCTTGCATCCGACAAGGATAAACATAGCGCGCTATACAAGAAATCCAAATTTTGGTTTAGCTCTTCGTAAAGGAAGTAGCTCGACTCACGCCCAGACAAATCATATAAGCCGACAACAATTCGCGGATTTTAAACGGTACGAGTCAGGTTAAAATCGCAAACAGGCAAAACGAAAACCGATTTGTCATCACAAAGCCTCAGTCCGAGAGTAAACCTAGGTCTTGCCCTAAACCCAGCCACGCTGGATCTTGACATCTCAAAGACATAGTATGGTATAGGAGATCCAAAAATTTGTCTCTTCACTTAAGCCTATTCGTTTCACGAACTTTTCGCGTAAATCAGTAAACCGCGGAAAATCTCGCTTTATGCAAACAATAGGTACGGTGATCATCAGGGAACTAGGAATGAGACGACAACTCACACCCTCTTTCTCATACTTCGAAAAAACTGAAGTTCATAAATAATCGAAAAACAAATACATCAACGGCATCATGCTCGAAAGTCTCTCATAACACATAACCAGACCATATAAGTCTCGCCGGAAAACAGATCACAAGGGTCTTAAACTCCAAAACAAACTACGGAAGGCTTGATCCCTACAACAAGGGTACGTAGGCAGCCTTCGAAAGGCGCAGCCCCAATCTTACCACTTTCAACGGAGCCTTTCAACCATTAATTCCGCCTATCTTACCTGACATGTCTTATCGCTCGCAAGAACATCACGAAGGTTCTAACGAGCTGGGGGGCTAACTGTTGGTGTCAAAATCGGTCACGACGGAATCAATGACTGAAAGTCTCTAGAAAGTACTTCTTGAAACAAAAAGTCTCGGATAATTTGAAAAGAAATACGAGATTTTCTGAAATTAGAATATCCACTCTCTGTGAGATCGGAAGACTACGGGTGTGCGCGGACGAGATTCCCCGGAAAGATTGGTCCGCTCGCCCAAGGACATCAAGATTCGATCACCACAAAAACCCTAAACATAAAAGAATCTGCCTCGAAACTTCGAAGAGGTCGTTCTCTCAAACCGTGAGGAACCAGAAAACGATCAAGATATCAAATCGAAGCCCTCGCCGAGATCTTCGGCCTGGCGCCGGCGGCACGCGCCACTCGGGCAGGCCTGGCGCCGGCGGCACCCGTCACGCGGGCCGGCCTGCCGCCGGCGGAACCCGTCACGCGGGCCGGCCTGGCGCCGGTGGCACCCCGGCCTGGCGCCGGCGGCACCGGTCCCACGGGCCGGCCTGGCGCCGGCGGCACCCGTCACGCGGGCTGGCCTGGCGCCGGCGGCACCCCGGCCTGGCGCCGGTCGACGGCCCTCGTCCTGGTCTCGGTCCCATCGTGTTCGGTCTGATCCCATTGGCTTGTTTGGATCAATCATCGTGAGCTTGGGACGATCACGGCTACGGAATAAACATCCTTCGACTCGATTGGTGATGTCTTGCATATTTACATGTTTTTAGCTATCATATCTTATGCATTTTTGCTCATTTAGATTAGGCATTAGGCATCTTTAGGCTCATTTTGCATTCATAAGTCCCTATTAGGTGTTGGAGCACACTTTGGAGATATTGAAGATGTTTGGGAGTTTTGTGATGAAAAAGAAGGGTTTAAAGATGAACATGGACAGAGGCCTTAGGAATACCTTCTGATGCTAATATTTGGTGGAGACATGGCATTCTGAGTTAGCTTTCCAATGGAAGTGGTTTCAAGACATTTGGAGCCATATTGGAGGAGTTATGATCAATTGAGTAGAAGCATGTCAAGCAACCCGGGTGAGCACACCCGAGTCCAACCATCAAACCTCGCCTGGACAAGCTCAGGACGCGGCCAGGACGACCCGGGGACAAGCACCCGCACGGGAACGAGGGACTGGCATGCGGCCTGGCACACGCGGGCTGCACTGCCCGCACGGGAAGGAGGCACAAACGCACGCGGCCTGGCACACGCGGGTTGCACTGCCCGCACGGGACTGACGGACTGGACGCCCAAGGACGCACCCGACCTTGCCTCACCCGCGCACCAGAAGACACCCGACAGCACCTGCCCGACCTGGACGACCCGCACGTTCCGATGCCAGACGAGCTCCGGACGCGTCCAGCACCACCCGGACCAGGACACTCGGACATCCCACAGTTCCCACTACCCGCGTACCAGCCTGTGCACCCGACTAGTATCACCCGGCCAGCACCACCCGCACGTCCTGCCACCAGCTGGACGCCCACCACGCGGCCGAACACAACCGGCCTAGAGAGGCCGCACGGCCTGGACGCCGGACGAGCAGGACATACCCGGCTGGTCACACCCGGCCATGGACCAGTCCAGCCTGCCCGGGTGTCCCACCCCCTTCCTTTCTTCCTAGCTTCTCATTGGTTGAAAATCAAGTTGGCCAAGGACCTTTTAGTAATTTTTATTTTATGTTTCTAAGGGTTTCCAAGCCCCATATAAATACTCTTGTATCCCCTTTGAGGGACTTATCTAATTATCTATCTAAGAACACATTAAACCTCTTGAGTAAAGTTTCATCTTGATTCATAATCTCATCTTGTCTTTGTGTTCTTGATTGTTTGATTTCATATCCTTTCTTTCTCTATATGTTTAAGCTTGAATCTATCATGGGTTTAAGAGTAAGCATGTGGATTAGTGAGTAGATCCTTCTAAGATCCATGGGTTAGGGTGATAGAGAGTGATTAAGTTAGATCCAAGGTGTCTATTGTTAGATCTATCATTTCCTTGCATAGATTTGGTGTTTTTAAAGCTATATTTGAGTTGGCCTCTCAAGCATAGAGCTATAGGCATTTCATGCCCGGAAGGTGTTCTATGAAATGCCTGAACCAACTCATCTATGCTTTTAGCTTGCTTTGCCTAAGGGATTAGTTGTCAAAGGAGCTAGGATTGCTATTAGATTCATTCTCCATGTTTGCTTTGATCATTACAGCCAAAGGGATTTGGTGTACTTGGGTGATCATTGCATAAGAGCATTCATCTAGGGATAGAGCTTGCTTAGTTTTGTTGTCTAGGCATAAGGATTAGATTGATTGAAAAGTTAGCATCTTGGATTGAAGCTTAATCATTTGATATCAAGTCCCTATACCCATGGGTCTCACTCTCCTCATAAGAAAGAAAGTTCAATCTTTTATTGCATTTTTAATATTGTCTTAGTTTCACAATCATCATCTCATCTTGTTTAGACTTAGATTAAGCATGAACTTGCATTCCCTTTGCATTAGAATCTCTTAGAATTGGATTGACATCTTGTATTCTACAACATTTGATTAGGACTTTGAAAAGGCCGGTCATCAAATTGGCGCCGTTGCCAACTTCTAAGTTGATTTTGACATTGGGATTTAGTTATTTGCTTGAGACTAAGTCATTTTTATTTTTATTGTATCTTGTGATATTGGTTCTTGCCTCTTCTATCTTTGACTTTCAGGTGTATGATAACAAGAAGCAGAGGGGCATCCAACTTGGTTCCTACTGTTGAAGAGATTGCTGCACTTGAGAGGGAGATAGCTAGACAAAGAAGAGAAGTAGAGCAACAGGCTCATCTTCAAAGGTTGGGGTTTGAGATGGAGAATCTGCCTCAAGATGATAATGTCCAAGGGGACAATGGTCCAAGAGCTGACAATCCTAGACCACCACGCCAGCCACATCACCAACCACGCCAAGCAAGAGCCATTGGAGCCTATGACCAACCTCACATTCATGGTCATAGGTTGGGAATCAGAGCACCAGCTGTGGAGAACAACAACTTTGAGATCAAAGCAGGCCTACTGCATTTGATTGAGAACAACAAGTTCCATGGCCTTGCTGTGGAGGATCCCCTTGATCACTTGGACACATTTGATAGCTACTGTAGCTTGTCCAAGATTAATGGAGTCTCTGAAGATGCTTTCAAGCTGAGGTTGTTTCCATTCTCTTTGGGAGACAAGGCACATCTATGGGAGAAGGCTGTTCCAAGTGACTCCATCACTACTTGGAATGAGTGCAAGAGAGCATTCCTAGAGAAATTCTTCTCTACCTCAAGAACAGCCAAGATCAGAAATGAGATCTCTAGCTTTCAGCAGAAGAACCTTGAGAGCTTTAGTGAAGCATGGGAGAGGTTCAAGGGCTATTGGTCTCAATGCCCACATCATGGCTTCACCAAGGAGAGTTTGCTTAGTACCTTCTACAGAGGTGCTCTACCAGAGTTCAGGAGCAGATTGGACACAGCCAGCAATGGGTTCTTCTTGGGCAGAACTGAGCAGGATGCTGAGGAGCTGGTGGAGAACATGGCCAGGAGTGACTCAGTCTACAGTGAGGAGCATGATAGGGCCAACAGAGGCACTGATGAAGATGATCAGCACACAAGAAAGACCCTGAAGTCTCTCCAAGAAAAGTTGGACAAGCTTCTTGTAGAGAAGGCTAAGCAAGAGCAGCTTAACTCCATTGGGAACCAGCAACAGAAACAGCTTGCTAGAACTACTGAAGTTCATGGTGTAGAGGGACAAGAGGAGCTGTGTTTCATCAATTCTAATGGCACATGGTATAGGAAGGAGCCTAACTTCCAATACCAAAACAACTACCAGCAAAGACCTTACTACAACAATCAACAAGGAGGTTACCAAGCAAACCAGCCTACTCAGCCCCAAGGAAGCTCTTCTCCAGCTCAGGCTCCAAGTTCAAATTTGGAGTCCATGTTCAAGCAACTCTTAGAAGCTCAAGAAAGAAATGCTAAGACCATTGGTGATGAGTTCAAGAACATCCATGCTAAGATTGATGGAACCTATTCTGACCTCAACAACAAGTACATGCAACTTGCCTCTCACCTCAAAGCCTTGGAGAGCCAAGTTACATCCATGTCTTCATCCTCCAAGAATCCAATGAGATCTCTACCAGGGAAACCAGAGAAGAACCCTAAGGACACTTGCAATGTTATCATCTCCACTTCTTCAGGGATTGCATTGAGTGATCACAAGAATGATGTTGATGAGATTGAGAGGCTAGTGCTTGGAAATCAGATTGAAAATGATAAGAGACTGGTTGTGGCCACAGCTGAAGCTAGAGTTGTGAAGAGAGCTGATAAGAAGGTTCAAGGAAGGATTGATGAGCCTAAGATTGAGACACAAGTTGAGAAGAGTGCTAACCCCAAGCTGAAAGAAGTGAAGGAAGAAGACAATGAGGTTGAGCTATCACCATATGATAAGCTCCCTTACCCTCAAAGGTTCCTCACCAAAGCTCAGAAAAAATTGGTCTCCAAATTCAGAAAAAACCTCAGTGATATTGGAGTCAAGCTTCCAGAGATCAGCAATATGCATGCTGCTCATGTCCAAATGATGCTCATAAAGGACATTCTCACCCACCAAGCTGAAGTGGCTGAACTTTTGGACATCTCACTTCTGAAGATTGATCCACCAATCCCTCCCAAGTCCCTCCCTAAGCTTGAGTCTCAAGGGAAGTTCACATTGTCTTGCTCTCTTGGTAAACTAACTATGGATGATGCTCTTGTTGATAGTGGAGCTAGTGTGAATGTCATCTCCTTGGACATGGTGCAGAGTATTGGGATTGAAAGCATGGAAACAGATACTCCTCCTCTCACCTTTGGGGATTCCTCTTCTACAACCCCACTTGGCATAATCAAGGACTTTCCCTTGAAGATTGGATCCTGCACCATACCTATTGACCTCACTGTTTTGAATATGGCATCTGCAGAAAGAGTCCCTTTGATCCTTGGCACTCCTTTCCTCACAACAGTTGGAGCTTGCATTGACTTTCCCAACAAGAAGGTCACTCTCATGCATGTCAACAAAGCTGTCTCCTATCCTCTCCAGCCCCCACTCGAATCAGACTATTGTGGGACAATAACTCGTGCTGCACAAGCTGTTGAGAATCCCCAAGATGAAGAGGTTGTTGGTAAGAAAGAAGGTCTTGATGGAGAGTGTTCTAAGGAGATGTGTGTTGAGCACTTGGACAGTGCTAAAAGAGAGGGGATGGGTGGAACCTCAAAGGCCACTCATGGCAAGAAGAAGATAGTGAAAGCGCCTCATCCTCCACCTCTTGATTTGCTCTCACACACTCTCACTCTCCTTCCAAAGAAGCTCAAGGATGGAGCCATTGAGTACAAGATCAAGCATAAGGGCAGGTCCACACCATTCTCAAATGCTAGAGCCATCATCACTCCTCAGCTCCAAGATGACCCAATCAAGCTTCAAGAGTTTCTCTCTCAGGTCCTCACCATCACACTTGAAGGTGGGAAGGATCCTCCTTCTCACTAGTTCAAGAGACAAGGTAGTCAAGCTGAGTGACTCAAAACAAGCTCACTTGGGAGGAAATCCCATGGTTATCCTTGTACATAGTTTTGAAATTTCAATTCTCTTTTAAGTTTTTAATAAAAAGTGGTCAAGGTTTTCAGGTTGAGCCAAGCACTAGAGGAGAGAAGAATGGTGGTGAACCACTTGAGCCCCATGATCCATGTAGCAGCCTCCTCTAGTTGCTATGAACCAAGCCAGCTTCTAGTCATGCCACAAGCACCATGCCCAACTCTCCTTGTGTGGTATTCCTCCAACCCTTTTGTATATACATTTGATTTTGCCTTGTTGAGGTACCTCTTACTCTCTTACTCACACAGAGACAGTGTGATTTAAGTGTGGGGGAGGTACCGGATATTTGATCATGTTTGCTTTGTGATTTTTGAGTCTCATGCATTGCATTGTACAATCATAAGTGCATAGAAAATCTAAAAAATTTTAAATTTTTGAATCATGTAAGATTGCATCACTTGCATCCTTAGGATTGAGTCTAGAGCATATAGGTTGCATTCATTTGCATATGGAGCATTGCCTTGTGAAGAACACTCGTTTGCACTGAATTTGGCACCCTAGTTAAACATATCAAGTAGCTTGAGCACCTTTTGAAAAAGCTTGCATGCTTTGAGCCTTGAAAACTCTTCTTGAAACTTGCTTGCTTGCTTGATATTGGCATTGTTCTTAAGACCAGCTCCATCCTGAACTTAGACTTGAATGAACTTAATCTCTCTTGCATATGGGCATTTGCATACTTGATCATGGATCTCATACACATTTGGGTTATCTTTTTCCATTGTACCACCCTTTGTTAACCCAAATGGCACTCCCTTACCCTTGAACCCTATCCATTCTTTGAAGCCTACATTGATTTGCTTGAGTGAGGCCTCTTTTGATAGCTTGTCATGTGCAAAATCTTGAGAGTATTGGGAGCGACATGGATTTGTTCTCATCTCTTGCTAGCATAGGGTCATCATTTGAGCTAGCTTCTAGGATGGTGAGTGAAGTGCTTGTTGCCTAATTGTTTACATTTTGGGTTTGGGGATGTGACAAAGTTGAGATTGATGAGCAAAAAGTTTTGATAAAGAAAAGCCCTAGGGACCTAGAAATAAAAAAAAATGAAAAACTCTTAGTTGAAGTCTTTGACCTTCCCCTCTCATGCATATATAAAAAAAAAAAAAAAAAAAAAAAAAAAAAAAAAAGAGATTCAATAAGATGGTGGGAAGGAAAGATTTAAGAGTTAGAGCTTAGAATGTGAATAGAGGTCCCTAGAGGTAGCATCATGAGAAAGAAAATGTTCATTGGGTGAGTGATGTGAGTATGTCTTCATTTTGGGTTATGGGATGAATTAAGTGGGGTGTAGAACTTGTAATCACTTAGGATTTGGGTAGAATGATGAGGATGGATCCATGTATGCATGAATTGCTCCTAGTCTTAGATAAATTTTGCATAATGATCAAGCTCCTGGATTTTTGAGTGATTGCCACCTTGAAATGATGCATTGAACCCTCCTTTTCATCCATATTAGACCATTTGATCACCTAGCCAAATGATTGAGATCATGTGCCCATTTGTGAGACTTCACCTTGTGTGTGTGTGTGTGTGAATCAATGTGAGGGCTGGTTAAGAGAACATGTTGGTTGATAGGCATTGCATCTTGTGTAGAGGCATAAGAGTCATTGATAGGCCTTGTGAAGCTAGAGCATAATAAGAAAGTTTTGCTCATGCTATTTGCTATGTTTCTTTAGGATGTCAGGTTGAGTGCTATGAGTGTTTCCTGTGGCTTTGTACCCATCCTTGCATCCACCCCCCTTGTGTTTGAAAAGTTTACTTGAGGACAAGCAAAGGTCTAGTGTGGGGGAGTTGATGTCTTGCATATTTACATGTTTTTAGCTATCATATCTTATGCATTTTTGCTCATTTAGATTAGGCATTAGGCATCTTTAGGCTCATTTTGCATTCATAAGTCCCTATTAGGTGTTGGAGCACACTTTGGAGATATTGAAGATGTTTGGGAGTTTTGTGATGAAAAAGAAGGGTTTAAAGATGAACATGGACAGAGGCCTTAGGAATACCTTCTGATGCTAATATTTAGTGGAGACATGGCATTCTGAGTTAGCTTTCCAATGGAAGTGGTTTCAAGACATTTGGAGTCATATTGGAGGAGTTATGATCAATTGAGTAGAAGCATGTCAAGCAACCCGAGTGAGCACACCCGAGTCCAACCATCAAACCTCGCCTGTACAAGCTCAGGACGCGGCCAGGACGACCCGGGGACAAGCACCCGCACGGGAACGAGGGACTGGCATGCGGCCTGGCACACGCGGGCTGCACTGCCCGCACGGGAAGGAGGCACAAACGCACGCGGCCTGGCACACGCGGGTTGCACTGCCCGCACGGGACTGACGGACTGGACGCCCAAGGACGCACCCGACCTTGCCTCACCCGCGCACCAGAAGACACCCGACAGCACCTGCCCGACCTGGACGACCCGCACGTTCCGATGCCAGACGAGCTCCGGACGCGTCCAGCACCACCCGGACGTCCTGCCACCAGCTGGACGCCCACCACGCGGCCGAACACACCCGGCCTAGAGAGGCCGCACGGCCTGGACGCCGGACGAGCAGGACATACCCGGCTGGTCACACCCGGCCATGGACCAGTCCAGCCTGCCCGGGTGTCCCACCCCCTTCCTTTCTTCCTAGCTTCTCATTGGTTGAAAATCAAGTTGGCCAAGGACCTTTTAGTAATTTTTATTTTATGTTTCTAAGGGTTTCCAAGCCCCATATAAATACTCTTGTATCCCCTTTGAGGGACTTATCTCATTATCTATCTAAGAACACATTAAACCTCTTGAGTAAAGTTTCATCTTGATTCATAATCTCATCTTGTCTTTGTGTTCTTGATTGTTTGATTTCATATCCTTTCTTTCTCTATATGTTTAAGCTTGAATCTATCATGGGTTTAAGAGTAAGCATGTGGATTAGTGAGTAGATCCTTCTAAGATCCATGGGTTAGGGTGATAGAGAGTGATTAAGTTAGATCCAAGGTGTCTATTGTTAGATCTATCATTTCCTTGCATAGATTTGGTGTTTTTAAAGCTATATTTGAGTTGGCCTCTCAAGCATAGAGCTATAGGCATTTCATGCCCGGAAGGTGTTCTATGAAATGCCTGAACCAACTCATCTATGCTTTTAGCTTGCTTTGCCTAAGGGATTAGTTGTCAAAGGAGCTAGGATTGCTATTAGACTCATTCTCCATGTTTGCTTTGATCATTACAGCCAAAGGGATTTGGTGTACTTGGGTGATCATTGCAAAAGAGCATTCATCTAGGGATAGAGCTTGCTTAGTTTTGTTGTCTAGGCATAAGGATTAGATTGATTGAAAAGTTAGCATCTTGGATTGAAGCTTAATCATTTGATATCAAGTCCCTATACCCATGGGTCTCACTCTCCTCATAAGAAAGAAAGTTCAATCTTTTATTGCATTTTTAATATTGTCTTAGTTTCACAATCATCATCTCATCTTGTTTAGACTTAGATTAAGCATGAACTTGCATTCCCTTTGCATTAGAATCTCTTAGAATTGGATTGACATCTTGTATTCTACAACATTTGATTAGGACTTTGAAAAGGCCGGTCATCAATTGGAATCGTCCTCGATGTTTTACGACAAAAACTAGAAGGATTGGATTTCTCGTAGAAGATATCGTATAAAACAAGGTTGATTAACTTGAACATCGATCCTTTAGGCTATACGGTTTATTTACGAGAAAAATAGTCTTTCCGAGAAATCGTATAAAACGTTCAACGACTTAAGACAAGTCCACGGACTTACTTACGATTTTAAGAATTCAGGCCCAATCAGGCTATGACGGTTTATCCGATTTCCCGAACATCGGATAAACATCAAGTCACCGAAAACTCGAGGATAATTACGAAGATCGACGAAAATGGAATACTTCCTGAAGAGATAAGCTTGGGCCCAAAGGCGAGGTCCATCATCTTAAGGCAAACCGACCTAGGAGTGAGTATATAAGGAGAGCAAGAGCAGAGGAGAGGAAGATCCGAAAATCCTAGAATCTAGACTTAGAGAACTCCTGCTAGCTTAGAAAAATTAGAACATAGGCGGTTAGGCCAGCGAGGCAGGACTTAGAACGTCTGGCCGCCTCTCGTTCTAGTTTTATCTTCTCCGCAGACCCCTGTTCCTCTCGGAAGGATCTAACTATCCTTTTACTCAGAGCTCCGCACATAGAAACCCTAGGCATTATCTTCGACATGCCCGCTTCTATGACCAACGCTCATACTAGACGAACCAGGCCCTAGAACGTCTGGCCGCCTCCTGCTCGCAAATCTCCGCTCCTCTCGGAGGGATCGGACAATTCTTTTACTTCAAAGCTCCGCACATAGAAATCCTAGGCATTATCTTCGACATGCCTGTTTCTATGAAAAACGCTCATACTAGATCGAACCCGCCCTGACTGTTCGATCTCTTGTTCAATTCTTTCTAAACTGAACTACGTCCGACTTGATCCTCGAAAGTGGTACGTAGGCAGCCTTTCTTCAGGTCCAGTCTCAAATCTTAACAAAACTTTTTCCGCATTTATTCGGTCACTTGTCGTTGGCTGTCGCAGAGAATCCGGACCTTCAAGGAAAGTCGGGTTAACTTGGCTTTCCTCCGCAATCTTATTCATTTAAATTGACGGTGTGAATTTTGGTTCCCACAGTTTGGCGCTAGAAGGAGGGGGGGACGGATTACTCTTACTCATACGGCCGCAAAGCGCTTGATCGAACCGATGTCCGGAAATATGAAAGAAAAATTTGCAGTTTGCGTCAACGATGGTAAAACAACTCCAGCAGCGACTGTTCCTACGGCCAACGCTTACGCAAACGCCACGGTGCTCGAGCAAATCAAAAACCTCGACGCGGATTTCCGCCACAGGAAGAGCACGAAAACGAGCTTGCAATTTCTCTATCTAAACAGAAAGGGCAACGATAAAATCTATCAAACCCCAAAAATTCATCTTGTTACCAAGTTAGAGAAATCGCAACGAGCAAGGTTTCTACGAAAAACGTTTCTTTCGAGAACCTCTCGGAAAAATAAAACTTATTCTCCTCGAAACCTTGGAGAAACCCTATATTACTTGCGGAACAGAAGCACGGCAAATCGGTTCACCGATTCCCACTGCCATACTTCTTACAAACAACTCTCGAGGAATAAACGGGAAAACGAAAGGAGATCGGAGCTTAATCTTACTAGGACGACTTGCCATAGGGTAAGATCAGTCTTCCCAGTCCGCCTTAGTAGGAGCCCACTTTGTTCTCCTTTGTGTCTAGGTCAAAATGGCTTTCGTTTCATCTAAATCGGAGTTTCCGTTGAGATTTTACGAAGAGAACAAAGTCACTGTCCCGTCCACCTCGCCGTGGGCAAGGACAAACATTACCGAGGCCACCTCACCCTCCGACATGGCTACCTCGCCACAGGGCGAACTCACCTTCGTTATCCTTTGAGTTTAGATCAAAGTGGCTTTCGTTTCGTCTCAATCGGAGTTTCCGTTGAGATTTTACGAAGGGAACAAAATCAATCTCCCGGCCACCTCGCCCGTGGACGAGAACAACCATCACCAAGGTCACCTCGCCCATGGCCACCTCGCCTGTGGAAACCTCACTTTGCTCTCCTTTGAGTCTAGGTCAAGATGGTTTTCGTTTTGTCTCAATCGAAGCTTCCGTTAAAATTTTACGAAGAAAACAATGTCGCTGTCTCGACCACCTCGCCCATGAGAAGGATCTGTCTGTCCCGTCATAGGATGAGACCGGTCCTGTCTCAGTACCATGCATCTGTGCCTGAGTTTTTGTAACTCAATCTTTGAGTCCGTGAGCCCCGGGGATCGACGAAGGCGAGCAACAGCAGCATCGGCGGCAAGGGTCCTGGCGCCCATCCGTGCAGTCGTTTCGTGATCTCGGGCAACGGCAACATCTTGGTCTCTTAAACCCATGTTCGGATTGTTCGAGAAACACGACGATTCTTCCGCAAAGCCTTCAAGATTGTTTAAAAGGTTCATCTTTTAAACGTCTAAAGTCCGAAGCCTCATTGCTCAAACCCTTGAAGACGGAAAGTCTATGAGTCCAAGTCCATCTCAATCCCGATACTCGAGGAGTCTCGTTGGATTAGAAACGATTATCTCGAAATCTGCGGCTAAAGATCCTCCCAAACTCAAAGATTTCCCGCACGAACGACTAACGAGGGAAAGATCGAACAACGGAAAAACCACGGACGGCAAGACGGCCTGGCACCGGCGGCACGCGTCACGCGAGCCGGCCTGGCGCCGGCGGCATGCGTCATGCGGGCCGTCCTGGCGCCGGCGGCACCCCGGCCTGGCGCCAGCGGCACCCCGGTCTGGCGCCAGTCGACGGCCCTCGTCCTGGTCTCGGTCCCATCATGTTCGGTCTGATCCCATCTTGGCTTGTTTGGATCAATCATCGTGAGCTTGGGACGATCACGGCTACGGAATAAACATCCTTCGACTCGATTGGAATCGTCCTCGATGTTTTACGACAAAAACTAGAAGGATTGGATTTCTCGTAGAAGATATCGTATAAAACAAGGTCGATTAACTTGAACATCGATCCTTTAGGCTATACGGTTTATTTTACGAAAAAATAGTCTTTCCGAGAAATCGTATAAAACGTTCAACGACTTAAGACAAGTCCACGGACTTACTTACGATTTTAAGAATTCAGGCCCAATCAGGCTATGACGGTTTATCCGTTTTCCAGAACATCGGATAAACATCAAGTCACCGAAAACTTGAGGATAATTACGAAGATCGACGAAAATGGAATATTTCCTGAAGAGATAAGCTTGGGCCGAAAGGCGAGGTCCATCATCTTAAGGCAAACCGACCTAGGAGTGAGTATATAAGGAGAACAAGAGCAGAGGAGAGGAAGATCCGAAAATCCTAGAATCTAGACTTAGAGAACTCCTGTTAGCTTAGAGAACTTAGAACGTAGGCGGTTAGGCCAGCGAGACAGGACTTAGAACGTCTGGCCGCCTCTTGTTCTAGTTTTATCTTCTCCGCAGACCCCTGTTCCTCTCGGAAGGATCTAACTATCCTTTTACTCAGAGCTCCGCACATAGAAACCCTAGGCATTATCTTCGACATGCCCGCTTCTATGACCAACGCTCATACTAGACGAACCAGGCCCTAGAACATCTGGCCGCCTCCTGCTCGCAAATCTCCGCTCCTCTCGGAGGGATCGGACAATTCTTTTACTTCAAAGCTCCGCACATAGAAACCCTAGGCATTATCTTCGACATGCCTGTTTCTATGACAAACGCTCATACTAGATCGAACCCGCCCAGACTATTCGATCTCTTGTTCAATTCTTTCTAAACTGAACTACGTCCGACTTGATCCTCGAAAGGGGTACGTAGGTAGCCTTTCTTAAGGTCCAGTCTCAAATCTTAACAAAACTTTTTCCGCATTTATTCGGTCACTTGTAGTTGGCTGTCGCAGAGAATCCGGACCTTCAAGGAAAGTCGGGTTAACTTGGCTTTCCTCCGCAATGTTATTCATTTAAATTGACGGTGTGAATTTCGGTTCCCACACTTCTTTATTATGGCGGTTGGTGGGTTTCTGGAAGGCTTAGATTGCTCCCTGAGTGCATTAAGTCGTGCAACATCTATCTTGGGAAGTTGCACTCGGCGTGTGATAACTGAGTATTGATCGACAGGTTCTGGAGAGTGTCGATCGATTTCATTATTCTTCGGTCAATCGATGGGACGTCTGTCCTGTCGGTCAATGTTATAAGGGCTGGACGGATGTGGGTGCTTTGCTGCGAACTCCTCGTGAGTAAGTATCTTCACGGCGTTGCACTCGTGAGTGGATTCTTCAAGATCAATCGGTCGATGCTCGTCTAGGTCCATCGATCGATCGGTGTTGACGTACATCGATCGATGTGGATGTCCTGACATCGGTCGATTCCAGTGGTTGCCGCCAATACTCATGGAACTTTCGATTTGGAAGTCTCCCTCTGGCAGCTTCTCTTGCTTGACCACTCTCCAAAAATCATCTTCTATGATAGCACTGACGTTGTGGCCTGTTGTTTCTTCTCCAGTCCCTATTCCTAAAGCTTCCTGCTTCTTAACAGCTTCTCCTGTCTGAATCACTTGAGTCTCTAGTTTCTTCACATGAGTACTCAAAGCATCAAGCTTTGTGTTCAAAGTGGTGTAGACAGCGTCGATCTTTCCATTGAAGTTCACCTCTAACTGCGGCTGGCTTTCAAGAACTTTGCTGAGCATGTCTTCTATCTTTCCTTCTGGGGTTGGTGTGGGTGGCTTCATGTAAGATGAGTTTCCATAACTCCTGTTGTTGTTGGGGTTGCTGCTGTTGAAGTTGCCTCTCTGTCCTGAGAAGTCTCTGTTTCCTTGGTTTCCAGATCTCTGAAAACCGGTTCCACTGATCCAGTTGACTTCTGCTTCTATGTAGTCATCTTCTTCATCAGCTTCTGCATCCTCCACTGAGCAGATTTGCTTGTTTAGCAGTTTCTGAACATTGTCAAGTGTAGCTTGTACCTCATTTATTTGTTCCTTTCCAAGGAACGCTGCAGATCTTGCTCTTACAATGTTCTTCGTGCTATTGCTGGATGCTAGGTTGTCTATTTGCTTCGCAGCATCTTCAGGATTCCTTGTGGTGAAGTTGACTTCACTCGCAGTGTCCAGAGCCATATGATATTTCAGTGCGATGCCTCTGAAGAAAGTGCAGAGCAGTTGCACTTTGTTGAATCCATGGTGTGGACAGTCTCGCTGGTAAGACTTGAATCTGATCCAGGTAACCTTGAGTGACTCTCCAGGCTCCTGGTTGAATGTGGCAATTTTCCTCCTTAAGTCTTCCGCGCGCGCATCATCAAAGAAGTTACGCAAAAATGCATTTTTGGTGTCGCTCCAGGATGTAAGAGATCCTGGTGGTAGCTGCTTAAGCCACTGTAAAGCTTCTCTAGATAAAGAGTGTTTGAAGAGCTTACAGAGAAAGTAGTCCACAGGGACTCCATTGTTTCGAACCTCTCCAGATGGTCCATGGGATGCTCATTGGACAGCCCACAGTAGGGTGTCTGTCACACAAGGGTGTAGTACTGCGGCTTGAGCTCGAAATCGCCTCTCTGAATAGCAGGGGGACGAATGGCTGATCTGTTGGTGTAGAACTGATCTGGACGATTGTAGTCAGCTAGTGTTCGAGCAGCCTCTTCTACAGGTTGAACAGCTCCTGTAGGTGCGGTTTCTGGCTCAGGGATTACATCATTCTGAGCATTGAGTTTCTGACCTGCTTCATTACGAAGGTGACCTTCTTGGTCACGCAAGTCTCCATTTTTATCTCGTATGAGAATAATAGGCGCAACCATGACTCGCGGAACAGTATCGATCGATATACAGTCAGGTGTATCGATCGATGTCGGATGAAATGTGTCGGTCGACGGTGAAGTAGTGTCGGTCGATAGGAAGATGCGAGAATCGGTCGACGAAGACGGTGTCTTGGTCGGCTGGGGTGCGTCAGTCTTCTGAGAACAAAAGTTGAGATTCTTTGTTGCTTCTGGTACTGCTGGGCATGTACCTGAAAAGACAAGAAAAAATTTTGTGTTAGAAAACAAATTAAAATAAAAATAAAAATAACCTAGACCTAATCAGATTAAATGCTATTATATCAAAGCTCCCCAGCAACGGCGCCAAATTTGATATCACTCAAATTACCCTAAGGAGTGACTTTACTCTCTCAAATAAGTGGTTCAGTTGTAGTACTTAGGGATCGAATCCACAGAGAGCTAGTGTACAAATAAGATGCAATCTTAATGACTATGCTAGGTTGAAAATGGTTTAAAAGTAAATTGCAGGTTTGTTGAGTAATGGTAAGATTACTCAGTTGAAAGGATTTGGTTTTAAAGCAATAAAGAAAAGTAGTTAGATTCAGGGTAGGTATTCAGGAATTCAGGATTATAAATACTATAGAGGCTAACAAGTTGCTTGCATGATATGTCAGAGCTCAACACTTATTAAATGAATCCATCAGCTCTCGCATTATTTAGACCATCTTTTACTTAGATGCTAAATGGTGTTTGCGGTCAGCTATCTTGCTGACAGTATCGATCGATGGTTCGATAGGAATATCGACCGATACACCTCTAGCTACGTCGATCGATTACTCTATAGGAGTATCGATCGATACGGCTCTAAGCAAGCTTTATGCGCGAGTTGATACAATTCTCACCATGATCTTGGATCAGCTTTCGCATATCTCAAGAGGGTCATAGCATGTTTAGGATGTTATCAGGAGTTGCATGTAATAAACAATGCAATCCAAGTTCATGTTCTAGGTAGCTAAGCTAGAATAGCTTTAGTGAACAATCCTAACAATAAATATCACAACTATAGATATTATAGGCTGGGGCTAATCCTTCATATCCTATTTAAACCCTAAATCTAACAAATGAATCTACTCAGACATGGCTAAGTAGTTCATAGCAACAAGGTAATAATAGGAATTCATAGATCTATTAGAGGGTGAACACTTAGGTCACAATCAAGATTCCTATAACCTTTGTTAAGAAGAACAAATAAAGAACTGAATAAAACTTTATTGAGAACTTGCAAAGTAATGAAAACAGTAAAAGGTATGAGTAGAAGAAGAATGAGGTGAAAAGGTGGTGGTAAAAGCTTGTAAAACTTGTAAAAAACTATAAACTTATATCTCTGCCAAAACACTTAGGCACATATAAATATGAGTTCATTAGGTTAAAAAACTCGTCAGGGGCATTCTTCTAAAATGTGATATCTTGGGCTTCAAGTTCAGCCAGGTCCAACTTGTCTTTCTGCCGCCTCAGTATCGATCGATAGTACAGGGTGTACATCGATCGATTATGGTCTCGATGTATCGTCCTTCGGCTAATGTGTGTCAATCGATAGCACAGAGTGTGCATCGTTCGATGTGTAACTCTTGGTGTCGACCTCTGCTCTTGATCACGGGTGAACTCTTCTTTAAGCTCAAAAAGGCACCTAAAACATCACTTTTCTCCAAAATGCTTCTAAACCTGAAAACATACCTAATAGACTCCAAAACATAGATAATAGTAGTAAAAACACTCATATACCATGGGTAAAAACAGGTAAAATCCATGGTATATCAATCCCCTAAAAGTTTGACGCTAGAAGGAGGGGGGTAATCCAAACTACGTGATGGTGGCGGCGACGAGTACGACGAACTATCCAAAGCTACTCAAAGAGGGGTCCAGTCTCCAAGGCGATCTGACGGCTCACAGGACCTAGCTCCCTACACAACGAGCCACGAAAAACAAAGTTTCAAGACTCAACCCACTTCAGATCTAAAAATACCGAGCCCCAAGGCTACAATCGCACGTCCTTCGTCAGCCCCCGGCGGGAGAGGGGCATCGCGAGAGAGCCGGAGTCACTCAGGCTCGTGACACAGAAGATATTGACTCCGGCCCTGGAGCTAACCTGAACACATCCGATATAGAGGCAGCAGCAAAACCCTCCGCTATCCGCTCAGGGCAGAGTCAGACAATCGATGTCATGTCCGGCGGTTTAGAGGCATACGACATGTACTCGGCAGCCACGCAAGGAGGCTTCCATGATAATCTTAGAGGTCCGAGGGCAGTTCGGTTGGAACATGAATCCGCAAGTGCGGATGAGATAACCTTCACAACTAAAGAGCAAGAGCAAGTACTTGCTCTCCATCATGACACCTTGGTCGTGGCGCTCACTGTGGCAAATTGCCTAGTGAGAAGGATCCTAGTGGATAATGGGAGTTCCGGCAATATCGTCTTCCAAGCCGCCTTTGAAGAGTTAGGACTGGACGAACACGTCCTCACACGGAGAGTGATCCCCCTCATCGGATTCCGTGGAGAGGTCAAACAGACCTCAGGAGAGGTGACCTTGTCTGTCTACGCGGAAGGAATCATTATGCCGACCAAGTTCCTAGTCCTCAATTGTCCTTCCTCATACAACATGATCCTAGGACGACCCTGGATTCACGGCATGGGGGCCGTCCCCTCGACGCTTCACCAGTCAATCAAGTTCCCCACACCCTGGGGCATAAAGACAATCAAAGGAGACCAGGCGAACTCCCGCTCATGCTACGAGGTCACCCTGAAGACTAAAGGCCCATCCCAGCCGAACATAGGAACCTCCAACTCAGAATTCTGAAGAGCCGGAGGATGAAGATGTAGATGACGTACCGTTGATCGAAGGAGGGCACACTAAATTCCTCAGGATCGGTTCTAAGCTGGAAGAGGGGCTAAGAAGGAGATTGATAGACCTCCCCAGATCTAACTCCGACTGCTTCGCTTGGTTCCATACCGACATGCCAGGGATCGATCCAGAAGTCATTATGCACAAGCTGCAGGTGGATCCCCTTTACCAGCCAGTCAGACAGAATAGTAGGAAGTTCGCCCCCAAAAGGGATGCGATAATAAAAAAGGAGATCAAGAACTTACTCGACGTGGGGTTCATTCGGGAGGTACAGTATCCCGAATTGCTGGCTAACGTGGTAGTAGTAAGGAAAAGAAATGGAAAGTGGCGAGTCTGTATAGACCTCACGGATCTGAATAAGTCTTGTCCCATGGACCCCTTTCCCCTGCCTCACATCGACAAACTCGTCGAAGCCACGTCAGGACATCAGCTCATGAACATTATGGACGCATTCTCCGGCTATAACCAAATTTTCATGCACCCCGAGGATCAAGAAAAAACTTTGTTCATGAGGTCGAGGGGGATCTATTGCTACAAGGTCATGCCCTTTGGCTTGAAGAACGCTGGGTCAACCTACCAAAGACTGGTGAATACGATGTTCGCAGACCAGATCAGACAGACAATAGAAGTATACATTGATTACATGCTGGTTAAATCCCTAGAGGCCGAGGACCACATCTCACACCTACAGCAGGCCTTCTCAACCCTCCAGAAGTATCATATGAATCTCAATCCTGCCAAATGCTCATTTGGCATCAGCTCCGGCAAGTTCCTCTGTTACATCGTGACCCACCGGGGCATTGAAGCCAATCCAGACCAGATCAGAGCTATTCAATCTATTCCTCCCCCGAGGAACATCAAGGAAGTCCAAAAACGAACCGGAAGAATGGCGGCTCTCAGAAAATTCATCTCCAGGCTCTACGACAAGTCCCCAGCCTTCTTCGAGACCCTCAAGAGTCCAAAAGACTTCCTATTGACCGAGAAATGCGAAGCGGCCCTTCAAGAACTCAAGGTTTATGTGGGAACCGAAATTCACACCGTCAAATTAAGATGATTTGGAGGAAAGCCAAGTGAACCAAGCCTTCCTTGAAGGTCCCGGTTATCTGCTGGGCCACACACGACACAATCAGTACGACAAAGAGAATAAGAAGAACGGAATGAAAATCGTAAGAAAAAGAATAGAGCAAAAGATCTTATTTCTGAATCCGCGTTTGAGCGTGAACAACAGGTAAGAGCCTTGGCTACAAGAGCTGTCGGCAAGTTCGCTAGTCTAGCAACCTAAGTTCTAACCTAGTTGAGTCGCAGCTCGCTAGTAAAGACGGAAAATAATGCCTAAGTTGCTCTAAGTGTTATGTTGCTCTGAAAAAGTTCTCCCCTTTGCTCATCGCCCCAAGCTCTCCTTATATACTCCTCTTTAAGACGGTCTATTCTTCCTTTGGTCCGAATCTATCGCGAATCGGGCTTCTTTCCATTTCCGTTGGTCTTCATGTTTATCGGGAAACTTGACATTTATCTTCAAGAAACATCACATTTATCTTCGGGAAACTTGACATTTATCTTATGTTAAGATAAACATGGGGCGTCATGTCCATCTCGACTTGGTTTCTTGGAAAATCGCAAGTGGGCCGATTTAGTCGCATTCGGGCCTTTTGGGGCCGTTGTTTCGACCGTGGACGTTTTACGGTTTTTCCGAGAAACCAGCCTGTCATGATACTTGTTTTGCCGAAAGAACCTCAATTCACCGCATAGTCTAGATGACTGGTGTCTTTAGAATAACCGTGATCGTTTTATACGAATAATCGAGATCCATTCGTCAACCGAACCTTTGGTTGTCTCCCGAAGCTTTCCTGATTTATTTCGACCAAGACGAAACGGGGTTCTTGGGTTTCTTGTCTCTAAGGAGTTGAACGGTGAGTCTTCGAGCAAGGATACAAAATGCATAGTTGGGCTAGTTTGTTGAGACGGTCTTGTGGGAAGAAGATCGCACTTGTCGAGTGGTCCGTACTTGGGCGCCCGGGATTTTGACATGGGTGCTGGTGCCCGGCGCCTGTGACTAGCACGAGCGAGCTGGCGCCCGGCGCCGGTGACCAGCACGAGGGAGCTGGCACCCGGCGCCCGTGACTAGCACGGGCGAGCCGGCGCCCGGCGCCCGGTGCCAGCATGGGCGAGCTGGCGCCCGGCGCCCGGTTCCAGCACGGGAGAGCCGGCGCCCAGCCCCCGGTGCCAGCACGGGCGAGCCGGCGCCTGGTGCCAGCACGGGCGAGTTGGCGCCCGGTGCCAGCACGGGCGGGCCGGCGCCCGGCGCCCGGTGCTAGCACGGGCGAGCCGGCGCCCGGCGCCCGGTGCCAGCACGAGCGAGCCGGCGCCCGGTGCCAGCACGGCGAGCCGGCGCCTGGCGCCCGGTGCCAGCACGGGCGAGCCGGCGCCCGGCGTCTGGTGCCAGCACGGGCGAGCCGGCGCGCGGCGTCCGGGGCTAGGCCGTGGCCGCTCCTGCTGGTGTCCGGTGCCACGATGCAATCATCCCTTCCGTCGTTTTCGTTGAATAACTAGTTGTTTCCAAGGACTTTCGGGTATTGATTGCGTCTTTGACCGATTTTGACCCCAACAGTTAGCCCCCCAGCTAGTTAGGACCGTGGTTATTGGTAACAGGTCCTAGCTTGCTGTATAGCTGGATAGGAAGGTGTAGAGACGCAATAGTTTGCCGAAAGTCGGAGTAAATAGTAACTTTTCTTTCCTTATAAAGATGGAGTAAGAATTTTCCGTCATTCTTACTTCATCACAAGGATTTTACCTTCTAAAGTTTCTCTCTCTAGAAAAATGTCTTCAAGATCAAGATCCTCTAAAAGAAATTCTTCTTCTCACTCATCTTCGGGCGATTCTCCCGTCGATGAAGTGGTTGCGCCAAAACACGGAAAGAAGTTGACGAGGATACGAGGGAGGCATACTACAAAGCTGTATGTGGCTCGTGTTCGCCTCTGCGGGACATCCCCATTCCCAGGAGACCTCAGAGGGCGCCGGGCGCGCCTTTCTCACCAAGCATGGTCTCTCCCGAGTACCTCACAACTCTTCGAAACTTTTACCAAGTTCCGAGTGGGGTCACGTTCCGGATTCCGACCGCTGGCGAGAGCGCAAGGGATCCTCCGTAGGGCTTCTTTACTTGCTATGAAGCTTTTCTTTCGTACAGCCGCATGTGGTTCCCGATCCCTGGTTCCATTGTCCGCGCGCTTCATTCTTTCGGACTTTCAATCAGCCAGCTCACTGTCCCGTCTTTGGAGAGTTGGCTCGGCGTGCTAGTCTCGAGTTACGAGTTAGGTATGGACCTTACTCCTAGTGATTTCGAGGGACTTTGGTATACCAAGCCAACGTCGATTGAAGGTTCGTATTCCATGATCCCACGGAAGAACATGGCAATAATCCAGGGGACTACTTCGAACCCCAAGTCATGGTTTGATCGCTTCTTCTTTGTACAAATAGATGGGGAGTCCGTTGAGGAAAGCTGCCTTCACTTGTTCCCTTAGGAGTGGAACTTCGATCGAGGTAACACGACTAATTCGGTTTTTCGTTTTCGTACTTTAAACGTGCATGAAGATAAGACTTTTGTTTATCGTGTAGTGAACAAGATTGTTGCGCACACTCATGCCGATCTTTTCGTCAAACGAGACCTGCTTCGGGAAAGGCCATTCTTCTGGAGTACCTTTTCCGTTGAGCGAATTCGAAGTGCGGTGGAGCTCCATCGATCCCGAGTCACCTCTCAGCCTTCCGATGTTCAATGCGACGTCGAGCCGACTGCTGTCTTGCCTGTTCGGAGGCGGAGACATAGGTCTAGGAAGGGCAAAGAGGTCGAATGCGAGACGGTCTCGGAAGATCGTTTGCCATTAGGAGGAGACTCTGGCTTTGTTCCGGGAGAAGGGGGTGGAACCAGCGAGTTTCCCCTGCCTAGCAATTTTTTCGATGGTCTCCCTCCAGCGTTTACTACTGATGACTCGCTCGAGGATGACGTGAAGAAGAGAGCTTTTGCCGAGGGTACTCAACGAATCAACGAGGTTTATCCTTTTAACTTTGATCATATATATTACCATTGTTGGATATATATTTTTCTGATCCTAAGTTTATGTTGGGGTCAAAATCGGTCAACAACGAAATCGTCACCCGAAAGTCCTCGGAAGAAAACTAAGTGACGATCGAAACCAAGAAACGGGTCGTCACTCGGAAAAACTAAGTAACAATCGAAACCAAGAAACGGATCATCACCCGACGAACTTACGGAAAGGCACGAACGGACCGTGAGCCCCGGGGATCAACGAAGGCAAGCAACAGCAGCATCAGCGGACGCGGGACACGGCACGGACGGTAGGGCGCCTGGCGCCGGCGGCAGACCGACCACGCCGCGCCTGGCGCCGGCGGCAGACCGACCACGCCGCGCCTGGCGCCGGCGGCAGGCTCGTCCTCTCCCGTCTGGTTCGGCGGCAGGCCCGTCGTCTCCCGTCTGGCGCCGGCGGCAAGGGTCCTGGTGCCCATCCGTGCAGTCGTCTCGTGATCTCGGGCAACGGCAACATCTTGGTCCCTTAAACCCATGTTCGGATTGTTTGAGAAACACGACTATTCTTCCGCAAAGCCTTCTCGATTGTTTAACAAAGTTCATATTTTAAAATCTAAGTTCGAAGCCTCATTACTCAAACCCTCGAAGATGGGAAGTTTACGAATCCAATTCCATCTAGATCCCGATACTCGAGAAATCTCGGAAGACCATAAAAGGTTCGAATGATGAATGGATTTCGATTCATCGTATAAAACGATCACGGTTATCCTAAACACCAATCATCTCGACTATACGAGGAATTGGGATTCTTTCGGAAATGCCAAAACCTTCGAAGACTATTTTCTCGAAAAACCGTAAAAACGCCTAAAAAGCCCGACATGACCAAAACGGCGGACTTACGATTTTCCGAAAATGAAGGATAACTATGACGGTTTATCCTTATCCTCACATAAGTGATAAATGTCAAGTTTCCACAAGATAAATCTACTCACTAATAGCCATGGAAAACCTCAAAATCAATGATGATTCAAGGCTAAACATGATTAGAGAAGAAGATAATCTATTAAACACAAAAGTGAGATGAAAAGGATCAAAGGTCAAAACTTTCTTCAAGATCTTATTATGTTTTTGAGAGAAAAGAAGTTAGATCTCTTAATGAGATTACAAGAGTATTTATAGGTGGCTTGAAAGCCCTTGAAAACATAAAAGAAAATTACTAAAATGTCCTTGGCCAAGTGATTTTCGACCAATGAGAAGCAAGGAGAAAGGAAGAAGCTAGGCCACCCGGGTAAGGCTGTGCTGTCCAGGCCGGGTATGTCCAGGCCACGTATCATGCTGCTCGTCCATCGTCCAGGCCGTGCGGTCTCTCTAGGCCGGGTGTGTTCGACCGCGTGGTCCGTGACCAGCAGCTAGCAGGCCGTGCGGGTCCTTCAGGCCGCGTCCTCCAGGTCGGGTGTGCAGGCTGTGCGGGTGGGAACGGACGGGTGGGAACGGACGGGTGTGCAAGGTCGGGTGTCCTGATCAGCTCGTCCATCAGTTCGTATGCGGGTGAGGCAAGGTCGGGTGCGTCCTTGGTCGCGTCCCGTCCGTTCGTCCCATGTCCATCCCATGCGGGCAGTATCTTCCGAGCATCCAAGACCGCGCATCCAATGCGTCCGTGCTCCGTCCCGTGCGGGTAAGTCTCCCCGGGTGTGTGCACCCGCGTAATCTCCATCAGCAAGGACTAACCCGTGCGGGTAAGATACCCCGAGCACTCCAGCCCGCGTGTCTCGTCCTTCCCAGATGCTGTCCTGCGCGTTCCCTCGCCCGAGCACGTCCAGGCCGCGTGCGTTCTAGGTGTATAGCATGCGCGGTGGTTGACCTCGGGTATTGTCACCCGGGTGGCTTGACATGCTTCCACTCAATTGATCATAACTCCTCCAATATGGCTCCAAATGTCTTGAAACCACTTCCATTGGAAAGCTAACTCCGAATGCCATGTCTCCACCAAATCTTACCATCAGAAGATACTTCTAAGGCCTCTGTCCATGTTCATCTTTAAACCCCTCTTTTTCATCACAAAACTTCCAAACATCTCCAATATCTCCAAAAGTATACTCCAACACCTGATAGAGACATATGAATGCAAAATGAGCCTAAAGATGCCTAATGCCTAATCTAAATGAGCAAAAATGCACAAGATATGATAGCTAAAAACATGCAAATATGCAAGACATCAACTCCCCCACACTAGACCTTTGCTTGTCCTCAAGTAAACTTTTCAAACACAAGGGGGATGGATGCATGGATGGGAACAAAGCCAAAGCAAACACTCATAGCACTCAACCTGACATCCTAAAGAAACATAGCAAATAGCATGAGCAAACTCTCTTATTATGCTCTAGCTTCACAAGGCCTATCAATTACTCTTATGTCTCTACACAAGATGCAATGCCTATCAACCAACATGTTCTCTTAACCAGCCCTCACATTGATTCACACACACACACACAAGGTGAAGTCTCACAAATGGGCACATGATCTCAATCATTTGGCCAGGTGATCAAATGGTCTAATAAGGATGAAAAGGAGGGTTCAATGCATCATTTCAAGGTGGCAATCACTCAAAAATCAAGGAGCTTGATCATTATGCAAAATTTATCTAAGACTAGGAGCAATTCATGCATACATGGATCCATCCTCATCATTCTACCCAATTCCTAAATGATTACAAGATCTACACCCTTTTTATTCATCCCATAACCCAAAATGAAGACATACTCACATCACTCAGCCAATGAACATTTTCTTTCTCATGATTCAACCTCTAAGGACCTCTATTCACATTCTAAGCTCTAACTCTTAAGTTTTTCCCTCCCCACTATCTTATTGAATCTTTCATTTTTATTTTCTTTTTCTTTTCCTTCTTTTTTTTTTCTTTTCTTTCTTTTCTTTTTTTCTTTTCTTTCTTTTTTTTTTTATATATACATGAGGGGGAAGGTCAAAACTTCAATCAAGAGCTTTTCAATTTTCATTTCTAGGTCCCTAGGGTTTTTTCTTTCTCAGAACTTTCTTTGTTCATCAATCTCAACATTGTCATATCCCCAAACCCAAAATGTAAGCCATTAGGTAACAAACACTTCACTCACCATCCTAGAAGCTAGCTCAAATGATGACCCTATGCTAGCAAGAGATGAGAACAAATCCATGTCGCTCCCAATACTCTCAAGATTTTGCACATGACAAGCTATCAAAAGAGGCCTCACTCAAGCAAATCAATGTAGGCTTCAAAGAATGGATAGGGTTCAAGGGTAAAGGATTGCCACTTGGGTTAACAAAGGGTGGTACAATGGAAAAAGATAACCCAAATGTGTATTAGATCCATGATCAAGTATGCAAATGCCCATATGCAAGAGAGATTAAGTTCATTCAAGTCTAAGTTCAGGATGGAGCTGGTCTTAAGAACAATGCCAATATCAAGCAAGCAAGCAAGTTTCAAGAAGAGCTTTCAAGGCTCAAAGCATGCAAGCTTTTTCTTCAAAAGGTGCTCAAGCTACCTGATATGCTTAACTAGGGTGCCAAATTCAATGCAAACGAGTGTTCTTTACAAGGCAATGCTCCAAATGCAAATGAATGCAACCTATATGCTCTAGACTCAATCCTAAGGATGCAAGTGATGCAATCTACATGATTCAAAAATTTAAATTTTTTTGGATTTTCTATGCACTTATGAATGTACAATGCAATGCATGAGACTCAAAATCACAAAGCAAACATGATCAAATATCTGGTACCTCCCCCACACTTAAATCACACAGTCTCATGTGTGAGTAAGAGGGTAAGAGATACCTCAACAAGGCAAAAGCAAATGTATGTACAAGAAGGGTTGGAGTGATACCACACAAGGAGATTTGGGCATGGTGCTTGTGTCATGACTAGAAGATGCCTTGGTTCATAGCAACTAGAGGAGGCTGCTACATGGATCATGGGGCTCAAGTGGTTAACCACCATTCTTCTCTCCTCTAGTGCTTGGCTCAACCTGAAAATCTTGACCACTGTTATTAAAACTTAAAGGAAAATTGAAATTTCAAAGCTATGTACAAGGATAACCATGGGACTTCCTCCCAAGTGAGCTTGTTTTGAGTCACTTAGCTTGACTACCTTTTCTGTTGAACTAGTGAGAAGGAGGATCCTTCCCACCTTCAAGTTTGATGGTGAGGACTTGAGAGAGAAGTTCTTGAAGCTTGATTGGGTCATCTTGGAGCTGAGGAGTGATGATGGCTCTAGCACTTGAGAATGGTGTGGATCTGCCCTTGTGCTTGATCTTGTACTCAATGACTCCATCCTTGAGATTCTTTGGATGGAGAGTGAGAGTGTGTGGGAGCAAATTAAGAGGTGGAGGATGAGGCTCTTTCACCATCTTCTTCTTGCCATGAGTGGCCTTTGAGACTCCACTCATCCCCTCCTTTTTAGCACTTTCCAAGTGCTCACCACACTTCTCTTTAGAGGACTCTCCATCAAGACCTTCTTTCTTACCAACAACCTCTTCATCTTGGGGCTTCTCAACAACTTGTGCATCACGAGTGATTGTCCCACAATAGTCTGATTCCATTGGAGGTTGGAGAGGATAGGAGACAGCTTTGTTGACATGCATGAGGGTGACCTTCTTGTTGGGAAAGTCAATGCAGGCTCCAACTGTTGTGAGGAAAGGAGTGCCAAGGATCAAAGGGACTCTTTCTTCAGATGCCATCTTCAAAACAGTGAGGTCAATAGGTATGGTGCAAGATCCAATCTTCAAGGGAAAGTCCTTGATTATGCTAAGTGGGGTTGTAGAAGAGGAATCCCCAAAGGTGAGAGGAGGAGTATCTGTTTCCATGCTTTCAATCCCAATACTCTGCACCATATCCAAGGAGATGACATTCACACTAGCTCCAGTATCAACAAGAGCATCATCCATAGTTAGTTTACCAAGAGAGCAGGACAAGTTGAACTTCCCTTGAGACTCAAGCTTAGGGAGGGACTTTGGAGGGATTGGTGGATCAATCTTCCGAAGTGAGATGTCCAAAAGTTCAGCCACTTCAGCTTGGTGGGTGAGAATGTCCTTTATGAGCATCATTTGGACATGAGCAGCCTGCATATTGGTGATCTCTGGAAGCTTGACTCCAATATTACTGAGGTCTTTTCTGAATTTGGAGACTACTTTTTTCTGAGCTTTGGTGAGGAACCTTTGAGGGAAAGGGAGCTGATCATAGGGTGATAGCTCAATCTCATTGTCCTCTTCCTTCACTTCTTTCAGCTTGAGGGTAGCACTCTTCTCAACTAGTGTTTCAACCGTAGGCTCATCAATCTTCAGAATCTTTCCTTGAACCTTCTTATCAGCTCTCTTCACAACTCTAGCTTCAGCTGTGGCCACAACCAGTCTCTTATCATTTTCAATCTGATTTCCAAGCACTAGCCTCTCAATCTCATCAACATCATTCTTATGATCACTCAACGCAATCCTTGAAGAAGTGGAGAGGATAACATTGCAAGTCTCCTTAGGGTTCTTCTCTGGTTTTCCTGGTAGAGATCCCATTGGATTCTTGGAGGATGAAGACATTGAGGCAACTTGGCTCTCCAAAGCTTTAAGGTGGGAGGCAAGTTGCATGTACTTGTTGTTGAGATCAGAATAAGTTCCATCAATCTTGGCATGGATGTTCTTGAACTCATCACAAATTTTCTTAGCATTTTTTTCTTGAGCTTCTAAGAGTTGCTTGAACATGGACTCCATTTTTGAGCTTGGAGCTTGGGAAGAACTTCCTTGAGGCTGAGATGACTGATTTGTTTGGTAGCCTCCTTGTTGATTGGTGTAGTGAGGTCTTGGCTGATAGTTGTTTTGGTATTGGAAGTTTGGCTCCTTCCTATACCATGTGCCATTAGCATTGATGAAGCACGACTCCTCCTGGCCTTCTAAACCATCAACCTCATTGATTGTAGGAGGAACCTCTTGACTAGGAGCACCCACAAAATTCATCTGTTCTTGTTTAGCTTGGGTGGAGAGAAGCAAATCTAGCTTGTCTTGCAAGGTCTTGATGTCCTTCCTTGTGTGCTGGTCATCACTTCTATTGGCTCTATCATGCTCCTCACTATAAACTGAGTCACTCTTGGCCATGTTCTCTACTAGTTCTTCAGCATCCTCTTCAGTTCTTCCCAAGAAGAAACCATTGCTAGCAGTATCAAGCCTATTTCTGCATTGTGGAAGAGCTCCTCTATAGAAGGTGCTAAGCAAGCTCTCTTTGGTGAAGCCATGATGTGGACACTGAGACCAATAGCCCTTGAACCTCTCCCATGCTTCACTGAAGCTCTCAATATTCTTTTGTTGAAAACCAGAGATTTTATTTCTGATCTTAGCTGTCCTTGAGGAAGAGAAGAACTTCTCTAGGAATACCCTCTTGCAATCATTCCAAGTGATGATAGAGTCACTTGGAAGAGCCTTCTCCCACTGATGAGCTTTGTCTCCTAGAGAGAAAGGAAACAGCCTGAGTTTAAAAGCATCTTCAGAGACTCCATTGGTCTTGGACAAACCACAATACTTGTCAAATTGATCCAAGTGATCTAGTGGATCCTCTACAGCCAAGCCATGAAACTTGTTGTGCTCTATCACATTGAGCATCCCTGATTTGATCTCAAAGTTGTTGTTCTCCACAGCTGGTGCTCTGATTCCCAACCTATGACCATGAATGTGAGGTTGGTCATAGGCTCCAATGGCTCTTGCTTGGCGTGGTTGGTGATTTGGCTGGCGTGGTGGTCTAGGATTGTCAGCTCTTGGACCATTGCCCCCTAGGACATCACCATCTTGAGGCAGATTCTCCATCTCAAACCCCAACCTTTGAAGATGAGCCTGTTTCTCTACTTCTCTTCTTTGTCTTGATATCTCCCTCTCAAGTGCAGCAATCTCTTCAACAGTAGGAACCAAGTTAGATGCCCCTCTGCTTCTTGTGATCATACACCTGAAATTCAAAGATAGAAGAAGCAAGAGAACCAATATCACAAGATAATAATAAAATAAAAATAAAAATGACTTAGTCTCAAGCAAATGACTAAATCCTAATGTCAAAATCAACTTAGAACTTGGCAACGGCGCCAATTTGATGATAGGACTTTTCTAGGGTCCTAATCAAATGTTGTAGAATACAAGATGTCAATCCAATTCTAAGAGATTCTAATGCAAAGGGAATTCAAGGTCATGCTTAATCTAAGTGCAATCAAGATGGGAGGATGATTATGAAACTAAGACAATATTAAAAATGCAATAAAAGATTGAACTTTCTTTCTCAATGAGGCAAGGGGGTTCTTGGGACAAGGGAATTGACTTTGGGTGATCAAGGTCCAATCCAAGATGCCAACTTTTCAATCAATCTAATTCCTTATGCCTAGACAACAAAACTAAGCAAGCTCTATCCCTAGATGAATGCTCTTTTGCAATGATCACCCAAGTACACCAAATCCCTTTGGCTGTACTGATCAAAGCAAACATGGAGAATGAGTCTAATAGCAATCCTAGCTTCTTTGACAACTAATCCCTTAGGCAAACAAGCTAAAAGCATAGATGAGTTGGTTCATGCATTTCATAGAACACCTTCCGGGCATGAAATGCCTATAGCTCTATGTTTGAGAGGCCAACTCAAAAATAGCTTGAAGAACACCAAATCAATGCAAGGAAAGGATAGATCTAACACTAAGCACCTTGGATCTACACTTAATCACCCTTAGTCTCCCAAGCCCATGAACCCTAGATAGATCTACCCACTAATAGCCATGGAAAACCTCAAAATCAATGATGATTCAAGGCTAAACATGATTAGAGAAGAAGATAATCTATTAAACACAAAAGAAATGAGATGAAAAGGATCAAAGATCCAAACTTTCTTCAAGATCTTATTATGTTTTTGAGAGAAAAGAAGTTAGATCTCTTAATGAGATTACAAGAGTATTTATAGGTGGCTTGAAAGCCCTTGAACACATAAAAGAAAATTACTAAAATGTCCTTGGCCAAGTGATTTTCGACCAATGAGAAGCAAGGAGAAAGGAAGAAGCTAGGCCACCCGGGTCAGGCTGTGCTGTCCAGGCCAGGTATGTCCAGGCCGCGTATCATGCTGCTCGTCCATCGTCCAGGCCGTGCGGTCTCTCTACGACGGGTGTGTTCGGCCGCGTGGTCCGTGTCCAGCAGCTAGCAGGCCGTGCGGGTCCTTAAGGCCGCGTCCTCCAGGTCGGGTGTGCAGGCTGTGCGGGTGGGAACGGACGGGTGTGCAAGGTCGGGTGTCCTGATCAGCTCGTCCATCAGTTCGTACGCGGGTGAGGCAAGGTCGGGTGCATCCTTGGTCGCATCCCGTCCGTTCGTCCCATGTCCATCCCGAGCGGGCAGTATCTCCCGAGGATCCAAGACTGCGCATCCAATGCGTCCGTGCTCCGTCCCGTGCGGGTAAGTCTCCCCGGGTGTGTGCACCCGCGTGATCTCCATCAGCAAGGACTAACCCGTGCGGGTAAGCTACCCCGAGCACTCTAGCCCGCGTGTCTCGTCCTTCCCAGATGCTGTCTTGCGCGTTCCCTCGCCCGAGCACGTCCAGGCCGCGTGCGTTCTAGGTGTATAGCATGCGCGGTGGTTGACCTCGGGTATTGTCACCCGGGTGGCTTGACATGCTTCCACTCAATTGATCATAACTCCTCCAATATGGCTCCAAATGTCTTGAAACCACTTCCATTGGAAAGCTAACTCAGAATTCCATGTGTCCACCAAATCTTAGCATCAGAAGATACTTTTAAGGCCTCTGTCCATGTTCATCTTTAAACCCCTCTTTTTCAACACAAAACTTCCAAACATCTCCAATATCTCCCAAAGTATACTCCAACACCTGATAGAGACATATGAATGCAAAATGAGCCTAAAGATGCCTAATGCCTAATCTAAATGAGCAAAAATCCACAAGATATGATAGCTAAAAACATGCAAATATGCAAGACATCAGTCCTCAATGAACTTCTGAGTTCCAAACGGACTTCCGAGTCCTTAAAAGAACTTCCGAGTTCCAAACGGACTTCCGAGTCCTCAAATGAACTTCCGAGTTCCAAACGGACTTCCGAGTCCTCAAAAGAACTTCCGAGTTCCAAACGGACTTCCGAGTCCTCAAAAGAACTTCCGAGCTCCGAATAGACTTCCTAGTCCTCAAATGAACTTCCGAGTTCCAAATGGACTTCCGAGTCCTCAGTTGAACTTCCAAGTTCCCCACGGACTTCCGAGTCCTCAAATGAACTTCCGAGTTCCCACAAGCTTCCGAGCTCCTAAAATGAACTTCCGAGTTCTCAAAGAAAAATTCCGACATCCCGATGAATTTCCGAACCCCCGCGACATATCCTTAGGGTCAGAGATAAAGTCTAAACTTTGACAAAAGGCGATCCTACCATTCGAAGCATGCAAGGACGTTTTGGTAAAAAAAAGGATGCATTAGAGGAAAATCATCAAAGCTACATTATTCGAAGAATGGAATTCAACACAACAAAAACCAACAACAAAGGAAAAAGTCTAAAAGGGCGATTCCGCCAAGGTCCGCGACCCTGCAGACGTAGGAATCACAGGACGTCCAGGCTCCATCGACGGCCGGCCAAACAAAGACAAGTATCGCCGGTACTCTTCTCCAGGGTTCCAGCACCCTGTTCTCTCCTCCAGCCATTCCTTCATGAGCTCACATCTGGTTGCCACTCTCACTTTCTGAATCAGCCAATCTCTGTGAGCCATCATATCTTGAACCTGGCCGCGAAGAGAGGACACCTCAGCGAGCAATTTCTGATGAATATCCTCCGAAAGGCTATAGTCAATTTCAACCTTAGCATCAAACGAAGGAAGGGGGAAGGACCAGACGCCGAAGCAGCAGCCCTAGCCAGTCTTGGTTGAAGATTGAAGGAAGAACGTCTTCTCTTCGCCTTCACCCCTTTGTAATTCTGGAAGACAGCAGATAAAGGAAGCCCCGCAACACTCCCTAGAGAAAGTCAAAGAATGAGAAGTCGATAACATGGCAAAAACAAAGACGGAAAGCAGGAAGACCTTACCCCAAATACGACTATGACGCAAAGCCTCCTTGCTTACCAAGAAGCTCACCCATCGAAACTGTAAGGGGATCTCCATCACCAGCTTCGCCACAGCCATCCCAGCAAAGGACACGGGGCGAGATACATCTGCAGAACCAAGAGTCAGAAAGCACAGGTGCTCGAGTAAAACAGATGCCAAGGATCAAAAGATTTACCTACAATACGCCAGAAAGTCGGGTAACGGATCGGTTCCTGGATCCTCATGAACACGTATCGGTTGTCCCAGTTATCTCCAAAAGGATAATTTCCTCCGACACCTCTCGAGGTCTCCCCAATAAGAGGAGCACCATCACGGGCTCTCAGGAAGTAAAACCCGTGTTTGTTTGCCAAAGGAGCAAAACAATAGGAGTACAAGACCTCATGCAGGCCAATATGGAAACCACGCAATTTCCCGAGGACCTGTATGGCCATCAAAGTTCTCCAGGACAGCGGAGTAAGCTGAGAGGGGCACAAACCGAAGTACCTCAGCAACAAGAGAAGGAACTCCACTCCTCACGTCAGCTTCCAGATAAGCATATCTGAGGGAGGAATCGCATATCTGTTCCGGATCTCAATGAGATCTTCCCCACGAACTCGAGAACGAGGACCATCATCCAAGAGGTAAGACCGTCTTTGTTTCAAAGGAGCCATCAGAGCCTCCTCATCATCAGTCCCTAAGGTCCTCTCCCAAGAAGAAATAGGAGACGAAAAAGGGTCGTATGAGAAGAGACACGGCTTCACACGACCACCAACAGACGCAGACGGAAACAAGGAGCTTTCGGACTTCGTCTTTCCAAAAAATTACAAGTCAAGAAAGCTTGAGGTTGCAGGGAACATCACAGTTTCCTCTTATACATCCAAGCCGCCGACCTCTACTTAGAGGAAAAAGGAAAAAAAGGAGGGATGATATTGCCTGAAAGTTTTGAAAACCCTCGACCAGAAATTTCTAATTCGGAAAAAGGAAACCCGCCTCCAGAAATGGAAAGGTTACAAGAGAAAGGATCCGACTCTCGGGATTTCCTTTATTATGAGTAATCATTCCAGGCAACCACCGGCGAATCCAAGACCTCCGCAACCAGTCCTAAGTCTACAGGAGTCACGTTCCAACGGCTCGGTCACCTTCCAGAGAAATTGAGTCTCGTCGCCCCCAAGCACTGCTAAAATCCCGAGATCATCTCAAGAAAACCAAGCCTCGTCCATATTCGGAATACGGCCCCGACCAAAGAGAAGACTCCAAAACGAAGAACTACTAGGGTCCTGCCTAGGGGAAGCCTGCTGAGAATAAGCAACTCCGGTTGACTTGAGTGCACAGGTTATTCCCCGAGTTCGATGACGAAATCGAGAAATAAGGGGCAAATTGTTGGGGAAAAATACACAGGTATCATTTTCCTCCAGACTTCAGGCAGGACCCAGACCTCCGGGTCCCCGCTACAGAGCACCCCGAATCCTCACTGAAAGGAACTCCGGAACTCAGGAACTCAGAACTCAGGAATTACCCCTTCCCCCCGGGAAAATGGAAAACTTCCGATAAAGAGACCTTCCATATTTCCGAATATGGAAGAGTTCCTCTTACTCTGACCGACTAAAACCGACTCAAGTACGACTAAATAAGACAAGGCAAAACCTTAAAGTAGGGATAGATTGGAAGATTGGAGATAGGCGGCTAGAACTAGGGTTTATACATCGAAACTTGTATTCCCTTCTTTATTCTTCAATGGAAAACGTCTCTTTACTCTTCATATCTTGTAAACCTCTTTAAACCCATACGAAATATACAACTTGTCCTCCGTTCCGTAGTACTCAAAAGGACCTACACAAAAATCCCCTAACACTACACAAGGGGGGCAGAACACGATCTCGATGAAAACAACCTCCAGGTTTAAACTAAAATCTTCGGGTTCCGAATTCTAATTTCCGAGTTAGAACAAAATCACTGGATTGTAAATTAAAAACCTTCGGGTTCTAAAATTCAATCCTTAGGGTTTAAGCAAAAATCTCCGGATTTAAATTAAAAACCTTCGGGTTCTAAGTTCCAACCTTGGGGCTCAAACCAAAACCTTCGGGTTCTGATTTCTAACTTCCGAGATAAAATCAAATCTCCAGGTCAACATAAAATCTTCGGATTTAAAAGATCCAAACCAGGATATCAAGATGAATGAGAGCGACAAAAAATAGAGACTATTTTTAATGGCTACTAGGAGTCCTTATTCCTTGCGACAAAAGATATGAAAGAAAACCAGCAAACAATAAATCAAGACAATTCAGGGCCCAAATCCATTCGGAGAAGGCATCATCGAAGGGAAAACTCCAGTCCAAATTCTTCCTCCCGACGACAGAGATCGACGATATTCTCCATCCAAGTCCCGATGATTAACATTCTTTTCTAGCCACTCCCTCATAAGCTCCAAACGAGCAAACGCCCTGGTCCGCTGTGTCACCCAAGCCTGATGAGACGACATGTTCCGGAGCTGGGCGCGAAGGAAAAGTATTTCTTCATGAGGCGGTATGCGCTGGTAGGGATCAAACACCCTGTCACGATCAAGATGCTCTTGGAAAGACGGCCTGGAGGAAGTAGCAAGCAGGTGGACCGGCAGACCTACTCTCGACGCACGCAGAGTATATTGTCTCCCCCTCCATGATTTGACCTTATGGTACTCGCCATATGATAAGTCATGGATTTTACCCACTTTCAACCATGATTTTCATATGTTTTTGGAAACAAAAGGACACTTCTAGTATCTTTTATGAGCTTTTACATGTTCAGGTACTCTTTGGTGAAATATGACCATTTTGGAGCAGAAATGGATACTTTAAGGAGGATTATAATGGAACGATACTTGAGCTATCGACCGATGTTCACCATGATACATCGACCGATGAGACACTACATTCATCGACCGATAGAAGCTAGTGACATCGATCGATATGGAAGACCTCTGAGAGTTAATGACGAATTAAATGAGCTAATCATTTCATTAGGGTTTCATTTCTACCAAATAAGTCCCTGGCCGCCTGTTAGGCTATATTAATAGGGTTTTGTATCATTTTAGAGGCAGACTTGCCTAGAGAAATTTTAGACCTAATATTGGAGAGAAGCATCTTGCTACCTTAGAGAGAGAGCTTAGGATTGGAGACATAGATCTGAACTGCATACAGAGAAGATCTTGAACTCCCTTATTTTCTTTACTCTTTTTACTGTTTCTCTTACTATTCTATTTAAAAGTATTATGTAAACCATCATGATTTTGTCTCCCATGAATATGTTTGAGTAGTTTCTCTTGTTAGATTTAGGTTTCTCATTAGGGTTAACTATGCATTGCAAATGATTTAATGCTAGGGTGTTTAAAATATAGTTCTTCATCTAGTTGTTCTTAATGCTAAGTATAGGATTGATCACCCTTGACTTAGACCTTAGGATTAATTTGGATAGGTGAGAACTTAGCAAATCCCTGAAAACCAAAACGGTATGTTCCAACTTCACCTAGAGTGCACGAAAGTGGCCTCTTAGTAAGATTGGAGAACCATTTCAAACCCGATTTTAAAGCTTGCTAGAAACAATATCGATCGATGAACAATCCTTTTGTCGAGCGATATTGCGAAAGGTGTATCGATCGATATTCATATAAAATAATCGATCGACACTTTCTTATACTCATCGAACGATAGTTGATGACTTAAGATCTAGTTGAAGGTAATCAATCATTGATTTAACCTAAAACTTTGAGTTCAGAACTATGAATATTAAAAACCCTAGATAACCTGCATGCTAGTTACACCTGAGATATAGCCTAAATCTAGCTATTCTTCCTCTTGCTTAAAACCCAAACCAATCAATCAAGCAATTACTTGCTTACCCTTGATTTACTGCTTTAAACTTGCTTGTCTAGCTTTATTTTAAAGACTAAACAATCTATTGTGTAATCTTAGAGTCTCTGTGGATTCGACCCCTAAGTGCTACAACTGAACCTCTTATTTGAGAGAGTAAAGTCACTTCTTAGGGATAAACATTTGAGTGATATCAAATTTGGCGCCGTTGCCGGGGACTCTTTCTTATTACCATTAGATTTAGTTTAGAATATAGTCTAGACTTTATTTTCGTATTTACTTAAATATTTTCCTCTTATTGTGCTCTTACAGGTACCTAAGAATGAAAGAGACGAATTTTGGCAGCCTATCGATCGAGACAAATACAAAAACATCGAGCGATACGTCGAGCGAAGAATCGACCGACATACCGCCCCGAACATCGATCGATACCAACCAGCCGGAAGCAGGTAAGTCTTTGCTTAACAATCATGCTATTGAGGAAGTAGTCCTAGGCGAACCAAATGATAACATAAGAAACACAATCTCTGAATATGCTGATGAACAGGGAACTGCAATCCCTGTTCAAATTTATTCATCTTCCTCTGAAGATGAGGAACTAGAAATTTTTTTGCAAGATTACTTAGACCCCACAAAGACCTATTCCAATAGGTCTGCCATCAAAGTACTAGAAGATGATACCAAAAAATCAAAACTCTACCTTGATTTTATTCTTCTGGTGCGAAATAAGACTTTCGTGGATCTGCTTTGGAGCACCCCCACGAGCACATCGAATATCTAGAAGATCTAGTATCTTATGATTACAATCGCTGCAAACTTTTTTCTTTTTCCCTTGAGGGAAAATCCAGAAAGTGGTTTAATCAGATACCAGCAGGCTCTCTAACTTTCTGGGAAGAAATCCGAAACACCTTCATAAATCAATTTTTCGATGACGCTCGCTATTGGGATATACGAGAAAAGTTATCTTACTTTGCTCAGGGTCCACGCGAATCGTTTAAAAACGCTTGGATCAGATTTGAAAGCTATCAACTTGACTGTATCCACCATGGTTACTCAGAACCGCAGCTCCTAAACTTCTTTTACGGAGGCATCAGCCTTCGTTATCAAATCACGCTGGATACCGCAAGTGAAGGAAACTTTAGCACCAGGAATCCTAGAAAAGCAAAGCGTTTGATCAGAAACATAGCTTTGGGAAAATCCTATGAGATCAGTGATAGGGGAAACAGAGCCACGTCCAGGAACACGCTCCAATTAGCTGAAATCAGGCAATCATTGGACTCACTGCACTCAATCATGAAGGAAAGAAACTTGAACAAACTCTTCCAGATAAGGATAGTTGTTCTGAAAGCCAACTGTTTTCTATCGAAAAGGGTAAGTCTCAAATTTACAACCCGGACGAAGATAGTTTCACCCGAAACTATGATGCCCTAATCAAATCCCATCGAAGAAAAACTAACTCCAGGTTAAACCAAGCTTTCATGGGAAATCAGAAAATAGAAAGCGACATGGATACCAATCTAAACGTTATTCATGGTGAGCTATTTAAGAAATTAGATGCTCTAAGTGAACAAGTTAAACGATTAGAAGGTGATGTCGCCGAAAACGCAATCGCTATCAAGAGGGAAGCAGGACATCTCATTGGGAAAACTGATATGAACCCAAGACGTCAAGTTAGTGCTGTACTCTTGAGAAGTGGAAACCAACTTGTTCCAAAAGTTAAGGAAAAACCTTCTTCAAAAAAAAATTCTGGAGAAGAGATCAAACCCATCCCCAACCCTGTGCTATTCCATGCCAGTAGAGCGGAACCTTCACCAAACAAAGGCAAAGGAAAAAGTAATCAAGGCACCGAAGAAGTTGTGATTGATATTCCTGATGACGAGGAAGATTCGGAGGATAAAGTTAATATCGACCAATATGATGGAAACGATATCGATCGACACCAAATCTGATAAGTCATGGATTTTACCCACTTTCAACCATGATTTTTATATGTTTTTGGAAAGAAAAGGACACTTTTGGTGTCTTTTATGAGCTTTTACAGGTTCAGGTACTCTTTGGTGAAATATGACCATTTTGGAGCAAAAATGGATACTTTAAGGAGGTTGTAATGGAACGCTAACTTGAGCTAAATCGACCGATGCTCACCATGATGCATCGACCGACGAGAAACTATATTAATCGATCGTTAGAAGATTGTGACATCGATCGATATGAAAGGCCTCCAAGAATTAATGATGAGTTTAATGAGCTAGACATCTCATTAGGGTTCACTTCTACCAAATGAGTCCCTGGCCGCCTGTTAGGCTATATTAATAGGGTTTTGTATTATTTTAGAGGCAAGATTTGCCTAGAGAACTTTTAGACCTAATTTTGAGAGAAGCTTCTTGCTACCTTGGAGAGAGAGCTTAGGAATGGAGAGATAGATCAAAACTGTATACATAGAAGATCTTGAACTCCCTTATTTTTCTTTACTCTTTTACTATTTCTCTTATTATTCTATTTAAAAGTATTATTCAAACCATCATGATTTTGTCTTCCATGAATATGTTTGAATAGTTTCTCTTAATAGATTTAGGCTTCTCATTAAGGGTAAACATGCATTGCAATTGATTTAATGCTAGGGTCTTTAAAATATAGTTCTTCATTCTAGTTGTTCTTAATGCTAAGTATAGGATTGATCACCCTTATCTTAGATCTTAGGATTAATTTGGATAAGTGAAAGCTTAGCAAATCCCTGAAACCCAAAGCTGGTATGTTCCAACTTACCTTGAGTGCACGAAAGTAGCCTCTTTGAAAGATTGGAGAACCAATTCAAATCCAATCTTAAAGCTCACTAGAAACGATATCGATCGATAGAGCAATCCGCCTGTTGAGCGATACCGCGAAAGGTGTATCGATCGATGTTCATATAGAATAATCGATCCACACTTTCTTATACTCATCGAACGATAGTTGATGACTTAAGATCTAGTTGAAGGTAATCAATCATTGATTTAACCTTAAGGTTTGAGTTCAGAACTATGAATACTAAAAACCCTAGATATCCTGCATGATAGTTACACCTGAGAAATAGCCTAAATCTAGCTTTCTTTCCTCTTGCTTAAAACCTAAACCATTAAATCAAGAAATTACTTGCCCCCTTTATTTACTGCTTTAAACTTGTTTGTCTAGCTTTATTTCAAAGACTAAGCAATCTATTCTGTAATCCTAGAGTCTCTGTGGATTCGATCCCTAAGTGCTACAACTGAACCTCTTATTTGAGAGAGTAAAGTCACTCCTTAGGGTAATTTGAGTGATACCGAATTTGGCGCCGTTGCCGGGGCTCTTTCTTATTACCATTAGATTTAGTTTAGAATATAGTCTAGACCTTATTTTCGTATTTACTAAAATCTTTTCCTCTTATTGTGCTCTTACAGGTACCTAAGAATGGAGAAGGCAAATTTCGGCAGTCCATCGATCGACACGGACACAACAAAATCAAGCGATATATTGAGCGAGGAATCGACCGACATACCGCCCCGAACATCGATCGATACCAACCAGCCGGAAGCAGGTAAGTGTTCACTTACCGAATCAGCTAATGAGGAAGTAGTCCTAGGCAAACCAACTACCAACACAAGTTCTGAATTTTCTGATGAACAGAGAGATAAAATCCCTGTTCAATCTTATTCAACTTCCACTGAAGATGAGGAACTAGAATTGATTCTGCAAGACTACTTAGACTCCATGAAGACCTATTCCAATAGGTCTGCCATCACAGTACCAGAAGTTGATACCTGAAAATCAAAACTCTATCTTGATTTTATTCTTCTGGTACGAAAAAAACCGTTTCGTGGATCTGCTTTGGAGCATCCCCACGAGCACATCGAATATCTAGAATATTTAGTCTCTGATGACTACAATCGCTGTAAACTTTTTTCCTTTTCCCTTGAGGGAAAAGCCAGAAAGTGGTTGAATCAAATTCCAGCAGGCTCTCTAACTTGCTGGGAGGAAATCAGAAACGCTCATAAATCAATTTTTCGATGACGCTCGCTATTGGGATGTACGAGAAAAGTTTTCTTACTTTGCTCAAGGTCCACATGAATCATTTAAAAATGCTTGGATCAGATTTGAAGGCTATCAACGTGATTGCATTCACCATGGTTACTCAGAACCGCAGATCCTAAATTTCTTTTACGGAGGCGTCAGCCTTCGTTACCAAATCACGCTGGACACCGCAAGTGAAGGAAACTTTAGCACTAGGAATCCTAGTAAGGAAGCGTTTGATCAGAAATATAGCTTTAGGAAAATCCTATGAGATTAGTGATAGGGAAAATAGAGCCACGTCCAGGGAAACGCTCCAATTAGCTGAAATCAGGCAGTCAATAGACTCTCTGCACTCAATCATGAGGGAAAAAGAAACTTAGACAAACTCTTCCAAGTGAGGATAATTGTTCTGAAAGACAACTATTTTCTGTGAAAGAGAGTACGTCTCAAGTTTACAACCCGGACGAAGATAGTTTCACCCAAAACTATGATGCCCTAACCAGATCCCATCAAAGAAAAACTTACTCCAGGATAAATCAAGCTTTCACGGGAAATCAGAAAATAGAAAGCAACATGGACACCAAACTAAACGTTGTTCATCGTGAGCTATTTAAGAAATTAGATGCTCTAAGTGAACAAGTCAAACGATTAGAAGGTAATGTCGCCAAAAACGCAATCGCTATCAAGAGGGAAGCAGGACGTCTTCCTGGGCGAACTGATATGAACCCAAGACGTCAAGTTAGTGCTGTACTCTTGAGAAGTGGAAAGCAACTTGTTCCAAAAGCTAAGGAAAAATCTTCTTCAGAAGATTTTTCTGGAGAAGAGAGCAAACCCACCCCTAACCCTGTGCTATTCCATGCCAGTAGAGCGGAACCTTCACCAAACAGAAGCAAAGAAAAAAATAGTCAAAGCACCGAAGAGGTTGTGATTGACATTCCGGACGATGAGGAAGATTCAGAGGATGAGGTTAATATCGACCGATGTGATGAAAACAATATCGATCGACCCCAATCCCCTAAGCCGAATAGTGACTCAGCACCAGCTGGACCTACTATCGAAAGGGTTTATAACCCGATTCCCCCTTTTTCCCCACGAAAGTCCGACCCTAAGCGTGAATTGGACAGAGAAGTCTGTAAGAAAACAATCGAAAGGATCAGAGTTGAGATGCCATTAAGTGATGCTGTCAAAATTTCGCCAACGCTAAAGAAGTACGTTAAAGACATGGTAACTAAAGGTTTTCACGTCGGAGAACGCAGTATCATGATGCTTTCCGAGGAAGTCAGTGCTATAATTCAAGGCGAAATTCAGATCAAGCAACCCGACCCTGGTAGTTTCGTTCTTAGTTTCACCATCCAAGATAAACAATTTCCAAGAGCCCTCTGCGATCTCGGGTCTAGCGTGAATTTGATGACGCACTCTGTTGCAACATCCCTCGGATATGCGGAGTTTACTCCAGCAAATATCCAACTAGTTCTCGCTGATCGATCTGTCCGAGTACCGGAAGGAGCACTTGAGGATGTGCCTGTAATCATCAATGGCTGCACAGTACCAACGGACTTCGTTGTACTTCACTACAAGAACGAACCCAGAGACCCCATTATCTTGGGAAAACCATTTCTTGCAACCGCAAATGCGATAATTGACGTCAAAGAAGGACGCATCTGCCTGAACATTGGAAACATTCCAATGAGATTCGACATGGAAAATGTAATGACGCGCCCCTTGATAGATAGATCATCCTCCTGTGTCGATGATATCGACGAGCTTACCCAAAAATCTTTTGAAGATTCATTCCTTGAAAGCCAGATCGAGGACGTGCTCATGGTTGCTCAGGGAAAAGTTTTCAGCATAGATAACCATACGGAGGATTATGCACATTTAATGGACGCAAGAAATGATGATACCATCAATGATGAAGATGATTCCGAGATAAATATCGATCGATATTTGCAAAACACTGTCGATCGACAACCATTCTCGACAAACGATCTAAGCAAGGTAAATGCACCAAAGGTTGAATTGAAACCACTTCCTGCTGGACTCGAATATGCCTATCTTTTTGACAACACTTATCCCGTTATCGTAAATGCAAATCTTACGAACAGTGAGCTCGCTTTATTGCTGAATAAACTGCAAAAACACAGGAAAGCAATTGGATATTCTCTTGAAGATATCCCAGGAATTTCCCCCGACCTGTGTATGCATCGGATTTATCTTGAAGATGAATCAAAATCATCAATAGAACATCAGAGGCGACTCAACCCCAACCTGAAAGAAGTTGTTAAAAAGGAGATCATCAAACTTCTCGATGCCGGTGTAATCTATCCAATCTCAGATAGCAATTGGGTGAGCCCAGTTCACGTGGTGCCTAAGAAAGGAGGCATCACTGTGGTCAAGAACGACAAAGACGAACTTATTCCAAAAAGAACTGTAACTGGACACCGTATGTGCATCGACTACAGGAAACTAAACTCCGCAACGCGGAAAGACCATTTTCCTTTACCTTTCATCGATCAAATGTTGGAAAGACTAGCCAATCATCAATACTGTTGTTTTCTCGACGGATATTCCGGATTTTTCCAAATTCCAATTTGTCCGGATGACCAAGAAAAGACAACCTTCACATGCCCTTACGGAACATTCGCTTACCGTCGGATGCCATTTGGCCTGTGTAACGCCCCTGCTACTTTCCAACGCTGCATGATGTCTATCTTCACTGATATGATAGAAGATTTTATGAAAGTTTTTATGGATGATTTTTCAGTCTATGGATCTGATTTCAAAAGTTGTCTCGATAACCTCTGTAAAGTTCTAGCCAGATGCGAGGAAAAGAACCTTGTTCTAAATTGGGAAAAATGCCATTTTATGGTTAATGGTGGAATTGTTCTTGGACACAAAGTATCTGCTGCTGGAATTGAAGTAGATCGAGCAAAGATAGAAGTAATGACTGGTTTACCTCCACCAACTAACGTAAATGACATAAGGAGTTTTCTTGGTCATGCTGGATTTTATCGAAGGTTTATAGAAGATTTCAGCAAAATTGCCAGACCTCTGACAACACTCCTCTGCAAGGATGTTAAATTCGAATTTACTTCAGAATGTCAGCAGGCCTTTGAGAAAATCAAAAAGGCTTTGATAACTGCCCCTGTCATTCAAGCACCCGATTGGAGTCTTCCTTTCGAAATTATGTGCGATGCAAGTGATTTCGCAATAAGAGCAGTGTTAGGGCAGCGTAAAGATAGAAAACTTCATGTTATTTACTACGCGAGCCGAACAAGGGACGATGCTCAGAGAAATTATGGCACAACGGAAAAGGAATTATTTGCTGTCGTGTACGCTTTCGAGAAATTCCGAAACTACCTTGTTGGCTCAAAAGTCATTGTTCACACAGATCACGCAGCAATAAAATACCTTATGCAAAAGAAAGATGCCAAACCACGACTTATCCGATGGATCCTTCTACTCCAAGAATTTGACATGGAAATCAAGGACAAAAGTGGAGTAGATAACAGCGTAACTATGGGAACCGAAATTCACACCGTCAATTTTCGATAAACGATTTGGAGGAAAACCGAGTTAACCCGATCTTCCTTGAAGGTCTCGGATATCTGCTGGGCCACACACGATACAATCAATGGAGATTAAAGTTGTAAAAATAAAAATCGTAAGAATAGAGCGAAAGAGATCTTATTTCTGAATTCTCGTTTGAGCGTGTACAACAAGCAAAGAAATCGGCTACAAGAGCTGTCGAAAAGTCCGCTAGTCCGGCCGCCTAAGTCTATCCTAGTTGAGTCGCAGCTCGCTAGTGAAAAAGATAAAAGAATGCTAAAATCGCTCTAAGTGCTAAGTGCTCTGGAAGTTTTGTGTGTTTCTTTACTCCTTGCCCAAAGCTCTCCTTATATACTCCTCTTAAGACGGTCTATCTTCCTTCGGGCTGAATCGGGCTTTTTCCATTTTCGTCCATCTTCGTGTTTATCGGGAAACTTGCATTTATCTTCGGAAAACTTGACATTTATCTTCTGGAAACTTGACATTATCTCTTATGTGAGGATAAGGATAAACCGTCATAGTTATCCTTTCTTTTCGGAAAATCGTAAGTGGGCCGTTTTGGTCATGTCGGGTTACTTAGATGTTTTTACGGTTTTTCGAAAGAATAGTCTTTGAAGGTTTCGGCATTTCCGAAGGAACCCCAATTCCTCGTATAGTCGAGATGTTTGGTGTTTAGAATAACCGTGATCGTTTTATACGACGAATTGAGATCCATTCATTGTTCGAACCTTTTAAGATCTTCCGAGATTCCTCGAGTATCGGGATCGAGATGGACTTGGATTCGTAGACTTTCCGTCTTCAAGGGTTTGAGTAATGAGGCTTCGAACTTGGAAGTTCAAAATATGAACTTTTAAACAATCGAGAAGGCTTTGTGGAAGAATCATTGTAGTTCTTGGACAATCCGGACATGGGTTTAAGGGACCAAGATGCTGCCGTTGCCCAAGATCACGAGACGATTGCACAGATGGGCACCAGGACCCTTGCCGCCGGCGCCAGATGGGAGACGGCGCCAGACGGGAGACGACAGGCCTGCCGCCGGCGCCAGACGGGAGAGGACGAGCCTGCCGCCGGCGCCAGGCACGGCGTGGGCGTCCTGCCGCCGGCGCCAGGCGCCCTGCCGCGGGCGCCAGGCGTGGCGTGGGCGGCCTGCCGCCGGCGCCAGGCACGGCGTGGGCGTCCTGCCGCCGGCGCCAGGCGCCCTGCTGCCGGCTCCAGGCGCGGCGTGGGCGGCCTGCCGCCGGCGCCGGGCGTCCTGCCGTCCGTGCCGTGTCCCGCGTCCGCCGGTGCATGCTGTTGCTTGCCTTCGTTGATCCCCGGGGCTCGCGGTCCGTTCATGCCTTCCCATGAGTTTATCGAGTGACGACCCGTTTCTTGGTTTTGATCGTCATTTAGTTTTCTTTCGAGGACTTTCGGGTGACAATTTCGTCGTTGACCGATTTTGACCCCAATAGTAACTGATCACCTTTCCCGGATAAAAGTCAATGACAACATTCCTATTGATGATTTCTTGCCAGCCTAAGGTGCATACCTGGCAGAATCTACATTCGTTGGTCAGATAAATCTTCCATCTGAATCCATATCGGTCGATGAACCAAGTAATGAGGTGATCGATACAACCGAACAAATCTCGATCGATGACACGAACGATAAATCGATCGACTCTACAGATGCCATGTCGATCGATGAATCAACCGCTCAATCGATCGACAACAAGACAGACGCACTGACCAATTGTGAAAACGGCCTTGACCTGGATAAAGCCTTATTCAATATATCCTTTAATGTGACTGTCACCGTAGCTGACAGTATCAACACTGATCCGCACACTCCTGATAGATGCCAAAACTCCGATCAGGAAGTGCACGCTGTTGAAAAGAAGTTCAGAGACAGACCCTGGTATGCCGACATAGTGAACTATTTAGCTGCTGACGTCGAACCGGAGGGACTCAAAAATTATGACAGAAAGAAGTTCTTCAGAGAAGTCAGGCGATACCACTGGGATGAACCGTATCTCTACAAGCAATGTGCTGATGGAATTTACAGACGCTGTGTTGCAGCCGCTGAAGTGCCCCACATCATATTCCACTGCCATGGATCATCTTACGACGAACATTTTGCAACTTTCAAAACAGTATCTAAAATCCTTCAGGCCGGATTTTGGTGGCCTACTATGTTCCGCGATGTTCACGCCTATATCATAAAATGTGATAGGTGTCAACGAAGAGGAAAAATCAGCAAAAGACATGAAATGGAACAGAAGTTCATTCTCGAAATCGAAGTCTTTGACTGTTGGGGGATAGATTTTATGGGTCCTTTCCCTTCCTCATATGGGAACAGATACATTTTAGTTGCTGTTGATTATGTTTCAAAATGGGTTGAAGCTATAGCCACTCCTACAAATGATGCTTCTGTTGTTGTCAAACTCTTCAAAAGCATTATCTTCCCTAGATTTGGAGTTCCTCAAGTAGTAATAAGCGATGGGGGTACCCATTTTATCAACAAAGTTTTCGAAAATCTACTCAGGAAAAATGGAGTTCATCACAGCGTTGCCACACCGTACCATCCACAAACGAGTGGGCAAGTAGAAGTTTCTAACAGACAAATCAAAGAGATTCTGGAGAAAACCGTTGGGATCACCAGAAGAGATTGGTCACGGAAGCTGGACAATGCACGTTGGGCGTACAGAACTGCATTTAAAACTCCACTAGGAACAACCCCTTTCCATCTTCTTTACGGAAAAACTTGTCACTTACCCGTTGAATTAGAGCATAAAGCAGCATGGGAAACAAAATTGCTAAATTTTGACATCAAGACTGCTGCCGAAAGGAGACTCATACAACTAAACGAACTAGATGAAATCAGACATCTAGCTTATGAGAGTTCAAAGTTGTATAAAAAGCGCACGAAAGCTTACCATGACAAGAAGATCGTCTCCCGGCACTTTGCCGCCAACGATAAAGTTCTATTATATAATTCTCGGCTAACTTTGTTTCCCGGAAAACTCTGTTCTCGCTGGTCAGGACCTTTCACAGGGACGGTAGCTAGACAAAACGGAGCCATCACCCTATTGAACGATAAAGGAGAAGAATTTTCGGTGAACGGGCAACGAGTGAAGCATTACTGGGCTAAACCGCTGAATGTCAAACCTTTACGGTTGGGCATCCCCGAATCTGGTTAAAGAGATTTTTCAGTCAAGCTAATGACTAAAAATAAATCGCTTTTATTTATTTATATTTTCATTTTCATTTTCATTTTTTTATTTATTTATTTTTCAATTTTTTATTTTATTTTCATTTTCAAAAAAAAAAAAAATAGATAAGGAACTGCCTTAAAATCGATCGATACGCACATAGGTATATCAATCGATTAGGGTCTATCGAGGCCGCGGGTCATTAACCCCGATTTCCGCCTTTTCTCCCCCTCATTTCGCATTCCTCTCCCGAAAACAAAGACCCAATTTTTCTCTCTAGAAACCTAGCCGATTTTCGCCGTTTCTCGCCTCAATCTCTTCGTTTTTCACTTCTCTAACTCATTTGTTCATCTTCTCACTGATTCTTCAAGGTATGACCCCGAAATCCTCTAACTTTCGGATTTTGTTTGACTAGGTTTTGGCATGAACAAAAATCGTTCGATTTGGCTTGGATTTGGTCGATTTAGGTTGCTAGTATGATGAAATAGGTCTCTGGACTGTTCGTTTTGCATTTGTTGCTCGTGGAATTGCGATTTGGGATGAATTTCATGTTGCAGGTCCGCGATGTCGTGTCGATCGACACGGTAGTTGTCGAATCTATCGATGTCGACGCTAAGGAATCGATGTCAGACACGACAATCGATCGATACAGTGACCCCAAAATCGATCGACTTCTCTTCTAGAGAATCGATCGATATCGGAACCATCGATTGCATGTGCTAATGGATGATTATTTTTTGTTTGCAGATGAGTTCACGGAGGGAAAGCCGACGCGAGAGGAGGAATAAGAGGAGGCTCGATATCCCGAGCACCTCCAGGGCACCACCCACACCACCATCTTCCTCGACGCCATCATCATCATCACACTCACCACCCCGACCGCTTGACGAGCGCTCTCCATGGCCTAGGAAACGTTCCAAGGCCATACAGACGGTGGAGTCTTACCCCGACCCGAGGACAGTGGTCAGTTCCACCGCTTGCACCCACCGTCGGCGCACGGAGACCTGGGACGACTACGATAGCCTGTTCTTCAACGCATGGCTGCGCGTTGACATTGCTCCCACCCATTTCATCGACGAGGCTATCGTCCGGCAGCTTGGTCTCTGGCATGACTTGAGGGACATGATCAGTCAGCTTGGGTTCGGCACCATGGCCACACGCCCCTACGACCTCTACCCGTCTCTGGTCCGACAGTTCCTCACCACAGCCGACCTCACCTACACCACCACTGCTGGCCGTGTCTCGAGCGACGGCGGTCTCTCGTTTTTTGCCAGAGGTGACAGATACCGGATCACAGTTGCTGAGATCTGCGAGATCTACGGGTTCGATCCGTCGAACGCCGCTATGAGTGTCCCTGAGTTCCCGATGATCGGTGACTTCTGGAGGATCATTGGCACAGGCCACTGGAGCACGGCTGTCACTCAGACTGATATCCGTCATCCCACCTTGCGTTACTTCATCAGGGCCCTTGCCACCACTCTGCTGTGCAAGATGGAGCCCAACAAGGTGAGGATTGATGAAAGAACTTTTTTAAGGTTCTAATCAAATGATGTAGTATATAAGATTGTCGAACCAGTCCTAAGTGACAATGAAACAGAGGGAATGCAAGTCTATGCTTAATCTAAATGCAATCATTAGAGAGGAAGATGATTAAACTAAGACAATAAGCAAAATGCAACAAAAGGCAAAACTTTCTTTCTTATGAGGAGAGTGAGACCCATGGGTATAGGGAACTGATATCAAATGATTAAGCTTCAATCGAAGATGCTAACTTTTCAATCAATCTAATCCTTATGCCTAGACAACAAAACTAAGCAAGCTCTATCCCTAGAAGAATGCTCTTTTGCAATGATCATCCAAGTACACCAAATCCCTTTGGCTGTAATGATCAAAGCAAACAAGGAGAAAGAGTCTAATAGCAATCCTAGCTTCTTTGACAACTAATCCCTTAGGCAAAGCAAGCTAAAAGCATAGATGAGTTGGTTCAGGCATTTCATAGAACACCTTCCGGGCATGAAATGCCTATAGCTCAATGTTTGAGAGGCCAACTCAAATATAGCTTTAAGAACACCAAATCAATACAAGGAAATGAAAGATCTAACACTAAACACCTTGGATCTAACTTAATCACTCTCTATCACCCTAACCCATGGATCTTAGAAGGATCTACTCACTAATCCACATGCTTACTCTTAAACCCATGAGAGATTCAAGCTTAAACATATAGAGAGAGAAAGGAGATGAAATAAACAATCAAGAACACAAGATGAGATGAGATAATCAATCAAAGATGAAGCTTTACTCAAAGGGTTTTGTTCTTAGATCATAAATAACATAAGTCCCATCTTAGGGATAACAAGGTACTTATAGTTAGGCTTAAAAGCCCTAGAAACATAGAATAAAATTACTAAAAAGCCCCTAGAAACAATAGGTCTTGACCAATGGGAAGTCAGCATAAAAAACGCTCAGGGTCGTGGCTGGACGGTCCAGGCCGCGCATGCTTGGCCGCGCAGTTCTGTCTGGCCGTTGCACGTCCCGCGCGGGTGTGCTGGCATGGTCGTCCCGTCCCGCGCGTATGTACAACTCCGTCTGATCTCGTCCCGCACGGGTACTACGTACCGCACAGCTTAAGCCGCGCATCCGGCTGGTCTTGTCTGCCTCGTCCCGCGCGGGTACTACGTACCGCACAGCTTAGGCCGCGCATCCGGCTGGTCTTGTCTGCCTCGTCCCGCGTGGGTACTACGTACCGCACAGCTTAGGCCGCGCATCCGGCCGGTCTTGTCTGCCTCGTCCGGCGCGGGTACTACGCACCGCACAACTCAGGCCGCGCATCCGGCTGGTTTAGTCCACCCGTATGGTATGTCCTGACCCGCGCGGGTAAGGTGGCCCGAGCAGATCAGGCCGCTCATCCGTATGTTCGTTGGGTTCTCATGTGCGGGTGATCTTGGCCGAGCATGTCCGTCCGGGTGCTGCATCGTCCAGCATCACTCCTTCGTCCCGTGCGGCCTGGTCAGGCCAAGTGTGCTGACCCGGATGTACTGACATGCCTTCACTCAAATAATCTTAACTCCTCCAATATTGCTTCAAATGGCTTGAAACCACTCCCAATGGAAAGCTAACTCAAAATACTATATCCCCACCAAATCTTATCACAGAAAGACTTTTTTATGGCCATCGTCCATGTCCATCTTTCACTCTTCCTTTTTGTAACAAAGTACCCTCAAACACCTTCAAATTCTCCGAAGTACACTCCAAGACCTGATAAAGACTTATGAGTGCAAAATGAACCTAAATATGCCTAATGCCTAATCTAGAAGGGGTAAAATGCACAAAATGGAAAGCTAAAATAATGAAAATATGCAAGACATCAACTCCCCCACACTAGTCCTTTACTTGTCCACAAGTAAACTTGCAAGGACTAAGGAGGAGAGGTTTGAAGGAGGGGACTCATAGCCAAAAGAATGCTCTTCTTAGTTCTCAACTTGATAACCTTGCATAATCATACCAACTAGCTAGAGAAAACACTCAATCCAACTCTAACTTCTCAAGGCCTATCTCAACTCTTTTGATCCCTAACTTACTTATCATGAATCCACAATCCACAAATCCACTTGCTCTCTTACAATCATTAAGCAAACTCAATAGAAATCTTGCAAATGGTCAGATGGTCCAAGACATTTGGTTTGGTGGAACAAGGCTTTATGTAAGTGCAACAAGAGGTTCAAAGGGATCTTTCAAAGGGTGGTTCACTCTCAAAACAAGTAGCCTTGACATTGCACATAATATATCTAAGAAAGGGATCATCTCATGCATACAATGCTCAATCTCCATTGTTCTACCCTTTCCCTAAATACATAAGTTACATCCTTATTCCCAATGCCAAAACACCACTCACATCTCTCACCCAAAGATTTCCCCCCAAATACTCAAGATATTTTCTCATTTGAAACTCTTTCTTAATGAAGCCAACAAGGAATTTTTCACATTTTAAACTCTTTTAAGCTCTTTCTAAACATTGCTAGCCCCCTTTCCATTATTCTTTTTCTCTTGTTTTTTTTTCTCTTTTTTTTTTATATATATATATGGGGGCCAAGACTTATTTTCTAACTTAGAGCTTACAATCTTTTATTTCTCTTATCCCTCATAGACTTAGCCACTTAAAACCTTAGAGTCTCATGAGTCAACCTTTTCATAAACCTTTCACTTTCCCAAGATCACACCATACAACACTCACCCCCATCCTAGAAGCTAGACATTATGAGTGTCTAATCTAGCTAAAATGGAGACCAAGCATTGTCGTTCCCAATACTCTCAACATTATGCACATGTAAAGCTTTCCAAAGAAGGCCTCACTCAACAAATAATGAAGGCTTGAAAGGAGGTAAGGGCTTTAGGGTGTGGAGTGCCACTTGAGTTTGTCCAAAAAGATAGGCAAAGAATGGGAGGGACAACTCAAGTGTTCTATCCATGACTTAGTACACAAAGGACCATGAGCAAGAGACTTTGTGGGAACCGAAATTCGCACCGTCAAATTAATTTGATTTGGAGGAAAGCCAAGTGAACCAAGCCTTCCCTGAAGGTCCCGGATATCTGCTGGGCCGCACACGACACAATCAGTTCGACAAAGAAAATACGAAAACGAAATAAAAATCGTAAGAAAAAAGAATAGAGCAAAAGATTTTATTTCCGAATCCGCGTTTGAGCGTGAACAACAGGTAAGAGCCTTGGCTACGAGAGCTGTCGGCAAGTTCGCTAGTCTGATCGCCTAAGTCTATCCTAGTTGAGTCGCAGCTCGCTAGTGAAAACAGAAAAGAATGCTAAGTTGCTCTAAGTGCTCTGGACGTTTTTGATCTGGTTTGCTTCTTGCTCAAAGCTCTCCTTATATACTCCTCCTATGACGGTCTATCTTCTCGCGGGCTGAGTCGGGCTTTTTCCATTTTCGTCCATCTTTGTGTTTATCGGGAAACTTGACATTTATCTTCGGAAATCTTGACATTTATCTTCTGGAAACTTGATATTTATCTCTTATGGAAACTTGACATTTATCTCTTATGTGAGGATAAAGATAAACCGTCATAGTTATCCTTCCTTTTCGGAAAATCGTACATGGGCCGTTTTGGCCGCGTTGGGCCGTTTAGGCGTTTTTACGGTTTTTCGAAAGGACAGTCTTTGAAGGTCTCGGTGTTTCCGAAGGAACCTCAATTCCTTGTTTAGTCGAGGAAGTGGCGTTCTAGAGTAACCGTGATCATACCAAACTTGCGTAGATTGATCCGAACAAGCTAAGATGGGATCGAACCGGACACGATAGGAACGAGACCTGGGACGAGGTGCCGTGGACCGACGCCAGGCTTTACCCGCGCGACAGGGTGCCTGCCGGTCGCAGGCCGGGGTGCCGCCCCGGCGCCAGGCCGGACCGCGTGACGGGTGCCGCCGGTGCCAGGCCGGGTGCCGCTGGCGCCAGGCCGGCCCGCGTGACGGTGCCGCCGGCGCCAGGCCGGTGTGCCGCCGGCGCCAGGCCAGCCCGCGTCCCGCGTGCCGCCGGGCCAGGCCGGGTGCCGCCGGCGCCAGGCCAGCCCGCGTCACGCGGTGCCGGCGCCAGGCCAGCCCGCGTCCCCGTGCCGCCTTCCGAGCCTGCGCCGGCGCCCAGCCCGCATCCCGCTGCCGCCCGCAGGCCAAGGCCCAGTCCGCCGGCGCCGCGTCCCCTTGCCGCCGGGGTGCCGCCGGCGCCAGGCCAGCCCGCGTCCCGCGTGCTCGCCGGCGCCAGGCCGGGGTGCCGCCGGCGCCAGGCCAGCCCGCGTCCCGCGTGCCGCCGGCGCCAGGCCGGGGTGCGCCGGCGCCAGGCCAGCCGCGTCCCGCGTGCCGCCGGCGCAAGGCCGGGGTGCCGCCGGCGCCAGGCCAGCCCGCGTCCCGCGTGCCGCCGGCGCCAGGCCGGGGGTGCCGCCGGCACAGGCCAGCCCGCGTCCCGCGTGCGCCGGCGCCAGGCCGGGGTGCCGCCGGCGCCAGGCCAGCCCGCGTGCCGCCGGCGCCAGCCCGCGTCCCGCGTGCTGCTGGTGCCAGGCCGTCTTGCCGTCTGTGGGTTTGTTCGATCTTTCCCTCGTCAGTTGTTTGCGGGAAATCTTTCGAGTTTTGGGAGGGTCTCTAGTCGTAGATCTCGAGATAATTGTTTCCAACGAGATTCGGCGAGTATCGGGATTTTGAGAAGGACTTAGATCTTCAGATTTTCCGTCGTCGAGGATGAGAGCAATGTGGCTCCGAGTTTTAGATATGTTAAAAGATGAATCTTTTAAACAATCGGGAAGGTTTTACGGAAGACTCATTGTAGATCTCGGACAATCCAGACATGGATTTCAAGGGACCAAGATGCTGTCATTGCCCGAGATCATGAGACGATCGCATGGATGGGCGCCAGGACCCTCGCCGTTGGCGCCAGATGGGAGTGGACGAGCCTTCCGTGAGTTTTATCGAGCGACGACCCGTTTCTTGGATTTTATCGTCGCTTGGCTTTTCTTTCGAGGACTTTCGGGTGACGATTTCGTCATTGACCGATTTTGACCCCAACAGACTTAGAGTCTAAATATGACAGGAGCAAGCTTCAAAGAGAGAGCATCAATCAATTAAATAAGCTTTAGGAAGAGATTTCAAGGCACAAAGTTTACAAGCTATCTTAAGACTTGCTCAAGCTACTTGCTATGATTATGAAGGTCATCACTTTAAGAACTTAGCATGAGCATCTTTACAAGGCAACTATCATCCTTGTCCCCTTATGCATGATGCAACCTATATGATGATTTTTTTTTTATTATGCAAGTGAATGATCTAGACTCAATCCTAATGCAACTACATGATTCTTTTTGTGCTTTTCAAATTTTTCAAATTTTTATTTTTTTTTTGGTTTTTCTATGCAATAACTATCTACAAGTGCATGCAAATGTCATAAAACACAAGACTATTAGCAACTTGACACCTCCCCCACACTTAATTCGCACAGTCTCTGTGTTTGTTAAATGTAGAGAAGGGCCGAAAAGAAAATAAAAGAAATGTAAATGCAAAGATGAATGGTATATACAATGATCAGGAAGTGGAGTACCTCATGGAGCGTGGGATGAGGCTGATGCCTCACCCTCAGAATCATCTTCATCAGCAGTGGTGCTTAGGCTTCGTGACTTGTTTCCGGACGCGGATGGGGCGATGTAGGGGTTCCTCAAACGGCGGAGAGCTTGTTTCTTTGTCCGTGGCTCAGAAGGGTCATGAAGTGGCTGAGGAGGCGGGGCAGTGAAAGCATCAAGATCAAAATCGTCAGCTCTACAACCAGCTACAGCTCCTCTGGCTAGAACATCAGCCACCCGCTTCATGAAGTGAGCCGAAGCTGCGGCTTGCCGCTTGACAGTTCTTCTCAGCTCTTTGCACTTGTTGGTGAGCTTGAAGATAGTCCTATCTTGAGCTCTGTTCCACCTCTGAAGGGTACTGATCTGGCCATGAGCCTGCCGAATAGGACCAAGAGGTAAAGCACCGGTGCATTGGTCAAACTTGTAACGAGGAGGACCAAAAAGATGTGCAGTGGCTCTGCTAGAGTGCCCCTGATCATATTTTTCCACCTTGCGTGCTGCCTTTTCACCTCTTGGAAGAGCCATAGGGCCTAAAGCGTCATGAGGTCCAAGCAAGTGCCTCTCACTAATGTCAAATCTTATGGCTCCTGGAGTGGTCAAGGTAGTGAGGGGATAGTCGGGAAGGAGCAGCTCAACCTTTGTGGTACCTCTCAAATATGAATAAACACACCCCCCATTAAACCTTCCAGAGAGAAAGTGAGCTGACTTCAGGTATTGGAGATCCAAGAAAGTGGGGCCAGCTGCATCATTTCCCAAGCTAATCCCTTGGTAAGCAAGCAATGGTGTTATCAAGCCACCAATCCCAATCTGAGCTCCAGGGTCTCTGTTTGTCCAGCTCCAACTCTTGTAATACATGAGGCGCTTCACAAAGAATCCCACGATGCCAAAATCCTTGTAGAAATCACTAGGAACCAAAGGGAGATGAGGCTGTAATGCATAGTGCTGGACAGCTTGGTGCAGGAATTTCACTTCATCTCCAAAGACTGTTCCTACTTCCTTCCTGGGGAACAATGTATGCAGAAGCAATCTGTGGAGATATCGCACTGAAGGGTGTCGGATGGAGGCATTCTTGTCGCGGTTGGAACTCCTTGTCTTGCCTGTTAACAACCTCCAAGTAAGGTGTGTGATGTTCATCTCTCTTTTGACCCTGGCAAGCTTGGGAAAAGAAGGATTTTTCTGGTCTTGAAACCCAAGCACTTCCTCAATTTCCTTGAATGACATTGAGTAGGCTCTCCCATCAATCTTGAAGTGTATCATACCCCATCCTTGCTCCACATTCTTGGAGGTGTGAAAGGTGGCTTCAAGAGATGACAGGAATTGGCAAGAGACTTCTTTATAAGTTGGATAGGCCATAGTGTAAAAACTGCTCATACTCATGTAGCCTAGCATCTCCTGGATATCATCTTCAATTGACAACTCCTTGAGGGTCTTTTTATCAGCAAATCTGGTTGGTGGCCAAGAGACACCTTTTCTCATTTTCTCTAACAGCTCCTCTTTAGTGGGTGTCTTCTGCCTGTCCCTTTTATCATTGAAGGGCTCTGTTGAGTTAGGGTCATACTCAGCCTCACTGTCGTCTTCAGAATGTTCCTCTTCAGCATTTGCACCCTCTTGCTCTATGGGAGGAGGTTCTATAATTTTTCTTGGCGCCTTGGCTCTTATGGTGGGAGCTGGTTCATTTGCACCTTCTTGCTCCATGGGAGGAGGTTCTATAGTCTTTCTTGGTGCCTTGGTTCTTATGGTGGGAGCTGGTTCATTTGCACCTTCTTTGGTGCCTTTCTCCAAAACCAAAGCTCTCAACTTGGTGCTCCTAGGCGCTCTTGCTCTCTTTGGAGGGGCTTGCTGTAGGAACCGAAATTCACACCGTCGATTTTAATGAATAAAAGCGGAGGAAAGCCAAGTTAACCCGACTTTCCCTGAAGGTCCGGATTCTCTGCGACAGCCAACGACAAGTGACCGAATAAATGCGGAAAAGGTTTTGTTAAGATTTGGGACTGGACCTTAAGAAAGGCTGCTTACGTACCCCTTTCGAGAATCAAGTCGGACGTAGTTCAGTTAAAAAGAATTGAACAAGAGATCGAACCGTCTGGGCGGGTTCGTTTAGTATGAGCCTTTGTCATAGAAACAGGCATGTCGAAGATAACGTCTAGGGTTTCTATGTGCGGAGCTCTTAAGTAAAAGAATTGTCCGATCCTTCCGAGAGGAGCGGAGATTTGCGAGCAGGAGGCGGCCAGACGTTCTAGGGCCTGGTTCGTCTAATATGAGCGTTGGTCATAGAAGCGGGCATGTCGAAGATAATGCCTAGGGTTTCTATGTGCGGAGCTCTGAGTAAAAGTATAGTTAGATCCTTCCGAGAGGAACATGGGTCTGCGGAGAAGATAAACTAGAACAAGAGGCGGCCAGACGTTCTAAGTCCTGCCTCGCTGGCCTAACCGCCTAAGTTCTAAGTTCTCTAAGCTAGCAGGAGTTCTCTAAGTCTAGATTCTAGGATTTTCGGATCCTTCTCTCCTCTGCTCTTGCTCTCCTTATATACTAACTCCTAGGTCGGTTTGCCTTAAGATGATGGACCTCGCCTTTGGGCCCAAGCTTATCTCTTCAGGAAGTATTCCATTTTCGTCGATCTTCGTAATTATCCTAGAGTTTTCGGTGACTTGATGTTTATCCGATGTTCGGGAAATTGGATAAACCGTCATAGCCTGATTGGGCCTGAATTCTTAAAATCGTAAGTTAGTCCGTGTACTTGTCTTAAGTCGTTGAACATTTTATACGATTTCTCGGAAAGACTATTTTTCTCGTAAAATAAACCGTATAGCCTAAAGGATCGATGTTCAAGTTAATCGACCTTGTTTTATACGATATCTTCTACGAGAAATCCAATCCTTCTAGTTTTTGTCGTAAAACATCGAGGACGATTCCAATCGAGTCGAAGGATGTTTATTCCGTAGCCGTGATCGTCCCAAGCTCACGATGATTGATCCAAACAAGCCAAGATGGGATCAGACCGAACACGATGGGACCTAGACCAGGACGAGGGCCGTCGACCGGCGCCAGGCCGGGGTGCCGCCGGCGCCAGGCCGGCCCGCGTAACGGGTGCCACCGGCGCCAGGCCGGGGTGCCGCTGGCGCCAGGCCGGGGTGCCGCTGGCGCCAGGCCGGCCCGCGTGACGGGTGCTGCCGGCGCCAGGCCGGGGTGCCGCCGGCGCCAGGCCGGCCCACGTGATGGGTGCCGCCGGCGCCAGGCCGGGGTGCCGCCCGCGCCAGGCCGGCCCGCGTGGCGCGTGCCGCCGGCGCCAGGCCGGGGTGCCGCCAACGCCAGGCTGAAGATCTCGGCGAGGGCTTCGATTTGATATCTTGATCGTTTTCTGGTTCCTCACGGTTTGAGAGAACGACCTCTTCGAAGTTTCGAGGCAGATTCTTTTGTGTTTAGGGTTTTTGTGGTGATCGAATCTTGATGTCCTTGGGCAAGCGGAACGATCTTTCCGGGGACTCTCGTACGCGCACGCCCGTAGTCTTCCGATCTCACTTTAAAGAAGTGTTTCACAAAGAACCCATAAGTAAAAAATAATCCTAGCCGTTGATTTTGAGATAACCGTTTTCGACCTCACCCGAGAGTGGATATTCTAATTTGAGAAAATCTCGTATAACTTCTTTTCAAATTATCCGAGACATTTTGTTTCAAGAAATACTTTCTAGAGACTTTCAGTCATTGATTCCGTCGTGACCGATTTTGACACCAACAGTTAGCCCCCCAGCTCGTTAGAACCTTCGTGATGTTCTTGCGAGCGATAAGACATGTCAGGTAAGATAGGCGGAATTAATGGTTGAAAGGCTCCGTTGAAAGTGGTAAGATTGGGGCTGCGCCTTTCGAAGGCTGCCTACGTACCCTTGTTTGTAGGGATCAAGCCTTCCGTAGTTCGTTTTGGAGTTTAAGACCCTTGTGATCTGTTTTCCGGCGAGACTTATATGATCTGGTTATGTGTCATGAGAGACTTTCGAGCATGATGTTGTTGATGTATTTGTTTTTCGATTATTTATGAACTTCAGTTTTTTCGAAGTATGAGAAAGAGGGTGTGAGTTGTCGTCTCATTCCTAGTTCCCTGATGATCACCGTACCTATTGTTTGCATAAAGCGAGATTTTCCGCGGTTTACTGATTTACGCGAAAAGTTCGTGAAACGAATAGGCTTAAGTGAAGAGACAAATTTTTGGATCTCGTATACCATACTATGTCTGTGAGATGTCAAGATCCAGCGTGGCTGGGTTTAGGGCAAGACCTAGGTTTACTCTCGGACTGAGGCTTTGCGATGACAAATCGGCTTTCGTTTTGCCTGTTTGCGATTTTAACCTGACTCGTACCGTTTAAAATCCGCGAATTGTTGTCGGCTTATATGATTTTTCTGGGCGTGAGTCGAGCTACTTCCTTTACGAAGAGCTAAACCAAAATTTGGATTTCTTGTATAGCGCGCTATGTTTATCCTTGTCGGATGCAAGAGAGCCTACCCCTTGAAGGGCGGCTATTTGTCTGTTTAGGACGTTAGAGTTCGTTTGTTGTGATCAGCAACAACGAAATGATGCCAGTTTAGAGGCATGTTACCGTTTAGAGGTGTGTTTGTATGTTTTGAGTTCTAGAGACGAGGATTTCGTCTGGAACGTTTTGAGGAAAAGAATGTCCTTCGAGCGTTAGCGACGTCTCGCAGTGCTGAAGGTCGAATTTCCCTTGTGCCGCATTTCGTGGTTGAAATGTTTGCGTGCTTTGAAGATGTTTTGCGAATGATCGCAGCCAGAAACTGTTTTTCGGTTTGGACACAGGACCAAGGGGTCGCGAAAGTTTGACCCAGGGAGAAGCGTCTACATTCACAGTGCTTCGTGAAGTGTTGGCCTTCCGGGATTTGATTGTATATATTAAGGATGACTCATATAACTCTTGGAGCCTTGTCACGAGCGTTTCTTTTCATGCCGTGTTTACGGGGCGTATAGAACTTAATCAATTGACGATAAGTTTAAATCTTCCGTTAACCATATGGTTGTTAGGACTGAGTTTTGGTATGAAGAGTTTATCGTATGATTTCCGATTCTGGGTTATATGACAAATTGCTTGCGTAATAGTCACTTGGCGTTCTATGAACAAATCGTGGATTGTTTTTTTAGCCGTTAAGTGATTGGAGCGATGGTCGCTCAGTAGCTTTGGATTGGCATGGAGGCTAGATTTAGACGTATCGCCAAGGAAGTCGTTGGTAAACGATCAGACCATGACCCTTATTAAGGTCATGTTAGTTTACGATTGTCCTTAATGGGGATGCCGAATTCAGGTCCGGGCTTTACGGAAGGGCGTAGTTGGCCGAGGGCCAAATAGCGTTTGCCGAGATAGACATGCCCAGCATAGCGGAGTTTTCTGAGTTACGGCTGATGGCTTTTAGAAACGATCTTCCACTTTAGGTTTCAGTTATACGATGAATGGTTCGTATAAAATTTTTTTTATTGCATGAAAATCGATTCATTTTATCCGAGGGGGACAAAGTTTAAGGGATCGACGCAGGACACGTGCGGGTTCGCCTGCGTGATTATTTCCTGCTCGGATGTAACCGCGGGGAGTGAAAGCAGGAGCCAGAAACCTTGTGGAGCAAAAACTGTCTACGTCAGTTACCCGTTCGACCCATTATGTTTATTTTACGAAGTTGCTTTGTATGAATTGACTCGACCATACAAAGGATTTTTCGTAAAAGTGATGTAAGGGGGTTTTCGCAAAGGTAACCGGAGAGCGTTTCTCACAAATTACTTGCGATATTCGCGACCACGGATTATGTTTTCCTCATTCACTTTTGCGTACTGCGAAATCGTTTTGCATGAGACCGATCATGTTTTTTCCATAGGCTGTTTTGTTTTAAAATGTTCTTGTTATACGAAAGTAATGGATGACCGGTTTCATGGAGATAGAAAATCGCAGATTGTTAAAGTAGCGACGTTTCCGCGGATTACACAGGAGATGTTTCCGCTATGATTTCAACCTTTGGACGAAAGCTGCTTCGAACTACTTATGTTGTTTTACCGAAGGTTATTTCGTTATTTTCGTAGTTCACCGTCGTGCTATTAGTCTGACGTTGGTACACGTTTCTAGTCGCGAGTTTGCGACGAGAGACGACGTAGAGTTTTCAAGACTATGTTTGTAACGGTTGGGCTATGCCGTTAGCGTTTTTTAGACGAATCTTATTGCTGCGAGAGTTTGCTTTGTTAAAGGTGTTGTCTTGATGCTGAAGCAAAAAGTTTTCGAAGATGGGATTATACGGGTATAGTATACGTAGCTACTTCCCTTTTCTTTTTACGAAAGAAAACGGGTTAGCCGTTCTTCCGGAGGCTTGTGTACGTTTTTTCTTTCTTTTAGGAAGCGGGGTGAGTATGCTTTTAGAACGCGTGGCGATCGTTTCTCGTTTTTCGAGAGACTAGATCGGTTTGCATGTTCTGCCTGGACAATCAAGGAACGATGGAACAAGACTGGAAATTTTGCCTAAGACTTAGCTTGCTAGACTATCCACCTAGGTCCTAAGTTCCCTAAATTCTACGGCAGTTTTTCAAGACGTTTTTGTTCCTGTCCTACAAAGAATTAAAACCTTTACAAAAATTTTCGAGAAAATAGTCTTTTGAAGGTTTCGGCATTTCCGAAGGAATCCCATTTCCTCGTATAGTCGAGACGATTGGTGTTTAGAATAACCGTGATCGTACCAAACTTACGAAGATTAATCCGAATAAGCCAAGATGGGATCAGACCGGGCACGATAGGACCGAGACCAGGACGAGGGCCGTGGACCGGCGGCAGGCCGGGATGCCGCCGGCGCCAGGACGGGGTGCCGCCGGCGCCAGGCCGGCCCGCGTGACGGGTGCCGCCGGCGCCAGGCAGGGGTGCCGCCGGCGCCAGGCCGGGGTGCCGCCGGCGCCAGGCCGGGGTGCTGCCGGCGCCAGGCCGGCCCGCGTCCCTCGTGACGGGTGCTGCCGGTACCAGGCCGGGGTGCCGCCGGCGCCAGGCCGGCCCGCGTCCCGCGTGCCGCCGGTGCCAGGCCGGCTCGCGTGACGCGTGCTGCCGGTGCAAGGCCATCTTGCCGTCTGTGGGTTTTTCGTTGTTCGATCTTTCCCCCGTTAGTCGTTTGCGGGAAATCTTTGAGTTTGGGAAGATCTTTAGCTGTAGATTTCGAGATAATCGTTTCTAATCCAACGAGACTCCTCGAGTATCGGGATTGAGATGGACTTGGATTTGTAGACTTTCCGTATTCGAAGGTTTGAGTAATGAGGCTTCGAACTTAGATTCTAGAATATGAGCTTTGTTAAACAATCGAGAAGGCTTTGCGGAAGAATCGTCGTGTTTCTCGAACAATCCGAACATGGGTTTAAGGGACCAAGATGTTGCCGTTGCCCGAGATCACAAAACGACTGCACGGATGGGCGCCAGGACCCTTGCCGCCGGTGCCAGACGGGAAACGATGGGCCTGCCGCCGGCGCCAGGCGCGGCGTGGTCGGTCTGCCGCCGGCGCCAGGCGCCCTGCCGCCCGTGCCGTGTCCCGCGTCCGCCGATGCTGCTGTTGCTTGCCTTCGTCGATCCCCGGGGCTCACGGACTCAAAGGCCGAGTTATGAAAAACTCAGGCAAAGATGTATGGTACTGAGACAGGACCGGTCTCGTCCTATGACGGGACAGAGAGATCCTTCTCATGGGCGAGGTGGTCGAGACAGTGACATTGTTTTCTTCGTAAAATCTCAACGGAAGCTCCGATTGAGACGAAACGAAAACCATCTTGACCTAGACTCAAAGGAGAGCAAAGTGAGGTTTCCACAGGCGAGGTGGCCGTGGGCGAGGTGATCTTGGTGATGGTTGTTCTCGTCCACGGGCGAGGTGGCCGGGAGAGTGATTTTGTTCCCTTCGTAAAATCTCAACGGAAACTCCGATTGAGACGAAACGAAAGCCACTTTGATCTAAACTCAAAGGCTAACGAAGGTGAGTTCGCCCTGTGGCGAGGTAGCCATGTTGGAGGGTGAGGTGACCTCGGTAATTTTTGTCCTTACCCACGGCGAGGTGGCCGGGACAGTGACTTTGTTCTCTTCGTAAAATCTCAACGGAAACTCCGATTGAGATGAAACGAAAGCCATTTTGGCCTAGACACAAAGGAGAACAAAGTCGGCTCTTACTAAGGTGGACTGGGTAGACTGATCTTACCCTATGGCAAGTCGTCCAAGTAAGATTAAGCTCCGACCTCCTTTCGTTTTCCTGTTTGTTCCTCGAGAGTTGTTTGTAAGTATGGCAGTGGGAATCGGTGAACCGATTTGCCGTGCTTCTGTTCCGCGAGTAATAAAGGGTTTCCCCAAGGTTTCGAGGAGAATAAGTTTTATTTTTCCGAGAGGTTCTCGAAAGAAACGTTTTTCGTAGAAACCTTTCTCGTTGCGATTTCTCTAACTTGGTAACAAGATGAATTTTTGGGGTTTGATAGATTTTATCGTTGCCCTTTCTATTTAGATAGAGAAATTGCAAGCTCGTTTTCGTGCTCTTCCTGTGGCGGAAAGCCGCGGCTAGGTTTTTGATTTGCTCGAGCACCGTGGCGTTTGCGTAAGCGTTGGCCGTAGGAACAGTCGCTGCTGGAGTTGTTTTACCATCGTTGACGCAAAATGCAACTTTTTCCTTCATATTTCCGGACATCGGTTCGATCAAGCGCTTTGCGGCCGTATGAGTAAGAGTAATCCGTCCCCCCCTCCTTCTAGCGCCAAACTGTGGGAACCAAAATTCACACCGTCGATTTTAATGAATAAAAGCGGAGGAAAGCCAAGTTAACCCGACTTTCCCTGAAGGTCCGGATTCTCTGCGACAGCCAACGACAAGTGACCGATTATATGCGGAAAAGGTTTTGTTAAGATTTGGGACTGAACCTTAAGAAAGGCTGCCTACGTACCCCTTTCGAGGATCAAATCGGACGTAGTTCAGTTAGAAAGAATTGAACAAGAGATCGAACCGTCTGGGCGGGTTCGTCTAGTATGAGCGTTTGTCATAGAAACAGGCATGTCGAAGATAACGTCTAGGGTTTCTATGTGCGGAGCTCTTAAGTAAAAGAATTGTCCGATCCTTCCGAGAGGAGCGGAGATTTGCGAGCAGGAGGCGGCCAGACGTTCTAGGGTCTGGTTCGTCTAATATGAGCGTTGGTCATAGAAGCGGGCATGTCGAAGATAATGCCTAGGGTTTCTATGTGCGGAGCTCTGAGTAAAAGTATAGTTAGATCCTTCCGAGAGGAACATGGGTCTGCGGAGAAGATAAAACTAGAACAAGAGGCGGCCAGACGCTCTAAGTCCTGCCTCGCTGGCCTAACCGCCTAAGTTCTATGTTCTCTAAGCTAGCAGGAGTTCACTAAGTCTAGATTCTAGGATTTTCGGATCCTTCTCTCCTCTGCTCTTGCTCTCCTTATATACTCACTCCTAGGTCGGTTTGCCTTAAGATGATGGACCTCGCCTTTGGGCCCAAGCTTATCTCTTCAGGAAGTATTCCATTTTCGTCGATCTTCGTAATTATCCTCGAGTTTTCGGTGACTTGATGTTTATCCGATGTTCGGGAAATCGGATAAACCGTCATAGCCTGATTGGACCTGAATTCTTAAAATCGTAAGTAAGTCCGTGGACTTGTCTTAAGTCGTTGAACGTTTTATACGATTTCTCGGAAAGACTATTTTTCTCGTAAAATAAACCGTATAGCCTAAAGGATCGATGTTCAAGTTAATCGACCTTGTTTTATACGATATCTTCTACGAGAAATCCAATCCTTCTAGTTTTTGTCGTAAAACATCGAGGACGATTCCAATCGAGTCGAAGGATGTTTATTCCGTAGCCGTGATCGTCCCAAGATCACGATGATTGATCCAAACAAGCCAAGATGGGATCAGACCGAACACGATGGGACCTAGACCAGTACGAGGGCCGTCGACCGGCGCCAGGCCGGGGTGCCGCCGGCGCCAGGCCGGCCCACGTGACGGGTGCCGCCGGCGCCAGGCCGGGGTGCCGCCGGCGCCAGGCCGGCCCGCGTGACGGGTGCCGCCGGCACCAGGCCGGCCCGCGTGACGGGTGCCGCCGGCGCCAGGCCGGGGTGCCGCCGGCGCCAGGCCGGGGTGCCGCCGGCGCCAGGCCGGCCCGCGTGGCGCGTGCCGCCGGCACCAGGCCGGGGTGACGCCAGCGCCAGGCTGAAGATCTCGGCGAGGGCTTCGATTTGATATCTTGATCGTTTTCTGGTTCCTCACGGTTTGAGAGAACGACCTCTTCGAAGTTTCGAGGCAGATTCTTTTGTGTTTAGGGTTTTTGTGGTGATCGAATCTTGATGTCCTTGGGCGAGCGGACCGATCTTTCCAGGGACTCTCGTACGCGCACGCCCGTAGTCTTCCGATCTCACTTTCAAGAAGTGTTTCACAAAGAACCCATAAGTAAAAAATAGTCCTAGCCGTTGATTTTGAGATAACCGTTTTCGACCTCACGAGAGAGTGGATATTCTAATTTGAGAAAATCTCGTATAACTTCTTTTCAAATTATCCGAGACTTTTTGTTTCAAGAAATACTTTCTAGAGACTTTCAGTCATTGATTCCGTCGTGACCGATTTTGACACCAACACTTGCTTGTGAGCAATGTCAGCCACACTCTCATCAACCATAACTCTTTTGCCATCTCTCTTGGCCTGTGCTTTCTTTCTTAGCATGGCCAAAGTTTGCTACCTACGCTCCTCTTCTGATTCAGGCATGGAGCCAAGTTCTTTCCCAATCTGAGCAGTTACCCTCCTTGCAGCCTGCTCTTTCTCTTCCACTGTTTGAGCTTCGTTCTTTCTCCCCATTGTTCCTGAAAATTCAATCCTTGGAAATAGAGTGAGCATAAGAAAGAGACAATCATGAATAAACACAATCTAGCTCTAGCAAGATCATCAATCTCAATAGAAACTAGAATAATGCAATCATGAAGGCAAGCAAGACAAGTAATAGCTAAGAAGGAAGCTCTCATGCTCAAATTTTTTTTTTTTTTTTTTTTTTTATTGAGCACAAGAACTTCAAACTAGCCAAAATCAAAATTAACCAGAGCTCAGCTTGAAATTGGGACCAAATCAACCTTCAACACCACTTATCTCACCCATCTAGCCCAATATCAACCCTAAGTAAGCTAAAATTGAAAAAGCCCCAAATCTCATGAACCCTAATTTCTCAAAGTTCAAATTAAACTCAAATCCACCATAAAATCAACTACCCAGCATGATATATGAGCCTTCCCTAGTCTATCTCACAAGAATCAAGCAAGAAAATGGCCAAAATTCAAGTTCAAAAAGTTAGGGTTCATGAGCATTGCGAAATTGAACTTAATGAAGCCATACCTTGCTTTGGATGAAGGATAAAAGTGAGAAGATTCAAGGATTTATACTAAGAGGAGGGAGGCTTGGATGTGGGAAAAGAAATGGGGTGATTTGGTTTGGAATTGAAGAAGTTGTGGTGCTTTTTGTTCTTGGAGGCTAGAGAGGATCTTGAGTTGGAAAAGTGATGGGAGTGAGGAGAGAGTGGCACGATTCATTAGGTTTTAGGGGGGTTTGGTTGGGTCGGGTCATGGGCGGGTGGGTCTGGGTCGAGAAATAAACAAAAAAAAACATACCTTGGGTCGGCTGGGTCATACCGCGGGTTGGGACGCGGGTCGAGTGCGGGTCGTACCGCGGGTGTGGACGCGGGTCGTGCGCGTGTCGAGTGAGTGGAGGGAGTGACCCGCGTGGTCTTGCCCGCGCGTCTGTTTCGTATCCGTACACCTGGCGTCCCGCGCGGTGAAAGTGTCCCGCGTGTATGCATCCGCGCATACTTCGTCTGTCCGTCCGTCCGTACCCGCGCGGTACATCTATCCCGCCCAGTCGGTCCCGCGCGTTCCGGATCATTCGAGAGCTACGTCCGTCCGTCCGTCCGCACCTACCCGCGCTGTACATCCGACTCGCGCGCATCTGACCGCGCATCTCACGTCCTGATTAGTCCGGCCGTTCGAGCGGGTAACACGGCTCGCGCATCTCAGACCGCGCGTTTTGGATCTAAGGCAGTCCGGCTCTCAAACCGACCCCTTTATTATTATTATTATTTTTTTTTAATTCTTCCCACTCATGCACACCATCTGCATCCCACTGATCTCCCATCATCCAAAAGCTTCGAAAAATAAATCCTAATGCAATATTTACAAGGATAACCATGGGACTTCCTCCCAAGTGAGCTTGTTTAAAGTCACTATCTTGACTTTGCCTCCTTTGAGGTTAGGCAAGGGGAGCATCAGAGAGTGGGGTTGATGTCCCATCCTCCTTTGGTACTGTGGCCATGTATTCCTTGAGTCTTTGGCCATTCACTGTGAAATCTCCACCATCCTTGTTCCAAAGCACAATGGCTCCATAAGGTCTCACTTCTTTGATCACAAATGGACCAGACCACCTTGACTTTAGCTTTCCTGGAAAGAACTTCAGTCTAGAATTGTAGAGAAGCACTTGATCTCCTGCCTTGAACTCTCTCTTGAGGATGTGCCTGTCATGGAAAGCTTTAGTCTTTTCCTTGTATATCCTTGAGTTCTCAAAGGCATCCATCCTTATCTCATCTAGTTCATTGAGTTGAAGAAGTCTCTTCTCCTTTGCATCCTTGATGTCGAAGTTTAGAAGCTTCACAGCCCACAATGCCTTGTATTCAAGCTCAACTGGCAGGTGGCAAGACTTTCCATAGACAAGGTTGAAGGGAGTGGTGCCTAGAGGAGTCTTGAATGCTGTTCTATATGTCCAAAGAGCATCATCAAGCTTGGCTGACCAATCCTTCCTCTTGGTTCCTACAACCTTCTCCAAGATCCCCTTGATTTGCTTGTTGGAGACCTCCACTTGGCCACTTGTTTGAGGGTGATAAGGTGTTGCAACCTTGTGCTTCACTCCATTCCTCTTGAGAAGACTCTCAAATACCTTGTTGATGAAGTATGAACCTCCATCACTTATGACCACTCTTGGAACTCCAAACCTTGGGAAAATAGTGCTCTTGAACATTTTGACCACTACTCTTGAATCATTTGTAGGACTTGCTATTGCTTCCACCCACTTTGATACATAGTCCACAGCCACCAAGATGTATTTGTTGCCATAAGAAGAGGGGAAGGGTCCCATGAAATCAATCCCCCAAACATCAAACACTTCTACCTCAAGGATTGGGTTTTGAGGCATCTCATTCCTTTTAGTAATGTTTCCACTCCTTTGGCAAGGGTCACATCTTGAAATGAAGTCTTGTGAGTCCCTGAACATGTGTGGCCACCAAAATCCAGCTTGTAACACCTTTGAGACAGTCTTGAATGGAGCAAAATGGCCTCCATAGGAAGATCCATGGCAATGTGAGAGGATTCCTTCAACTTCTTCTTCAGCCACCACTCTTCTATAAATCTGATCCTTGCATATGGTGTAAAGGTATGGTTCATCCCAATAGTATCTCTTCAAATCTTTGTAGAACTTCTTGTTCTCATACCCTGCAAGCCCCAATGTTTCCTTTCCAGTGGCTAAGTAGTTAACCAAATCAGCATACCAAGGTCCCTTCTCTTCAGCTGCCTTAACCTCTTCAATCTTTTTTCCAGTCTCAATGACTGCTACCACTGACATGATGGCCAAGACATGCTCTTCTCTGAGGCCCTCATCAATAGGGATTCCACCTTCAATTCTCAACCTGGACAAGTGATCAGCAACTCCATTCTCAATCCCTGGCTTGTCTCTAATCTCCAAGTCAAACTCTTGAAGCAAAAGGATCCACCTTAGTAGTCTTGGCTTGGCATCTTTCTTTGCTAGGAGATGTCTCAAAGTTGCATGGTCAGTATACACAATGACCTTAGAACCCACCAGGTAGCTTCTGAATTTCTCAAAGGCGAAGACAATGGCCAGCATCTCTTTCTCTGTTGTGGCATACCTCATCTGTGCATCATTCAAGGTTTGGCTAGCATAATAAATCACATGAGTTTTGCCATCCTTCTTCTGCCCCAGGACGGCCCCAACAGCAAAATCACTAGCATCACACATTATCTCAAAAGGGAGATCCCAATCAGGTGGCTGAACAATGGGAGCACTAACAAGGTCACCCTTTATCTTCTTGAAAGCCTCAAGACAATCTTCATCAAAGCTGAAAGCAGCCTCCTTGCACAGCAACTTGGTCATTGGTCTAGCAATCTTTGAGAAGTCCTTGATGAATCTTCTATAGAACCCAGCATGGCCAAGGAAGCTCCTGATGTCCTTCACTGTCTTTGGTGGTGGCAAGCTGACCATCACCTCAATCTTAGCCTTGTCCACTTCAATGCCCTTTTCTGAAATCTTGTGTCCAAGCACAATCCCCTCTTTGACCATGAAATGACACTTCTCCCAATTCAGCACTAGGTTGGTGTCTTCACATCTCTGTAGGACCCTGCACAAGTTGGACAAACAAGCAGAAAACGAAGATCCGTAGACAGAGAAATCATCCATGAATACCTCCACTATATCCTCAATGAGATCCGAGAAGATAGACATCATGCACCTTTGAAAGGTTGCTGGAGCATTACATAACCCAAATGGCATCCTTCGATAAGCAAAGGTGCCATAGGGGCATGTGAATGTTGTCTTCTCTTGATCATTGGGGTGTATGGGGATTTGGAAGAACCCTGAATACCCATCAAGAAAACAATAGAAAGGATGGTTTGCAAGTCTCTCAAGCATTTGATCAATGAATGGCAATGGAAAATGATCCTTTCTAGATGCTGAGTTGAGATTTCTATAATCAATACACATTCTATGGCCAGTTATGGTTCTAGTTGGTATCAATTCATCCTTGTCATTTTTAACCACAGTGATACCACCCTTCTTTGGAACTACATGCACAGGAGATACCCATTTAGAATCTGAAATAGGGTAGATAACACCAGCATCTAAGAGCTTAAGAATCTCCTTCTTAACAACATCTTTAAGGTTAGGATTCAACCTCCTTTGATGCTCTATAGAAGTCATTGATTCATCCTCTAGATGTATCCTATGCATGCACAAAGAAGGTGATATCCCCTTAATATCATCTAGTGAGTATCCAATTGCTTTTCTAAACCTTTTAAGTGCATTTAAAAGTTGAGAAAGCTCAAGTTCAGTAAGTTCACTACTTACAATGACAGGATATGACTCATTAGGGCCTAGAAATGCGTACCTTACACCATGGGGAAGAGGTTTTAGCTCCACTTTTGGTGCCTTGAGCTCACTCCAATCATCTTGTTTGGTGTTCTCTTGTTGAGTGGCTGAAACAGCTTGGTGCACCTCTTGTTTGAGCTCCTCATACTGGCCTCTATCAACAATCTTCTTTCGAGAATCCAGCATGGCTGCAATAGCCTCACTCTCTTTGTTCTCAACCACTTGGACCTCTTTATCCACTGTCAAAGCATGCTGCAAAGGGTCCTCTATTGTCAACTCTCCAAGTGCCAATTCCTCAAGGAGCTCATCAGCAAGAGCTTCCATCTCCTCTATGTAAAACACTTGGCCTTGCACAGTTGACCTCTTCATTACCTCGTTGACATCAAAATGGAGAGTGTGCTCTTTCCCCAAATGAAGATCAATCTTCCCTTCCTTCACATTGATAAGGGCTCCTGCTGTGAGTAAGAATGGTCTTCCAAGGATCAAGGGGTCTCTAGCTTCTTCATCCATCTCAAGAACAACAAAATCAGTGGGAATTTCACAATTTCCAATCATCACAGGGAGGTCTTAAAGGATACCAATGGGGAATTTGACTGAGCGGTCAGCAAGCACCAAAGAGAGTTTGCACTTCTTGTATTGGCTGAACCCAAGCTTCTTGGCAACAGATAGAGGCATGAGACTGACACTAGCTCCCAAATCACATAGACATCTCTCAAACATCAAAGGACCAATGGAACAAGGTAGGGTAAAGCAGCCTAGATCCTCTAGCTTCTTAGGGATTGTCAATCTCTGGATGATGGCACTGCACTCATGAGTAAGAACCATCATGCCTTCCATTTCCTTCTTCTTGGCAGCCACAGCATCCTTCAAGAACTTGCTGTATTGAGGGACAAGCATGAAGGCATCAATGATTGGCATTGTGACTTGAACTTCACTCAATTGCTTCTCAAAGAGTGCTTTGTACTTCTCCAAAAGTTGCCTCTTGAATCTTCCAGGAAATGGCAGCTTAGGTTCATAGGGAGGAGGAACAAAAGAAGACTCTTTTGTTGGAGTGGCAACTTCACCATGCTTTGGTGTTTTCTTCTCTTCTCCAACCTTTCCTTTACCCTTAGCTTCAACAATCTTTTCTAGAATCTCCTCATCAACTTTCTCATTCACAATTACAACATCATCATCAATGTTGATAGCCACCCCCCCACTTAGTTTCTCACCATCCTTGGGGAGAGTCTTGGAGGTAGCTCTCTACCACTTCTCAAAGTGATTGCCTTCATTGGTTCTTTGGGGTTTTGCTCAGCCTTTCCTGGTAATGTTCCTTGTTGGCGACTTGGCTGAGAGTTCATAGAAGCAAACTGATTCTCCAAAGCTCTAATCTTGTTGTTTAGCTCAGTGTAGCTGCTGTCAATCTTGGAGTGAACAGTCTTGAACTCATGGCCGATGTCTTTGGCTGCTCTAGCTTGACCTTCCAACAATTGTTTGAACATAGCTTCCATAGATGAATCTGGAGCTTTAGCTTGAGAGGAGCTACCTTGAGCTTGAGTAGATTGATTCCGATGGTTTGCAAAACCAGGAGGAGGATTCTGCCTAGGCTGGTAGTTCCCTTGCTGAGTGTTTTGCTTTGGTTGATAGCCTCCTTGCTGGTTGTTGGGATAAGACCTTTGCTGGTAATTGTTGTACTGAAAGTTAGGCTCCTTCCTGTACCAAGAACCATTGTTGTTGATGAAGCAAAGCTCTTCTTGCCCTTCTAACCCTTCAACTTCATTAACCTTAGGAGGAGTTTCTTGATTTGGACCACCCACAAAGTGAATCTGCTCCTGCTTGGCTTGGTTAGCAATCAGCAAGTCTATCTTCTCTTGCAAGGATTTGATTTCCTTCTTGGTCTGGTTGTCATCAGCTCTGGTTGTTCTATCAGCTCTGTCATGTTCTCCACTGTAAACTGAATCACTCTTGACCATGTTGTCCACCAGCTCCTCAGCATCTTCTTCAGACTTGCCCAGGAAGAAACCATTGCTTGCTGTATCCAATCTTGCTCTAAACTCAGAAAGGGCACCTCTATAGAATGTGCTCAGCAAACTCTCCTTTGAGAAGCCATGGTGTGGGTACTTAGCTTGATACCCCTTGAACCTTTCCCATGCTTCACTAAAGCTTTCCAAGTTCTTCTGCTGGAAACTAGAGATTTCATTCCTCAGCTTGGCTGTCCTTGATGTGGAGAAGAATTTCTCCAAGAAGGCTTTCTTACAATCATCCCAAGTAGTGATGGACTCACTAGGTAGAGATTTCTCCCATTGGCGTGCCTTGTCTCCTAGAGAGAATGGAAACAACTTAAGCTTGAAGGCATCTTCTGACACACCATTGGTCTTGGACAAGCCACAATAGCTATCAAACTTGTCCAAGTGATCAAATGGGTCTTCTACAGCCAAGCCATGGTACTTGTTATTCTCAATCTCACTCAACAAGCCTGACTTGATCTCAAAGTTGTTAGCTTCCACAGCTGGTGCACGGATGCCCGTCCTGTTGCCATGAATGTGAGGACGGTCATATGTGCCAATGGCTCTAGCTGGCCGCTGTGGGTGTTGTTGTTGCTGGCGCTGTGGTCTAAGGTTGTCAGCTCCTTGACCATTTCCATCTTGGGGTTGATGCTGGTGATCATCCATCTCAAACCCCCAACCTTTGAATGTGAGCTTGTTGCTCTTCTTCTCTTCTCCTTCTTGTTATTTCCCTCTCAAGTGTAGCTATCTCTTCAACAGTGGGAACCAGGTTAGTTGCACCCCTGCTTCTTGTGTTCATACACCTGAAAATCAAAGGAAGATGCAAAAGGAGAATCAATATCACAAGAAAAGAAAAATGATTTAGTCTCAAGCAAGTGACTAAATCCCAATGTCACAATCAACTTAGAATTTGGCAACGGCGCCAATTTGATGAAAGAACTTTTCTAAGGTTTTAATCAAATGATGTAGTATATAAGATTGTCGAACCAGTCCTAAGTGACAATGAAACAGAGGGAATGCAAGTCTATGCTTAATCTAAATGCAATCATTAAAGAGGAAGATGATTAAACTAAGACAATAAGCAAAATGCAACAAAAGGCAAAACTTTCTTTCTTATGAGGAGAGTGAGACCCATGGGTATAGGGAACTGATATCAAATGATTAAGCTTCAATCCAAGATGCTAACTTTTCAATCAATCTAATCCTTATGCCTAGACAACAAAACTAAGCAAGCTCTATCCCTAGAAGAATGCTCTTTTGCAATGATCATCCAAGTACACCAAATCCCTTTGGCTGTAATGATCAAAGCAAACAAGGAGAAAGAGTCTAATAGCAATCCTAGCTTCTTTGACAACTAATCCCTTAGGCAAAGCAAGCTAAAAGCATAGATGAGTTGGTTCAGGCATTTCATAGAACACCTTCCGGGCATGAAATGCCTATAGCTCTATGTTTGAGAGGCCAACTCAAATATAGCTTTAAGAACACCAAATCAATGCAAGGAAATGAAAGATCTAACACTAAACACCTTGGATCTAACTTAATCACTCTCTATCACCCTAACCCATGGATCTTAGAAGGATCTACTCACTAATCCACATGCTTACTCTTAAACCCATGAGAGATTCAAGCTTAAACATATAGAGAGAGAAAGGAGATGAAATAAACAATCAAGAACACAAGATGAGATGAGATAATCAATCAAAGATGAAGCTTTACTCAAAGGGTTTTGTTCTTAGATCATAAATAACATAAGTCCCATCTTAGGGATAACAAGGGTACTTATAGTTAGGCTTAAAAGCCCTAGAAACATAGAATAAAATTACTAAAACGCCCCTAGAAACAATAGGTCTCGACCAATGGGAAGTCAGCATAAAAAATGCTCAGGGTCGTGGCTGGACGGTCCGGGCCGCGCATGCTTGGCCGCGCAGTTCTGTCTGGCCGTTGCTCGTCCCGCGCGGGTGTGCTGGCATGGTCGTCCCGTCCCGCGCGCATGTACAACTCCGTCTGATCTCTTCCCGCGCGGGTACTACGTACAGCACAGCTTAAGCCGCGCATCCGGCTGGTCTTGTCTGCCTCGTCCCGCGCGGGTACTACGTACCGCACAGCTTAGGCCACGCATCCGGCTGGTCTTGTATGCCTCGTCCCGCGCGGGTACTACGTACCGCACAGCTTAGGCCGCGCATCCGGCCGGTCTTGTCTGCCTCATCCCGCGCGGGTACTACGCACCGCACAACTCAGGCCGCGCATCCGGCTGGTTTAGTCCACCCGTATGGTATGTCCTGACCCGCGCGGGTAAGGTGGCCCGAGCAGATCAGGCCGCTCATCCGTATGTTCGTTGGGTTCTCATGCGCGGGTGATCTTGGCCGAGCATGTCCGTCCGGGTGCTGCATCGTCCAGCATCGTTCCTTCGTCCCGTGCGGCCTGGTCAGGCCAAGTGTGCTGACCCAGATGTACTGACATGCCTTCACTCAAATAATCATAACTCCTCCAATATTGCTTCAAATGGCTTGAAACCACTCCCAATGGAAAGCTAACTCAAAATACTATCTCCCCACCAAATCTTATCACAGAAAGACTTCTTGATGGCCATCGTCCATGTCCATCTTTCACCCTTCCTTTTTGTAACAAAGTACCCTCAAACACCTTCAAATTCTCCAAAGTACACTCCAAGACCTGATAAAGACTTATGAATGCAAAATGAACCTAAATATGCCTAATGCCTAATCTAGAAGGGGTAAAATGCACAAAATGGAAAGCTAAAATAATGAAAATATGCAAGACATCAAGGATTGACGAGCTCAGACTGCTGTTCACTGCGATTGACGGAGTTGTCGACCTGCAGGACCTGGACCCAGACTGCGACATGCCCATGCCCAACCTGAGATCCCTCTTCGCTCAGCACCTGGTGTCGCTGAAGATGAAGCCCTTCAAGGGCACTGGCAGGAAGAAGGAGACGATCGGGAGCCTGCTTTCACCGATCTTCCAGCACCTCGGCATCCGCTTGACTGGAGAGCCAACCCGCACCTCCCGCGCCTACTTGGACTTGGCACATCTGTCTTCAGCCCAGTGGCTGAAGGACGGCCTGCTCTGGAGTTTCAGGAGAGGAGACCGCCTCTGCTTCTGCAGCTGCCCTCCCACCACATCACGGACTTCGACGGGGACATTGACAGCCTCCGGTTCCAGCCAGATGAGGTATTCCTCCGCAACCTCCAGGACGTGCCACAGAGAGTTCCAGGAGAGCGCAGAGCACCAGCTACGCAGGGCCAGCCAGAGGCACCAGTGCACGATTTCCCCATCATGCCAGACATTCCGATGCGCAACCACGGGGACTTTCAGAGGTTCATCGCAGACGCTCTTCAGGCCATCTGGTCCAGAGTGTCTCGCTGTAGGTGCATGAGCAGGAGGAGTGTGAGAGCCCATGATCCAGCATCCCCAGGTCCATCACAACAGTACCGTCGTGACTCGTCATCAGACGACGAGGATGCAGCGGAGGACTCTGACTAGTTCTCATATTTCTATCCCTTATCCCCCGACACTTTCAGTTTTATTTCTATTTTCATTTTTATTTCGGATTTTTAGGATTTATTACTCTAGACAATCTATTTTTATGACTTATTACCTATTTGCTTGTGTTTGGATTGTCTAACAGAACTAACAAATGACAGATCAGACGGGTTAGACACCAACAGACGAATTGATGACCTTCTGTCTAACAGCTATCGAGCGATAGGCTAGACATGGTATCGATCGATACAAGTAATAATAGGTACGATTACTTAGTCTTTAACTATCTAATTTTCTTTTTCTTTTTCTTTTTCACACCACTTAGACTAAATAACATTGGGGACAGTGTTGTTTAAGTCTGGGGGGATTGTTACTAACATTTTTAAGTCACTATTTCTAAAAGAATTTTTCATTTTCTTTCCAAATCTCTTTTAAAGCTTTCTTTATTTTTCCAAAAAAAAAAAAAATTTATCATGCACCAAATGGAGACAATGATTTCTACTTATTTTCTAACCACTCTTTAGCACCATTCTTAGATTTGTTAACTGCTGAATGTACTATAGATGCAAAAGTAGATCACCGGTCGCTATGACAATACTTTTCATGATCATCTGAAAGAACCAAAGCTGATTTCCAACCTAACCTGACATTCTCTGCTTGTCTTGGGGCTTGGTATACATGGGATCGGATGCTTCGAACAAGTCTGGATGGTAAAACCTTGCGTAGATAGTTTTATCACCCTCTCTCTCTCATTTTCGAAAATTAGATTTAATAAGTCTACCAAAAAAAAATTTACTTGAATTTATGTTCTATGATTAGTTAGTTATTAACTAGGAAGTAATTCGAACAGGGCTTGGCGGTTACCCCCCTCAAGACTTGATTCATAAGAATTCTATAGGTAAAGGATTCGAACAGGGCTTGGTGGTTACCCCCTTCAAGAATTGCTTCGCAATGAATCCTAGGATATAGGTCAAAAAGAAGTGAACAGGACTTGGTGGCTGCAACCATTAAGGCTTGATTCATGGAAGCCTGTCCAATCTCAGTCGATGATCTGCAAACAAAAAGCAGACAAGACTAAGAGAGAAAAAGTAGAGAGAGAGGATAGGAACTAACTTTTACCTGCAGATCCGGATACTTGTCTAAGCAACCTTGAATCTTGTGATCGATACTCCCAAGGTAAAGCCCACACTTTTATCTTTATGCACAGAAATGAAATCAGTAGAGGGGTTAGTCAGGCAGGATTGCTAAGTTGTTGGCTAGATGAACTTGGTTGCTAAGCTAGGATATGGTATAATGTGCTTCTGAAGTTAATAGATATTGATGTGGCTTGCAACAAAGTTGAGGTGATAATTTTGAGTTAGAAGTTGTTTAAGTCTCACTATTTGGAATCCTCTTCTAGACCTATGTCCTTAAATTTGCTTGAGGACAAGCAAAAAGATAAGTCTGGGGGAGTTGATAAGTCATGGATTTTACCCACTTTCAACCATGATTTTTATATGTTTTTGGAAACAAAAGGACACTTTTGGTGTCTTTTATGAGCTTTTACAGGTTCAGGTACTCTTTGGTGAAATATGACCATTTTGGAGCAAAAATGGATACTTTAAGGAGGTTGTAATGCAACGCTAACTTGAGCTAAATCGACCGATGCTCACCATGATACATCGACCAACGAGACACTATATTAATTGATCAATAGAAGATTGTGACATCGATCGATATGAAAGGCCTCCAAGAATTAATGACGAGTTTAATGAGCTAGACATCTCATTAGGGTTTCACTTCTACCAAATGAGTCCCTGGCCGCCTGTTAAACTATATTAATAGGGTTTTGTATTATTTTAGAGGCAAGATTTGCCTACAGAACTTTTAGACCTAATTTTGAGAGAAGCTTCTTGCTACCTTGGAGAGAGAGCTTAGGAATGGAGAGATAGATCCAAACTGCATACAGAGAAGATCTTGAACTCCCTTATTTTTCTCAACTCTTTTACTATTTCTCTTATTATTCTATTTAAAAGTATTATTCAAACCATCATGATTTAAAAGTATTATTCAAACCATCATGATTTTGTCTTCCATGAATATGTATGAGTAGTTTCTCTTGTTAGATTTAGGCTTCTCATTAAGGGTAAACATGCATTGCAATTGATTTAATGCTAGGGTGTTTAAAATATAGTTCTTCATTCTAGTTGTTCTTAATGCTAAGTATAGGATTGATCACCCTTATCTTAGATCTTAGGATTAATTTGGATAAGTGAAAGCTTAACAAATCCCTGAAACCCAAAGCTGGTATGTTCCAACTTACCTTGAGTGCACGAAAATAGCCTCTTTGTACGATTGGAGAACCAATTCAAATCCGATCTTAAAGCTCACTAGAAACGATATCGATCGATAAAGCAATCCGCCTGTCGAGCGATACCGCGAAAGGTGTATCGATCGATATTCATATAGAATAATCGATCGACACTTTCTTATACTCATCGAAAGATAGTTGATGACTTAAGATCTAGTTGAAGGTAATCAATCATTGATTTAACCTTAAGGTTTGAGTTCAGAACTATGAATACTAAAAACCCTAGATATCCTGCATGCTAGTTACACCTGAGAAATAGCCTAAATCTAGCTTTCTTTCCTCTTGCTTAAAACCTAAACCATTCAATCAAGCAATTACTTTCTTACCCCCTTTATTTACTGCTTTAAACTTGTTTGTCTAGCTTTATTTCAAAGACTAAACAATCTATTGTGTAATCCTAGAGTCTCTGTGGATTCGATCCCTAAGTACTATAACTGAACCTCTTATTTAAGAGAGTAAAGTCACTCCTTAGGGTAATTTGAGTGATATCAAAATCCCTGATCCAAAAAGCGATTCATCGCCAGCTGGACCGACTATCGAAAGGGTTAATAACCCGATTCCCCATTTTCCTCCACGAAAGTCCGACCCTAAGCGTGAATTGGACAGAGAAATCTGTAAGAAAGCAATCGAAAGGATCAGAGTTGAGATGCCATTAAGTGATGCTGTCAAAATTTCGCCAATGCTAAAAAAATATGTCAAAGATATGGTAACTAAAAGTTTTCCAGTCGGAGAACGTAGTATCGTGATGATTTCCGAAGAAGTCAGTGCTATAATTCAAGGCGAAGTTCCGATCAAGCAACCCGACCCTGTTAGTTTCGTTCTTAGTTGCACCATCCAAGATAAACAATTTCCAAGAGCTCTCTGCGATCTCGTATCTAGCGTGAATTTGATGCCGCACTCTGTTGCAATATCCCTTGGGTATGCGGAGTTCACTCCAGCAAATATCCAGCTAGTTCTCGCTGATCGATCTGTTCGAGTTCCGGAAGGAGTGCTTGAGGATGTGCCCGTGATTATCAACGGATGCCTCGTACCAACGGACTTCGTCGTACTTCACTACAAGAATGAACCTAGAGACCCAATTATCTTGGGAAGACCATTTCTTGCAACTGCAAATGCGATAATTGACGTCAAAGAAGGACGCATCTGCCTAAATCTTGGAAACATTCCAATGAAGTTCGACATGGAAAAAGTAATGACGCGCCCTTTGATAGATAGACCATCCTCCTATGTTGATGATATCGATGAGCTTACCCAAAAAACTTTTGAAGATTCATTCTCTGAAAGCCACATCGAAGATGTGCTCATGGTTGCTCAGGGAGAAGTATTCAGCATAGATAACCGTACGGATGATTATGCACATTTGATGGATGCAAGAAATGATGATACAACAAATGACGAAGATGATTCCGAGATAAATATCGATCGATATTTGCAAAACGCTGTCGATCAACAACCATCTTCAATAGGCAATCAGAGCAAGGAAAATGCACCTAAGGTGGAATTGAAACCACTTCCTGCTGGACTCAAATATGCCTACCTTTTTGACAACACTTATCCCGTTATCGTAAATGCAAACTTTACAAATGGTGAGCTCGCTTTATTGTTGAATAAACTGCGAAAACACAGGAAAGCACTCGGATACTTTCTTTAGGATATCCCGAGAATTTCCCCCGACCTGTGTATGCATCGAATTTATCGATAGAACATCAAAGGCGACTCAACCCCAATCAGAAAGAATTTGTTAAAAAGGAAATGATCAAACTTCTCGATGCCGGTGTAATCTATCCAATCTCATATAGCAATTGGGTGAGCCCAGTTCACGTGGTGCCTAAGAAAGGAGGCATTAGTGTGGTCAAGAACAACAAAGGCGAACTTATTCCAATGAGAACTGTAACTGGACACCGTATGTGCATCGACTACAGGAAACTGAACTCCGCAACACGGAAAGATCATTTTCCTTTACCTTTCATTGATCAAATGTTGGAAAGATTAGCCAATCATCAATACTATTGCTTTCAGGACGGATATTCCGGATTTTTCCAAATTCCAATCCATCCGGATGACCAAGAAAAGACAACCTTCACATGCCCTTATGGAACATTCGCCTACCGTCGGATGCCATTTGGCCTGTGTAATGCCCTTGCTACCTTCCAACGCTGCATGATGTCTATCTTCACTGATATGATAGAAGATTTTATGGAAGTCTTTATGGATGATTTCTCAGTCTATGGATTTGATTTCAAAAGTTGTCTCGATAACCTCTGTAAAGTTTTTGTCAGATGCGAAGAAAAGAACCTTGTTCTAAATTGGGAAAAATGCCATTTTATGGTTAACGATGGAATTGTTCTTGGACACAAGGTATCTGCTGGTGGAATTGAGGTATCGAGAAAAGATAGAAGTTATGACTGGTTTACCTCCACCAACTAACATAAAAGACATAAGGAGTTTTTGTTGGGGTCAAAATCAGTCGACGACGAAATCGTCACCCGAAAGTCTGTTGGGGTCAAAATCGGTCAACGACGAAATCGTCACCCGAAAGTCCTCGAAAGAAAAACCAAGTGACGATCAAAACCAAGAAACGGGTCGTCACTCGATGAACTCACAAGAAGGCATGAACGGACCGTGAGCCCCGGGGATCAATGAAGGCAAGCAGGCACCGGTGGACGCAGGACACGGCACGGGCGGCAGGCTTGCCCTGTCCCGTCTGGCGCCGGCGGCAAGGGTCCTGGTTCCAACTATGCAATCGTCTCATGATCTCGGGCAACGGCAGCATCTCGGTCCCTTAAACCCATGTCCGGATTGTCCGCAAACTACAATGATTCTTCCGCAAAGCCTTCTCGATTGTTTAAAAGTTCATCTTTTAAACGACTAAAGTTCGAAGCCACATCACTCAAACCCTCGAAAACGGTTATCTCGAAATCTACGGCTAAAGATCCTTCCAAACTCAAAGATTTTCCGCACGAACGACTAACGGGGAAAGATCGAACAACGGAAAACCAACGGACGGCAAGACGACCTGGCGCAGGCGGCACGCGTCACGCGAGCCGGCCTGGGGCCGGCGGCACCCCGGCCTGGCGCCGGCGGCACCCCGGCCTGGCGCCGGCGGCACGCATCACGCGGGCCAGCCTGGCGCCGGCGGCACGCGTTCCGCAAGCCTGCCCGGCGCAGGCGGCACGCGTCACGCGGGCCGGCCTGGCGCCGGCGGCACAGCCGGCCTGGCACCGGCCGCACGCGTCACGCGGGCCGGCCTGACGCCGGCGGCACACCCGGCCTGGCGCCGGCGGCACACCCGGCCTGGCGCCGGCGGCACGCGTCACGCGGGCCGGCCTGGCGCCGGCGGCACACCCGGCCTGGCGCCGGTGGCATGCGTCCCGCGGGCCGGCCTGGCGCCGGCGGCATGCGTTCCGCAAGCCGGCCTGGCGCCGGCGGCAAGCTCCCTGACGCCGGTCGATGGCCCTCGTCCTGGTCTGGGTCCCATCATGCTCGGTCTGATCCCATCTTAGCTTGTTTGGATCAATTTTCGTGAGTTTGGTACGATCACGGTTATTCTAAAACACCAAACATCTCGACTAAACAAAGAATTGGGCTTCCTTCGGAAATACCGAAACCTTCAATGACTATTCTTTCGAAAAACCGTAAAAACGTCTAAATGGCCCGACGTGGCCAAAACGGCCCACTTACGATTTTCCGAAAAGGAAGGATAACTATGACGGTTTATCCTTATCCTCACATAAGAGATAAATGTCAAGTTTCCAGAAGATAAATGTCAAGTTTTCCGAAGATAAATGTCAAGTTTCCCGATAAACACGAAGATGGACGAAAATGAAAAAAGCCCGATTCAGCCCGCGAGAAGATAGACCGTCTTAAGAAGAGTATATAAGGAGAGCTTTGGGCGAGGAGCAAATCATCACCAAACTTCCAGAGCACTTAGCACTTAGAGCGTTTTTAACATTCTTTTCTGTTTCCACTAGCAAGCTGCGACTCAACTAGGTTAGATCTAGGCGGCCGGACTAGCGGACCTTTCGACAGCTCTTGTAGCTTATTTCTTTACCCGTTGTTCACGCTCAAACGCGAATTCAGAAATAAGATCTCCTTTCGCTCTATTTTACGATTTTTATTTTACAACTTAAACTCCCATTGATTGTATCGTGTGTGGCCCAGCAGATATCCGGGACCTTCAAGGAAGATCGGGTTAACTCGGTTTTCCTCCACAAATCGTTTATCGGAAATTGACAGTGTGAATTTCGGTTCCCACAGTTTGGCGCTAGAAGAAGGGGGGTTACAGATCTATCTATCTAGCAACTACACACGCTCGATCATGTCTACTGACGTCACCAAAGACCAGCCAACGCTAGACGGAACACCCGTCAACGCCAACGTTGAGAAGGCTCCAGCTGGAGATACGTCCACAGTCACTGCTGATGCAAACACTGAGGCGCTCAGACAAATGAAGGAACTGTCCACCTCCGCCCAGGAACGGGCGGAACAACAGGAAAAGCTGATAACCTCGCTCGCAAAACAGGTCGACACCTTAACTACGAGGAGCAAGTTGCCGCGCGGATCCACCAAGGCACGCCGCGGCAGAAGACTCGACTTCGGATCTCCCGAAGCACGAGAAAAAGATGCCCCGAAAGAGCCCACTCCCGAGGAAACGGCTCCGAAAGGACAGTAAACGACCTCGCAGAACCTTCCACCCCCGGCTACAGGAAACAAGGAAAGCGACGTCGAGCGCATCGATCTGGATATCAGCGACCAATCGGACCCTTCCGATGAAGACGCTGACATCAACCCTAGGAGGACCCGGAGCCAGTCTGCTCGGCAGACGGTATCCTTCGGGAGGCCCATGACAGAAGAGGAGGAAGAACTCTACTGGATGGAGCAGGAAGAACTCGCGGAAGATCAAGCTCGGATCCATCACGACCAGCGCCGACAAACTCGGAGAAATGCCGGCAGCAATAGCGAGATCCATGATCTCCGTGAATCTCTCAAAAAGACCGTGGCCGAAGTGAAAGCGGTGAAATCGCAAATCCATCAGGCGACCAGTTCCGCCCCCGAGATCGATAGACTTCTCGAGGAAGCACGGAAAACGCCGTTCACCGCTCGGATCACGGAAACACGCATCTCAGACCCAGGGAAAATCAAAATCCCGGTCTATGACGGTACTACGGATCCTAAGGCGCACCTGCAGTCTTTCCAGATCGCAATGGGTAGGTGCAAACTCCCGGAGCGCGAACGAGACGCGGGACATTGTATTCTCTTCGTCGAGCACCTCAAAGGCGCTGTGCTCGAATGGTTCTCCCGGCTCAAAAGGAACTCCATCGGAAGCTTCCGCCAACTGGCCTCGGCGTTTCTCAAACAATACTCCATGTTCATGGACAGAGAAACGTCCGACGTGGACCTGTGGAGTCTAGCTCATAAGGAAGACGAGTCGCTCCGCGACTTCATGCGAAGATTCAAACTGGTGATGGCCAGGGTAACGGGCATCAGCGACAATGTCGCAATCGATGCCCTGAGGAAAACTCTCTGGTACAAGTCGAGGTTCCGAAAGTGGATACTACTGGAAAAGCCACGGACGATCCAGGATACTCTCCACAAAGCAACGGACTTCATCATCATGGAGGAAGAGATGAAGCTTCGATCGCAGAAGCACGGACCGCAGAAAACAGCGTCCAAGAAGAAACCCTCTCGTAACGACAAGTACGTCCATCACGAAGGGGAAGACGCCCAAGGCGAGCATAACTACGCCATCAACTCGGAGCAAGGCAAAACCTCCGGAAACACCTGGACCAGGAACCAGTACAAGGATAATTCCTACTGCGAGTTCCACGAAACCAGAGGACACTCCATGGCAAACTTCAAGGTTCTCGGCGCCCAGCTCGCCGCAAAGCTCCTCACCGGCGAACTATCGAAGGTCAATAGTATAAAGGACTTGCTCCTGGACTCCGACCGCCCAAAGACCAACAAAACTGTCTCCGAGGACCGCGCGACCGAAAACCAATCGGGTGAAAAACGCGGAAGGAGACAGGACGACCAAGGAAACAACAACAGTCGCCAGAGGGTAAACATGATCATTGGAGGATCACAGTTCTACCAAGACTCAGTCTCGTCAATAAAAGCCTACGGGCGAAAAGCCGAGACAAGTTCCAACTGGTTTCCGGATAGCGATATTCCTAACCACACGATCACTTTCGAGGAACAGGAAACTGTCGGAATCGACAAGCCTCATTGTGATCCTTTGGTCATCGACCTGGTAATCCAGGATCTCGAGGTCGGCCGCATCCACGTCGATACAGGAAGTACGGTCAACGTTATATTCCGCGACACCCTCTACAGGATGAAGATCCCACTGGGGGAAATCGTTCCTGAGCCAAAACCTTTGACTGGGTTTTCAGGCGTCACTTCCATGACCCTTGGGAGAATCAAACTCCCGGTCATGGCGAAAGAAGTCACAAAGATCGTCGAGTTCGCAGTAGTCGACAACCCGGCCATCTACAATGCCATCATGGGAACCCCTTGGATCAACTCCATGAAGGCAGTACCATCCACCTATCACATCGGCATCAAATTTCCGACTCCCACCGGAACCGCAGTCATCTGGGGTAGTCAGAAACAATCGAGACTCTGTTACCTAGCCGAGTTCAAACTGCGAAAAGATTGGAACGCCCCAGCGGCCAACCCAAAACAAGTAAAGGAATCACACAACATTCCTGAAGACTCGAAAAAAGATGATCCAGAATCATCCGAACAGGCAACGATTCAAGACAACGACAAAGCCTCTGAGTCCACCGCCGTAAAAGCAGACAACTCGACCCCCGCACAAACCGTCGATCCGACCAGCACGGTCGGAACGGCAACGCACAGGGAGTAAAAACGTCTGCGGCAACTATCAGAACTACGAGATGGCTTGATCCTCGAAAGAGGTACGTAGGCAGCTTGTCGAAACCCGGCGAGTTCAGCTATCCTCCTCACCAAAAAGGGGGGGGGGGGTGGGTACGTATACTCCTACACTCCCACAAAAACGCGAAATATCCGCACATGTACTCGAACTTTTCGAAATTTTTAATAAAACACTTAACGCATAAACACTTCGGAAAAACAAAAATCATATCTTCGGAAGAAACGCGAGACGTCGCAACTTCTGAAAAAGATAACAAAACTCGTATCTTTCGCTAAAACAGTCCACCTGCGACTTAAAAAACAACTTATGCCCGTCGATTGGCCCCGACGGACGCACTCAGAAACGTTTCACTAAATACAAACTCGTAGTCAGACCTACAAGGTCCTCTTACATCCGACAAGGATATCATAGCGCGCTATACAAGAAACCCAAAATTTTGGTTTAGCCTCTCGGATAAACTCCGAAGATAGCTCGATTCTTTTAACACAAGTCATATAAGCCGGCGACTAGTCGCGGACTTTAAACGAAAAGAATCAGGAAGAAATCACTAACAGGCAAAACGAAAGCCGATCAGTCATCGCACAGCCTTAAAGCTGAGAGTAAGCCTAGGTCTTGCCCTAAACCAAGTCTTGCTGGATCTTGACATCTCACAGACATAGTATCGTATATGAGATCCCAAAACATGTCTCTTATCGCTTACACCTAAAACGCTAGCTAGAAAGTAACATACGGACCAAGCGACAAAAAAGAGTTAGGATACGAAGTGACTACTCGCATTCTTTCCTCTACAATTGACGAAAGTATAAATCAAAACAAAAGACGAAATTTCGCACATATTTATAAAGTCTGCAAAGACAGCGGGATTCTAAGCCACCAACGGCCAGTCCCAAAACATAAGAGTGCAACCTCCAACGGTCGCAAAATAAAACTCCTAAAAAAACGGCCACACACGGCCAAAACATACGATTCACAAAAGAAAGTCAACGTCGAGAAATCCAGATGCGGAAATCCCGAATGAACCTGCAGGCTGGTCCACTTCCTCGTTCACACCTTGAGCGTTCCCACCACCCTCGGCGTTCTCATCGGCTCTGGCCTCCACCGTATCCTCGGAAACCTCGATAGGTTCCCATAGTCTCCGGAATCTCTCCTCGACTGGAGGAACCAAGGACTCAGCATGAGCACACTCGGCCATGAAGTCCTTCATCTCAGCAATCTCGGAATCAAAGGAGAAATCCGGGTTCTGAGACTTGTAAAGGTTTACGACCGAGCCCCGACACTCGTGGAAATCGCCAACAAACTCCTGAGCCTCTTTAAAACATTGAAACTCAGCAGCAAACGATTCCGCCCGTCTCGCCACCTCGGCCGCGACCATCCTTCTTCCTCTCCTTTCCGCCCGAACAAGAGCTCGAGCATGAAGCTCAGCTTGCTTTTCGTTCTGCGCCTTGACCTCTTGTCGGAATCGGAAGAGCTCTCGCTCAGCTTCCTTGGTCTTGAAGTTGGCAATCCTAGACTTGCGTAAACTTGAGTCGAGCGCATTGCCAAACACTCTTAGTCCCTGCACAAATTCAAGATCAATAAACATACATGCGGATTCAAGAATACGGTTAAGAAGTTCAAAGAATAAAACCTCATTGATCCGCTGGGAACCCTCGGCAAAAATCCATTGCCTCTTCTCGTCCTCCAGCGACTCGTCAGTAACAAACTCCGGAGGAAGACTTTCAAAGAAATTGTTGGGAAACGGAAGATCGCTGGCTCCGCCTTTTTCTGTTGGAACAAAACTAGGGTTTTTCCCCAACGGTGAAGGATTTTCCGAACCTTCCCCACCATCGATCTCTTTCCCTTTACGAGATCTCTGTTTACACCTCCGAGTCGGGGCTTCGATAACCGGTTCGGCATCATACGTTAGGACAGGGTCTCGGGACCAGTAAAGCCTTACTGCGTCTCGAATCCGTTCAAGAGTGAAGGACTTCCAGAAAAACGGTCTTTGACGAAGGAGGTCCCTCTTGACGAAAAGATTGCCATGCAAATGCGCAACAGCCCCGTGCTCTACAATGCGAAACTTTTTCATTAAAAACTCGCACTTCCGGAATAACAAAATAGACAACGAGTTTTCATCATATTACCTCGGTTGAAGTTCCATGCATGCGGAAATAGATGGAGGCAGCTCTCCTCGACAGACTCACCATCTATTCGGACATAGAAGAAACGTTCCTGCCATGACTTAGGGTTCGAAGTAGTCCCCTGAATTATGGCCATGTCCTTCTTAGGCAGCATGGAGTAGTAACCGTCGCTCCCCGTCGGCCGAGTGCTCCAAAGGCCTTCGAAATCACCAGGACTGAGATCGATCCGAGCTCATAACTTGAGATCAGTACGCCAAGCCAACTCTCTAAGGCAGGGACGCTGAGCTGGCTGATCGAGAGTTCGAAGTGACGAAGCGCACGAACAATGGTGCCGGGGATCGGGAACCACATGCGGCAATATGTAAAGAAGGCCTCGTAACATGTAAAGAAACCTTCCGGAGGATTCCTCGCACTCTCGTTACCGACAGGGATCCAGAATTTGACTCCTTCAGGAACCTGGTAAAAATCTCGAAGAACCGTGAGATATTTACGAGAAACCAAGCTCGGCATAAAAGGAGCACCAGGCTGCCTCAGAGGTCTCCTCGGAACAGGGATATCTGGCAGTGATGGGGGCGAACCCACAAGGGCTGGGTAATACGCATTCTTCGCTTCTTCCTCGACAAACTCCTCTTGCTTCACCGTCACATGGGCAGGAGAATCACCCGAGGATGAATGGGAAGAAGAATTTCTCTTTGAGGATCTTGAAGACATTATTCTTAGAGAGAGAGAAAGGATTCTTGAGAGAGAATATTTTTTTATGATGAGGTAAGAGTGAATGAGATTTCTTACTCCCTCCTTATAAAGGAGGTAAAATCACTATTTACCCCGACTTTCGGCAAACGATTACGTCCCTACACCTTCCCATACGGCTATACCGCAAGCCAGGACACGAAAGACATTACGATTCCTAGCTAGCTGGGGGGCTAACTGTTGGGGTCAAAATCGGTCAACGACGAAATCGTCACCCGAAAGTCCTCGAAAGAAAAACCAAGTGACGATCAAAACCAAGAAACGGGTCGTCACTCGATGAACTCACAAGAAGGCATGAACGGACCGTGAGCCCCGGGGATCAACGAAGGCAAGCAGGCCCCGGTGGACGCAGGACACGGCACGGGCGGCAGGCTTGCCCTGTCCCGTCTGGCGCCGGCGGCAAGGGTCCTGGTTCCCATTTATGCAATCGTCTCATGATCTCGGGCAACAGCAGCATCTTGGTCCCTTAAACCCATGTCCGGATTGTCCGCAAACTACAATGATTCTTCCGCAAAGCCTTCTCAATTGTCTAAAAGTTCATCTATTAAACGACTAAAGGTCGAAGCCACATTACTCAAACCCTCGAAAATGGTTATCTCGAAATATACGGCTAAAGATCCTTCCAAACTCAAAGATTTCCCGCACGAACGACTAACGGGGAAAGATCGAACAACGGAAAACCCACGGACGGCAAGACGTCCTGGCGCAGGCGGCACGCGTTACGCGGGCCGGCCTCGCGCCGGTGGCACCATGGCCTGGCACCGGCGGCACGCGGGCCGGCCTGGCGCCGGCGGCACGCATCACGCGGGCCGGCCTGGCGCCGGCGGCACGCGGGCCGGCCTGGCGCCGGCGGCACCCCGGCCTGGTCCGGCAGCACGCGTCACGCGGGCCGGCCTGGCGCCGGCGGCACACCCGGCCGGGCACCGGCGGCACGCGTCACGCTGGCCGGCCTGGCGCCGGCGGCACACCCGGCCTGGCGCCGGCGGCACGCGTCACGCTGGCCGGCCTGGCGCCGGCGGCACACCCGGCCTGGCGCCGGCGGCACACCCGACCTGGCACCGGCGGCACACCCAGCCTGGCGCCGGCGGCATGCGTCACGCGGGCCGGGCTGGCGGCGGCGGCACGCATTCCGCAAGCCGGGCTGGCGGCGGCGGCAAGCCCCCTGACGCCGGTCGACGGCCCTCGTCCTGGTCTGGGTCCCATCATGCTCGGTCTGATCCCATCTTAGCTTGTTTGGATCAATTTTCGTGAGTTTGGTACGATCACGGTTATTCTAAAACACCAAACATCTCGACTAAACGAAGAATTGGGCTTCCTTCGGAAATACCGAAACCTTCAATGACTATTCTTTCGAAAAACCGTAAAAACGTCTAAATGGCCCGACGTGGCCAAAACGGCCCACTTACAATTTTCCGAAAAGGAAGGATAACTATGACGGTTTATCCTTATCCTCACATAAGAGATAATTGTCAAGTTTCCAGAAGATAAATGTCAAGTTTTCCGAAGATAAATGTCAAGTTTCCCGATAAACACGAAGATGGACGAAAATGGAAAAAGCCCGATTCAGCCCGCGAGAAGATAGACCGTCTTAAGAAGAGTATATAAGAAGAGCTTTGGGCGAGGAGCAAATCATCACCAAACTTCCAGAGCACTTAGCACTTAGAACGTTTTAGCATTCTTTTCTGTTTTCACTAGCGAGCTGCGACTCAACTAGTTTAGATCTAGGCGGCCGGACTAGCGGACCTTTCGACAGCTCTTGTAGCTTATTTCTTTACCCGTTGTTCACGCTCAAACGCGAATTCAGAAGTAAGATCTCCTTTCGCTCTATTTTACGATTTTTATTTTACAACTTAAACTCCCATTGATTGTATCGTGTGTGGCCCAGCAGATATCCGGGACCTTCAAGGAAGATCGTGTTAACTCGGTTTTCCTCCACAAATCGTTTATCGGAAATTGACGGTGTGAATTTCGGTTCCCACAAAGTACTCGGAAGAAAACTAAGTGACGATCGAAACCGAGAAACGGGTCGTCACTCGGAAAAACTAAGTAACAATCGAAACCGAGAAACAGATCATCACCCGACGAACTTACGGGAAGGCACGAACGGACCGTGAGCCCCGGGGATCAACGAAGGCAAGCAACAGCGGCATCGGCGGATGCAGGACACGGCACGGGCCGTAGACCGACCACGCCGCGCCTGGCGCCGGCGGCAGGCTCGTCCTCTCCCATCTGGCGCCGGCGGCAAGCTCGTCCTCTCCCGTCTGGCGCCGGCGGCAGGCCCATCGTCTCCCGTCTGGCGCCGGCGGCAAGGGTCCTGGCGCCCATCCGTGCAGTCGTCTCGTGATCTCGGGCAACGGCAACATCTTGGTCCCTTAAACCCATGTTCGGATTGTTCGAGAAACACGACGATTCTTCCGCAAAGCCTTCTCGGTTGTTTAACAAAGTTCATATTTTAAAATCTAAGTTCGAAGCCTCATTACTCAAACCCTCGAAGACGGGAAGTCTACGAATCCAAGTCCATCTCGATCCCGATACTCGATAAATCTTGGAAGACCATAAAAGGTTCGAATGATGAATGGATTTCGATTCATCGTACAAAACGATCACGGTTATTCTAAACACCAATCATCTCGACTATACGAGGAATTGGGATTCTTTCGGAAATGCCGAAACCTTCGAAGACTATTTCTCGAAAAACCGTAAAAACGCCTAAAAAGCCCGACATGACCAAAACGGCCCACTTACGATTTTCCGAAAAGGAAGGATAACTATGACGGTTTATCCTTATCCTCACAGAAGAGATAAATGTCAAGTTTCCAAAAGATAAATATCAAGTTTCCAGAAGATAAATGTCAAGTTTTTCGAAGATAAATGTCAAGTTTCCCGATAAACACGAAGACGGACGAAAATGGAAAAAGTCGATTCAGCCCGAAGGAAGATAGACCGTCTTAAGAGGAGTATATAAGGAGAGCTTTGGGCGAGGAGCAAATCATCACAAAATTTCCAGAGCAATTTAGCACTTAGAGTAAATTCAGCATTTCTTTTCTGTTTTCACTAGCGAGCTGCGACTCAACTAGGTTAGATTTAGGCGGCCGGACTAGCGGACTTTTCGACAGCTCTTGTAGCCGTTTTCTTTACCTGTTGTTCACGCTCAAACGCGAATTCGGAAATAAGATTTTTTTCGCTCTATTTTTACGATTTTTATTTTACAACTTAAATTCGCATTGATTGTGTCGTGTGTGGCCCAGCAGATATCCGGGACCTTTAGGAAAGGTTAAGTTTACTTGGCTTTCCTCCAAATCAAACGAAAACTCGACAGTGCGAATTTCGGTTCCCAAATCATTAGAAAACAAAGAATCAGTAATAAATGAAAATAAAACCAAATTTAAAACAAACCTAACAGTGGGTTGCCTCTCACTCAGCGCTTATTTTAAGTCATTAGCTTGACTTCTGGAGATCTGATTTAGTCTGGATGAGAATGTGAACTTGCTCCAAAACAAGTCTCAGTGTCCCTCTTCCCTATTTTGTTGATGCAGTTGATGAAAGCTCGTGCAGAAAGTTCCCCTTTATCTCTCATCTCTGGATCACATAGCACTCTAACCTTGGTAAAATATTCATGACCTCCTCTGCAGCGTACTCTACACTCAAGACTTCCCTCCTGGCATTGTGAAGGAACTAGTGACAGGAAATCAGCATCTATATTCGTTTTCCTCTTCTTCTTCTTCCTCTTCATGGTCCTTCCCCTAGACTTAGACGTTTCTGTCATGGCCTGTTCTGAAATATGGAGGGTGTCGACCGATGCTGGTTCTGTTGGGTATCGATCGATATCAGTTGCATCTGGTTGATCGATGAAATCAGGCGGTTTGAGATCGATGATGTGGGGTGGGTGTCGATCGTCATCAAGCCTCTGCTTAAGCCATTCTTCCAACTCTAAGAAGTCTTCTAGGGTGACTTTGTCTACATTGGAGGTAAGATCATAGCTTGATTCATCTGTGCTCGCCTGTGTTGAGTCTGCAATATCCTGAAGACAACTCGAACTTTCAGAGATTTCAAGTGGTATTGATCTGTGACAGACGTCTGTGTCGATCGATGTTGGATCGCTGATGTCGATCGATGGTGATGTCGATCGATGGTGAGGTTGTGGGGTCGATCGATGCTGATACTAGTTTTGCAGGCTCGCGAGTTGAATCAGCTGTGTGTGCTTCATTGTCAGACAGCTCTATGCAAGAGATAAAGTCATTGCTTCTGGTCTTGTCCACAGGATCGTAGTAGACTCCTTCATCAATGTTAGTCAAGCACATCTTATTCTTCTTTAGATCACAAACTGCTCCCACTATAGCCATGAAGGCTCTTCCAAAAAGAAGAGAAGATGGCTTGCCTGATTTAATCTCCAGAACATGAAAGTCCACAGGAATAGTGCAGTCTCCTATCTCCACCTTAACATTCCTGATCATGCCTGCTGAGTTTGCTTTAGAGTTATCCACGAAAGCGAAACTATCTTGAGAAGGTTCCATCTTTGGACCTAATAGGTCAGCAGTGTCTATGGACATGATGCTAACTACAGATCCAGTATCGCAGAGGGCGTTTGGCAAATCATTGTTTTTTATAGAGCATGGAATCAGGAACTTTCCAGGATCTTGTTCCTTCTTCAGAGTCCTCTTAGGCTTACGGCAGACCTTGTTGAATAGTTGCTCAATGTCCTCATATGTCTCTCTGCTCTCTCTGAAGAAATTACCAAGTCTATACTTATAGTATGCATCCACGAAAGACAAATCCTTAGGAACCCTCTTCACCCTCTTGTGAAATCCATCAAGTTCCACTTTGTTAACTTCTCTCCTGAGGTGTTTGGGAATAAAAGGTTTCCTAGATTTGACTCTCTTCTCACGTTGAACTCCTTCTTTCGTTGCCTGCACTTCCATAACATGTTCATATCCATCCCTTTGGTGTTGATCAATCTCAACGAGAGAGGTTTCAGCTAATGTTGAGTGCTCTCTCTCTGTTGCGTTTTCAGTTTGCTGACTGATCTGCTATGTTGTCCCTAAGCAAACTGATGTCTGAGATGAATTTTGAGTGGCATTCAAGCGGTGTGCATCAAGATTTGGCAAGCGTACTCGGTATGGCATGGATGGAAATCGATCGATTATCTGTTGCTCTTGTCGATCGATGCTCCCATGTTTCCGTCGCACGATTCTCTCGTGATGTTGTCGATTGATTCTTTCAGCTTGTTGTCGATCGGCGTCATTTGGTCGGACTCGAACTAGGGTGGGAGGATGAGGGTGTTGAGCGGCGAAGTCGGAGTGGCTCTGAATTCGGACAGTCTTATCCGATCCAAAAAGTGGTGTCGATCGATGCTTGTCTGATGGTGTCGGTCGACTCTCAGGAGATGATGTTGGGCGATGTTTAGATGTTGGTGTCGGTCGACACCAGTACGAGCTTGCCACAGACATAGAACTTTTGACTAGAAAAGCATCTTCTTCCCGCTTCTCCTGCTCAAGTATTTCCCCAAATTCATTATTTAAGATGGAATCTCACTGGTGTCCTTCAATGGCTTGATCAACAGTGTTTTTGGATATGGGATGAACAGTAACTTGGTGAACAGTATCGTGATGAACAATACCGTGATGAACAGTAAATGCGTGAACAGTGTCGCGATGAACAGTACCGTGATGAACAGTAACTGGGTGAACAGTGTCGATCGACGCAGGATGAGCAGTATCAATCGACGTCGGGTGAACAGTGTCGATCGATGTCAGGTGAAAAATATGCGGATGAATAGTACTTCGATGAACAGTACCCGGATGAACAGTACTTCTTGCTTCTTCACAGCTTCTTTAGTCTGAGAAGCTTGGGTGTATAGCATCTTGACACGGGTATTTAAGGTTTTTAATATTCCATTCACCTCTTTACAGAGAAAGTTCAAATGCAGTTTCAAATCCTCAGTCATCTCCTGCTTGTCTTTCAAAAGCTTCTCTAGCATAAATTTCATCTCCTTTATATTGCGCTGATCCTCATCCTGGTATATAGTTTGGTCCACCCATGAGACTTCATGTGCAGAACCAATCTCAGCCTCCACAATCTTGTCACTATCCATTGTAGCTGATTTTATCCTGTGCTGATCCAAATTTTTGGTACTTTTGCTAGACACCAAGTTCTCAATCAGTCTCTTAGCTTCCTCTAGGGTTCTTGTCTCAAAGTTTCCTTCGCTTGCAGTTTCCAGCATCATATGATATCGTACATCAATACCCTTGATGAACCTCTTCAACAGCTGAGTCTCTGTAAAACCATTATGTGGACAGTCCCTTTGGTATCTCCCAAACCTCTCCCAAGAACTTCTAAAAGCTTCTGTAGGTCCCTGAGAGAATGTCCAAATTTTATCCCTTATCTCATCAGCTCTTCCTTCGTTGAAGAATTCAGTCAGAAACGCCGTCCTGACATCACTCCAGGTAGTGAGAGACCCCGGTGGTAAGTGCCTCAGCCAAGTTTTTGCTTTCCCAGATAGAGAATACTTGAACACCTTGCAAATGATGTAGACTGTGGCTGCTTCATTCTCATGTAATCCAGACACATAATCTTCTAGTGTCTCAATATGGTCGAAGGGGTTTTCTTGAGGAAGACCATGAAAAGGGTGCTGAGCCACATGAGAGAAGTATCTGGCTTTCATATCAACACCTTGTATTGCTGGAGGTTGAATTGCAGATCTGTTGGTATATAACCGACTAGGTCTGATCCATTCTGCTATCGTTCTCTAACGAGAAACTTTAGCATGCTCAGTGGTAGCAGATGGCTCAAGGATTGTAGTCCCTTGTCCATCTATCTTCTGACCTGCTGTGTTACGCAGATGACACTCCTGGTCATGCAGGTCTTCGTCCTCATCTCGTACAAGAATTATATTCGCAACCATGTCTCGCGGCTCAGTATCGATCGATGTTCGAGGTGAAGCATCGATCGATGCCGGGTGGGAAATATCGGTCGACAGAAGAGTAGCTTCGGTCGATGGGGGTGGGTGAGTATCGGTCTATGAAGACGGTGTCTCGGTCGACTGCGGTTGGCGAGTGTCGATCGACGAACTAGTGATAATGTCGATCGATGGGGAACGTCTTTCTTTGCGGATTGAACGCTCCAATCTTGTAGGATCTGAGACGAAAAGTAATTCCTCCTTGCTACTTCTGGTACTGATAGGCATGTACCTGAAAGACAAGAAAAAAATTTCAGTAAGTAACTATAACAGTAAATAAAACCTAGACTAAACCTATTAATCAAGTCTAATGGCGAATCCTTGCTCCCCGGCAACGGCGCCAAATTTGATATCACTCAAATTACCCTAAGGAGTGATCTTACTCTCTCAAATAAGAGGTTCGATTGTAGTACTTAGGGATCGAATCCACAGAGAGCAGGGGCACACAATAGACTATAGAAATCAAGGTTAAGCTAGGCAATTAATATTAAAACAGTAAATAAAGCAATGTGAACAAGGCAGTTGTTCGATTAATTGAGGTTGTAAACAATAATAAGAAATAGCTAGACTTAGGGATTTATCAATCAAGAGATTCAAAACTACAATTCAAGGATGCTAAGGGTTTATAGATTCAATTCTATAACTCGATTATGATAAGCAAGTAATCATCTCTCTCAAGCAATTACTAATCATATGTCTAAGTCTCTGTTCCAGCTTTCGCATGCGAACAGAAAGTGAGTGTCGATCAATGCTATGGCCTGAGCATCGATCGATACTTCCTCAGACAAGCATTAACAACATAATCTATTATGTTCAACTAGATTCTTAGACCAAATTCTCATATGCGCCTAAGTATCTAATCCAGCAGGATTCGGGTTCCGTTAATTGAGTTCACTTTAGTGTATCTGAATTGTCCTATGATTCTAGGTTCAAACAATCAGTCACACTTTCATGTGAATAAAACTATTTCAGATCCTAGTATTACAAATCACCATGGTGTAGAAGTTCTATATATAACCTAGCAATCCTAATTGATTATCAGTTTGACATTAAGCTCATGAAATCCCTAAACCTAACAAGATGAATTACTCAGACATGATAGAAGAAACACAAATCATAGTTTGAATAATATAATAGAATAGAAATCAAATATAAAACCAATGGAGTTCCAATCAATCTCTGAAGGAGAATTTATCTTCTCTCCAACCCTAAAACAAGAATAATGGAGTAAGGAAAAGTGTAAAGAAAGCGTAGCCGTCAACAATGGCTTAGAAATAACATAAATAGGGTTTCTAGTCGTCCAAGGGTATTTTGGTAACTTTGTGGTGGCTCCTGGGCTTTAATCTGTCATAAAATATGCTCGGACCATATTATGACATCCATATCTATCGACACCAAGACTGTGGCGTCGATCGACATCCATTCATCTTCTCGACAGCTTCCTCTCGCGAGGCAGACTGACACCTCTTCAGTAAAACGAGCATAACTTCTGCTACAGGATGCTGATTGACCCCAAACCGGTGGAATTGGAAAGCTAACTCAAAGATCTATCTTGTGTCAAAAGATGGGGAAAATCTAACGGTGGAAAGGTCTCCATCAATAGATAAACATCTGACGTGTCTGCACAGCTCTGCACTTAAAAGGCTCCAAAAGACACCAAAATAACCATATTTCTCCAGAACGTACCTGAACCTGAAAACATACCTAATAGACTCCAAAACGTAGATAATAGTAGTAAAAACACTCATATAACATGGGTAAAAATGGGTAAAATCCATGGTATATCAGTCTCCGAGTAGGAGCTTCGATAACCGGTTCGGCATCGCATGTCGGGACAGGGTCTCGGATCCGGTAAAGCTTTACCGCGTCTCGAATCCGTCCAACAGTGAATGACTTCCAGAAAAACGGCTTTTGCCGCAGGAGATCCCTCTTGACAAAAAGATCACCATGCGTATGCGCAACAATCCCGTTCACTACAAGCGAAAGTTTTTCATTAAAAACTCGCACTTCCGGAATGGTGAAATAAACAACAAGTTTTTATCGTATTACCTCGGTTGAGGTTCCATGCGTGCGGAAATAGATGGAGGCAGCTCTCCTCGACGGACTCACCATCTATTCAGACATAAAAGAAACGCTCCTGCCACAACTTAGGGTTCGAAGTAGTCCCCTGAATTATGGTCATATCCTTCTTTGGCACCATGGTGTAGTAACCATCGCTCCCCGTTGGCCGAGTGATACAAAGACCTTCGAAATCAGCAGGACTAAGATCGATCCCGAGCTCATAACTTGCGATCAACACGCCAAGCCAACTCTCTAAGGCAGAAACACTGACCTGGCTGATCGAAAGTTCGAAGCGACGAAGCGCACGAACAATGGTACCGGGGATCGGGAACCACATGCGGCAGTACGTAAGGAAGGCCTCGTAGCATGTAAAGAAACCTTCTGGAGGATTCCTCGCACTCTCATTGCCGATAGGAATTCGGAATTTAACTCCATCAGGAATCTGGTAAAAATCCTGAAGAGTCCTGAGATATTTACGTGAAACCGAGCTCGGCGTAAAGGAAGCACCCGGCAGCCTCGAAGGTCTCTTCGGAACAGGGACATCTGGCAGAGGTGGAGCCGAGCCCACAAGAGCTTGGTAATACGCGTTCTTCGCCTCCTCATCGACTAACTCTTCTTGCTTCGGATTCACCATCACGTGGGCAGGAGAGTCATCCGAGGATGAATGGGAAGAAGAATTTCTCTTGGAGGATCTTGAACACATTGTTCTTGAAAAAAAAAAAGAGAAAGGATTCTTGAGAGAGATGAATTTTTTATGATGAAGTAAGAATAAATGAGATTTCTTACTCCATCCTTATAAAGGAGGTAAAATCACTATTTACCCCGACTTTCGGCAAACGATTACGTCTCTACACCTTCCCATACAACTATACCGCAAACTAGGACCCGAAAGGCACTACGGTTCCTAGCTAGCTGGGGGGCTAACTGTTGGGGTCAAAATCGGTCAACGACGAAATCGTCACCCGAAAGTCCTCGGAAGAAAACTAAGTGACGATCGAAACCGAGAAACGGGTCGTCACTCGGAAAAACTAAGTAACAATCGAAACCGAGAAACAGATCATCACCGAGAAACGGATCATCACCGTACGAACGGACAGTGAGCCCCGGGGATCAACGAACGCAAGCAACAGAGGCATCAGCGAACGCGGGACACGGCACGGGCGGTAGGGCGCCTGGCGCCGGCGGCAGACCGACCACGCCGCGCCTGGCGCTGGCGGCAGGCTCGTCCTCTCCCGTCTGGCGCCGGCGGCAGGCCCGTCATCTCCCGTCTGGCGCCGGCGGCAAGGGTCCTGGCGCCCATGCCGAAACCTTCGAAGACTATTTTCTCGAAAAACCGTAAAAACGCCTAAAAAGCCCGACATGACCAAAACGGCCCACTTACGATTTTCCGAAAAGGAAGGATAACTATGACGGTTTATCCTTATCCTCGCATAAGAGATAAATGTCAAGTTTCCAAAAGATAAATATCAAGTTTCCAGAAGATAAATATCAAGTTTTTCGAAGATAAATGTCAAGTTTCCCGTTAAACACGAAGACGGACGAAAATGGAAAAAGCCTAATTCAGCCCGAAGGAAGATAGACCGTCTTAAGAGGAGTATATAAGGAGAGCTTTGGGCGAGGAGAAAATCATCACAAAATTTCCAGAGCAATTTAGCACTTAGAGCAAATTCAGCATTTCTTTTCTGTTTTCACTAGCGAGCTGCGACTCAACTAGGTTAGATTTAGGCGGCCGGACTAGCGGACTTTTCGACAGCTCTTGTAGCCGATTTCTTTACCTGTTGTTCACGCTCAAACGCGAATTCGGAAATAAGATCTCTTTCGCTCTATTTTTACTATTTTTATTTTACAACTTAAATTCGCATTGATTGTGTCGCGTGTGGCCCAGCAGATATCCGGGACCTTCAGAGAAGGTTAAGTTTACTTGGCTTTCCTCCAAATCAAACGAAAACTCGAGAGTACGAATTTTGGTTCCCACAGTTTTCTAGGGTATGCTGGATTTTATCGAAGATTTATAGAAGATTTTAGCAAAATCGCCAGACCTCTAACAACACTCCTCTGCAAAGATGTTAAATTCGAATTCACTCCAGAATGTCAGAAAGCTTTTGAAAAAATCAAAAAGGCGCTGGTAACTGCTCCCGTCATGCAAGCACCCGATTGGAGTCTTCCTTTCGAAATTATGTGCGATGCAAGTGATTTCGCAGTAGGAGCAGTGTTAGGACAGCGTAAAGATAAAAAACTTCATGTTATTTACTACGCTAGCCGAACTCTGGACAACGCCCAGAGAAATTATGGCACAACGGAAAAGGAATTACTTGCTGTCGTGTATGCTTTCGAGAAATTCCGAAACTACCTTGTTGGTTCGAAGGTTATTGTTCACACCGATCACGCAGCAATAAAGTACCTTATGCAGAAGAAGGACGCAAAACCACGACTTATCCGATGGATCCTTCTACTCCAAGAATTTGACATGGAGATCAAAGATAAAAGAGGAGTAGATAACAGCGTGGCCAATCATCTTTCTCGGATAAAAGTCGACGATGACGTTCCTATCAATGATTTCCTGCCAACCGAAGGTGTATACGTTGCAGAATCGACATTCATTGGCCAGATAAATCTTGCATCTGAATCCATGTCGGTCGATGAATCAAGTGATAAATTGATCGATATAACTGACGCTATGTCGATCGATGACACAAACGATAAATTTATCGATACGACTGATGACATGTCGATCGGTGAGTCGACCAGGCAATCGATCGATAATAAGACAGACGCACCAGCAAACTGTGAAAACGGCTTTGACTTACGTAAAGCTTCATTTAAGATATCCTTCAATGTAACTATCACCGTAGCCGACAGTATAACCACTAATCCACACACTCCTGATAGATGCGAAAACCCCGATCAGGAAGTGCACGCTGTTGAAAGAAAATTAAGAGACAGACCATGGTATGCTGACATAGTAAACTATTTAGCTGCTGACGTCGAACCAGAAGGACTAAAAAATTATGATAGAAAGAAGTTCTTCAGAGAAGTTAGGCGATACCACTGGGATGAACCATATCTATATAAGCAATGTGCTGATGGAATTTACAGACGCTGTGTTGCTGACGCTGAAGTACCGGACATCATATTCCACTGCCATGGATCTTCTTTTGCCAGACATTTCGCAACATTCAAAACAGTATCTAAAATCCTTCAGGCCGAATTTTGGTGGCCTACCATGTTCCGTGATGTTCACGCCTATATCGTAAAATGTGATAGGTGTCAACGAAGAGGAAAAATTAGCAAAAGACATGAAATGAAACAGAAGTTCATTCTGGAAATCGAAGTCTTTGACTGCTGGGGGATAGATTTTATGGGTCCTTTCCCTTCCTCATATGGGAACAAATACATTTTAGTCGCTGTCGACTATGTTTCCAAATGGTTGAAGCTGTAGCCTCAACTACAAATGATGCTTCTGTTGTTGTCAAACTCTTCAAGAGCATTATTTTCCCTAGATTTGGAGTTCCGCGAGTAGTAATAAGCGATGGTGGTACCCATTTCATCAACAAGGTTTTCGAAAATCTACTCAGGAAAAATGGAGTTCACCACAGAGTTGCTACACCCTACCATCCACAGACAAGTGGACAGGTAGAGGTCTCTAACAGACAAATCAAAGAAATTTTGGAGAAAACTGTTGGGATCACCAGAAAAGATTGGTCACGAAAGTTAGATAATGCACTTTGGGCTTACAGAACTGCATTTAAAACTCCACTAGGAACAACTCCTTTGCATCTACTCTACGGAAAAGCTTGTCACTTAGCCGTTGAATTAGAACACAAAGCAGCATGGGCAACAAAATTGCTAAATTTCGACATCAAAACTGCTGCCGAAAGGAGACTCATACAACTCAACGAGCTAGATGAAATCAGACATTTAGCTAATGAGAATTCAAAGTTATATAAAGAATGGACGAAAGCTTACCATGACAAAAAGATCGTCTCCCGGCATTTTGCTGCCAACGATCAAGTTCTATTATATAACTCTCGACTCACTTTATTTCCCGGAAAACTCCGTTCTCGCTGGTCAGGACCTTTCACAGTTACGGTAGTCAGACCAAACGGGGCCATCACCCTTATGAATGATGAAGGAGAAGAATTTACGGTGAACGGGCAACGAGTGAAGCATTACTGGGCTAAACCGCCAAATGTCAAACCTTTACGGTTGGGCATTCTTAAATCTGATTAAAGAGATTTTAAGTCAAGCTAATGACAAAAAATAAGCGCTTAGTGGGAGGCAACCCACTATTTGAATTTAGTTTTTATTATCTTTAGAATATATATATAAAAAAAACTAACTTGTATAATTTTTGGGCTGTTATCAATCGATAGCAATCCTTGCATATCGATCGATACGGACTTATCGAGGGCGAACCCCTTTTATTAAGTCGATACGCGCTGTATCTCCTCACATTTCACATCTCGCCCCCGAAAACAGAAAACCCTTTTTCTCTCTCGATTCTCCACGGAATCCTTCCGTTTTTGTATCAATCTCCTCGAAATCCAACTCTCTGCTTGTGTAGATTGTTCATTTAGCAAATCTACAAGGTATGAGCTCGAAATTCTCTATCTTTAGTAAGTTTTAGGGTTAAAACCCAATTCGAGCTAAGACAAGCATATTAAGTTGTTTTTAGCCGATTAAATTTGTTGGAATTGATAGATTAAAGGTTTAGAACTGTTATCTTCGGTAATCATGGTTTGGAATTGCGATTAGGGATGTTGAGATTTTCGCAGGTTTCGGAGCTCATGGTATCGATCGATACGACGAACCAGATATCGATAGATATAGTCATATCGATCAGCTCGAAACAAAATCGATCGATATACTTAATTTATATCGATCGATATAGATAACAAACGTATCGTTAATGCTCTCCTTGTTTGTTTGCAGATGGATCCCTCGGATGAACGTCGTGAAAGGAGGACCAAGCAGAGGCTCGACAACGTTGGGACTTCGAGGAAGAACCCTCCCTCCTCTAGCTCCTCCCCCTCACCCGCAAGAGAGGATGAGCGTGACCCTTGGCCTCGCAAGGACGACAAGCTGATGAGGATCCACCGCAACTTCGATAATCCAGCAAGGATAGCCAAGAGCTCCGAGGTCCTTAACCGGCCAATCTCAACCGACTGGGACGTTTACGACAGCTTGTTCTACAACGCGTGGTTGGGAGTTGAGATCGCACCTACTCATTTCATCGACCCCGCCACATTGAGACGTCTAGGGATCGAAAAGAACATGGGAGAGATGATGGAACAGCTCGGGCTCGGCAACATCAACTCAAACCCGCAGGACCTCTACCCATCCCTCGTCAGAAAGTTCATGGCCACAGTTTGTTTCGAGAACACGACCACGCCTACTTCAGTTGCTTGCGAAGGCACTCTCTCGTTCTTCGCCAGAGGCATCAGATACTCCGTCTCCGTCTCCGACCTCTGCGAGATCTATGGTTTCCAGTACCTGACCGCTACGACATCCGACACCTTGGCCTTCCCTTCTTATGCAGATCTCTGGAGCATCATTGGCACAGGTCCTTGGGATTCCGCCAAAGCCGTCCAGCTCGACATCCGTCATCCCGCCTTGCAGTACTTCATGAGGATCCTTTCTAGCACTTTGACGTGCAAGATGGAGCCCAACAAGGTGAGGATCCATGAGCTCACACTCCTCTACCATGCACTCGATGGTTTTCTTCCGTTGACACACCTGGACGAGGAGGGAGACCTGCAGACGCTAAATCTTGGAGCCGTGTTCGCCGAGCATCTGGTTGGCCTCAAGACGAAGCCTTTCAAGGGCACTTCCGCGAAGAAGGAGACCATAGGGAGCCTGCTGAGACCGATCTTCTTCTTCCTTGACATCCGTTTGGACGAGGCCGACGCAAACACTTCTCACATCTACATGGACGAGGCTCATCTTCGGAGCAGCTTGTGGATGGACATGAACCGTGTCTGGACTTACAGGACCACAGAGGGACCACGCCAGTTCCAGCTGCCAAACCGAGCTGTCACAGACTTTGCTGGCGACATAGAGAGACTCCGGTTCTTACCTCCAGCTCCACCTCCTCCAGCACAGCCATCTCGCAGAGCTCGACCTCCCAGCACCAGCACCACTCAGGGCACACCGGCGAGCCGACTCCCTCCCTTTTCGGAGATCCCACAGCTTCCCACCGAGGATCACGGAGCTTTTCAGCGGGTAGTTGTGGACGCTCTTCAGGCCATCTGGGCCCGAGTGTCGAGATGCCGTTGTTCGAGCAGAGCGAGCAAATCCGCCAGTTACCCAGCAACGGCAGGACCTTCTCACCAGTACCAGCAGGACAGCGACGATGAGGGCGACGACGAATGATCTGCCCGCTTATCTCTATCCCTATCTTATGCTACTTATGTTTTTATTTCTATTTCAGAATTGTAGGATTTGATCTCGTACTTTCTTATGCCAATGACTGTTTGCATTCTGATTTGTTGTGTTTAGAATGTCTAACAGAGGTAACCTAGCAGTCCCATAACTCATAATCAATGGGCACGAGAGATGAGACATCACCTTAGGCGAGGCCATACGAAAAATGTTACCATATCGATCGACAATCATCCCCCATGTCGATCGACAATATTTGTGGGAACCGAAATTTGCACTGTCAAGTTTTGTTGATTTGGAGGAAAGCCAAGTAAACCAAGCCTTCCCTGAAGGTCCCGGTTATCTGCTGGGTCACACACGACACAATCAATACAACGGAGAAAATAACAAATCGGAATTTAAAAATCGTAAGAACAAAAAGATAGAGAAAAAGATCTTATTTCCGAATTTGCGTTGAAGCGTGAACAACAGGAAAGAGATCGGCTACAAGAGCTGTCCATGAGTTTGCTAGTCCAGCCTCCTATATCTAACCTAGTTGAGTCGCAGCTCGCTAGTAAAAACGAAAAAAAGTGCCTAAGTTGCTCTAGGTGCTGTGTTGCTCTAAGATTGCTCTCCCTTTGCTCCTCGCCCCAAGCTCTCCTTATATACTCCTCTTAGGACGTTCTATTCCTCGTTTGGGCCGAATCTATCGCGAATCGGGCTTCTTCCATTTTCGTCGGTCTTCATGTTTATCGGGAAACTTGACATTTATCTCTTTATGTAAAGAAAAACATGGGCCGTCATGTCCATTTCGACTTGATCTCCTGGAAAGTCATAAGTGGGCCGCATGGTCGCGTTTGGGCCTTCTGGGGCCGTCGTTTCGTCCGTGAACATTTTATGATTTCGTGAGAGACTAGCCTGCCATGGTGCTTGTTTTGCCGAAGGAACCCCAACTACTCGTATAGTCTAGATGACTGGTGTTTTTAGAATAACCGTCATCGTTTTATACAATGAAACGAAATCCATTCGTCTACCGAACTTTTGGTGGTCTTCCGAAGCCTTCCCGATTTATTTCGACCAGAATGAAATGGGGTTCTCAGGTTTCATGTCTTCGAGGAGTTGAACGGTGAGTCTTCGAGCAAAGATACAAAATGTAGAATTGGACTAGTTGTCGAGACGGCTTTGCGGGGAGAAGGTCGCACATGTCGAGTAGTCCGTACGCGGGCCTCCGGGACCTGGACATTGATGCTGGCGCCGGCGCACGTGATCAGGACGGGTGAGCTGGCGCCCGGTGCCCGGGACCAGCACGGGCGAGCTGGGGCCCGACGCCCGGGACCAGCACGGGCGAGCCGGGGCCAGCACGGGCGAGCCGGCGCCCGGGGCCAGGGGCCAGCACGGGCGAGCCGGCGCCCGGGGCCAGCACGGGCGAGCCAGCGCCCGGGGCCAGCACGGGCGAGCCGGCGCCCGGCTCCCTGTGCCAGCACGGGCGAGCCGGCGCCCGGTGCCCAGTGCCAGCACGGATGAGCCGGCGCCCGGCGCCCGGTGCCAGCACTTGCGAGCCGGCGCCCGGCGCCCTGCGCCCAGTGCCAGCACGGGCGAGCCGGCGCTGGTGCCAGCACGGGCGAGCCGGCGCCCGGTGCCAGCACGGGCAAGCCGGCGCCCGGTGCCCGGTGCCAGCATGGGCGAGCCGGCGCCCGGCGCCCGGTGCTAGCACGGGCGAGCCGGCGCCCGGTGCCCAGTGCCAGCACGGGCGAGCCGGCGCCTGGTGCCAGCACGGGCGAGCTGGCGCCCGGTGCTTGGGGCCAGCACGGGGGAGCCGGCGGTGCCCGGTGCCAGTGTGGGCGAGCCGGCGCCCGGCACCCGGGGCCAGCACCCGGCGCCCGAGGCCAGGCCGGTTGTGCCTGCGCCGGCACCCGGGGCTAGGCCGTGGCCGCTCCTGCTGGTGTCCGGGACTACGATGCGATCATCCCCTCCGATGTTTCGTCGAGAACTATTTTTTCTTGGTTTTATTCGTCACTTGATTCCTTCCGAGGACTTTCGGGTGTTGATTGCGTCTTTGACCGATTGTGACCCCAACAGTTAGCCCCCGAGCTAGCTAGGACCGTGGTTTTTGGTAACAGGTCCTAGCTCGCGGTATGGCCAGATAGGAAGGTGTGGAGATGTAATCGTTTGCCGAAAGTCAGAGTAAATAGTAACTTTCCTTCTTTATAAAGATGGAGTAAGAATTTTGCCATTCTTACTTCATCATAAGGACTTCACCTTCTAGAGTCTCTCTGTCAAGAAAAAATGTCTTCAAGATCAAGATCCTCTAAAAGAAATTCTTCTTCTCACTAATCTTCGGGTGATTCTCCCGTCGATGAAGTGGTTGCGCCAAAGCACGAGGAATGAGTTGAGGAAGATACGAGGGAGGCATACTACAGAGCTTTATGTGGCTCAAGTCCGCCTCCGCGGGACATCCCCATCCCCAGAAGACCTCCGAGGGTGCCAGGCGCGCCATTCTCAACAAGCATGGTCTCTCCCGAGTTCCTCACGATTCTTCGAAACTTTTACCAAGTTCCGAGTGATGTTACGTTCCAGATTCCGACCGCTGGCGAGAGTGCAAGGAATCCTCCGCAGTGCTTCTTTACTTGTTATGAAGCTTTCCTCGTGTACTGCCGTATGTGGTTCCCGATCCCTGGTGCCATTGTCCGTGCGCTTCGTTCTTTCGGACTTTCGATCAGCCAGCTCACCGTCCCGTCCTTAGAGAGTTGGCTTGGCGTGCTAGTCTCGAGTTACGAGTTAGGCATGGACCTTAGCCCTAGCGATTTCGAGGGACTTTGGTATACTAACCCAACGTCGATCGAAGGTGCGTATTTTGTGATCCCAAGGAAGAACATGGCCATAATTCAGGGGACTACTTCGAACCCCAAATCGTGGTTCGAGGGCTTCTTCTTTTCGATCTCGTATCTGGTGTCGATACTGTGTCTGTGAGATGTCAAGATCCAGCAAGACTGGGTTTAGGGCAAGACCTAGGCTTACTCTCAGCTTTAAGGCTATGCGATGACTGATCGGCTTTCGTTTTGCCTGTTAGTGATTTCTTCCTGATTATTACTGATTAAAGGCCGCGAGTTGGCGCCGGCTTATGCGACTTGTGTAGTAAGAATCGAGCTATCTCCAGAGAATATCCGGAGTGCTAAACCAAAATTTCGGGTTTTCTTGTATAGCACGCTATGATATCCTTGTCGGATGTAAGAGGACCTTATTCTTGTGAACAGGTCTGACTACGGTTTTGTATTAGTGAAATGTTTCTGTGTTCGTCCGTCGGGGCCAATCGACGGGCGTTTGTTTTTTAAGTCGCAGGTGGACTGTTTTGATGGATGATGCGATTTTGATACCTTTGGGAAATTGCGACGTCTCGCGTTTCCCCGAAGATATGATTTTTCGTTTTTCCGAAGTTTTTATGCGTTACTGTATTAAGTACGCATTGAAAGATCGATAGAAAGAATTTTATTGAAAAAGTTTCGAAAATTTCGAATACATGTGCGGGTATTTCGCGTCTTTGTGGGAGTATAGGAGTATACGTACCCACTCCCCCCCCTTTTTTGGTGAGGGGAATGGCTGAACTCGCCGGGTTTCGACGAGCTGTCTACGTACCTCTTTCGAGGATCAAGCCATCTCGTAGTTCTGATTGTTGCTGCGGAAGTTTTTACTCCCCGTGTGTCGCCATTGTCGCTGTCTTGAATCGTTGCCTGTTCGGATGATTCTAGATCATCTTTTTTCGAGTTTTCAGGAATGTTGTGTGATTCCTTTGCTCCTTTCGGGTTAGCCTCAGGGGCGTTCCGATATTTTCGCAGTTTGAACTCGGCTAGGTAGCAGAGTCTCGACTCTTTCTGACTCCCCCAGATTACTGCGGTTCTGGTTGGAGTCGGAAATTTGATGCCGAGGTGATATGTGGACGGTACTGCCTTCATGGAGTTGATCCAAGGGGTTCCCATGATTGCATTGTAGATGGCCGGGTTATCGACTACTGCGAACTCGACGATCTTTGTAACTTCCTTAGCCAAGACCGGGAGCTTGATGCTTCCAAGGGTCATGGAGGTGACGCCCGAAAATCCAGTCAAAGGTTTTGGCTCTGAGGTGACTTCCCCAAGTGGGATGTTCATCCTATAGAGGGTGTCGCGGAAGATGACGTTGACGGTACTTCCTGTATCGACAAGGATGCGGCCGACTTCGAGATCCTGGATCACCAGATCGATAACCAGAGGATCGTAATGAGGTTTGTCGATTCCGACAGTTTCTTGTTCCTCGAAAACGATCGTGTGGTTGGGAGCGTTGCTATCCGGGAGCCAGTTGGAACTTGTCTCGGCCTTCCGCCCATAGGCTTTGATCGACGAGACCGAGTCTTGATAGAACTGCGACCCTCCGATAATCATATTTACCCTCTGGCGAGTGCTGCTGTTCCCCTGGTCGTCCTGTCTCCTTCCGCGCTTCTCACCCGATTGACTTTCAGGCGCGTGTTTCTCGGAGACAGTCTTGTCGGTTTTTGGGTGGTCGGATTACAGGAGCAAGTCTTTTATACTCTTAACCTTCGACAGTTCGCCGGCAAGGAGTTTTGCGGCGAGCCTGGTGCCGAGAACCTTGCAGTTCGCGGTGGAGTGACCTCTGGTGTCGTGGAACTCGCAGTAGGAATTATCCTTGTACTGGTTCCAGGTCCAGGTGTTTCCAGAGGTTTTTCCCTGCACCGAGTTGATGGCGTAGTTATGTTCGCCTTGGACGTCTTCCCCTTCGTGATGGACGTATTTGTCGTTACGAGAGGGTTTCTTCTTTGAGGACTTCTTCTGCGGTCCATGCTTCTGCGATAGGACTCTCATCTCTTCCCCCATGACGATGAAGTCCGTTGCCTTGTGGAGGGTATCCTGGATCGTTCGTGGTTTTTCCTGCAATATCCACTTTCAGAACTTCGACTTGTACCAGAGAGTTTTTCTCAGGGCGTCGATCGCGACTTTGTCGCTGATACTCGTCACTATGGCCATCACTAGTTTGAACCTTCTCATGAAGTCGCGGAGTGATTCGTCTTCCTTTTGAGCTAGACTCCATAAGTCCACGTCGGAAGTTTCTCTATCCATAAACATGGAATACTGTTTGAGAAATGCCGAGGCTAGTTGGTGGAAACTTCCGATGGAGTTTCTTCTGAGCCGAGAGAATCATTCGAGCGCGGCGCCCCTGAGATTCTCTAAAAAGATCGTTCACGCTCCGGGAGTTTGCATCATCCAATCGCGATCTGGAAGGACTGTAAGTGTGCCTTTGGATCTGTGGTACCGTCGTAGACGGGAATTCTGATCTTCCCAGGGTCCAAGACGCGTGTTTCTGTGATCCGAGCGGTGAATGGTGTTTTTCGTGCTTCCTCGAGAAGTCTATCGATCTCGGGAGCGGCACTAGTTGCCTGATGAATTTGTGATTTCACCGCTTTTACCTCGGCTATTGTTTTTGCGAGAGATTTGCGGAGATCGTGGATCTCGCTATCGATACCTGCATTTTTCCGAGCTTGTCGGCACTGGTTGCGATGGATCCGAGTTTGATCCTCCGCCAGTTATTCCTGTTCTATCCAGTAGAGGTCTTCTTCCTCTTTGGTCATGGGTTTTTCGAAGGACACCGTCTGTCGAGCAGACTGACTTCGGGTCCTTCTATGATGGACGTCAGCGTTATCGTCCGAATGATCGGATCGGTCGCTAATGTCCAGGTTGATTCGTTCGACATCATTTTCTTCGTTGTCCCCAGCAGGAGGTGGAAGATTCTCCGTAGTCGGTTGCACACCCGGTTGGAGAGATTCGTCAGGGTTTTGGCCTGAAGAAGTCTTATCCGCACGTGCAGCTCGATCGTCCGGAGTCTCGAAATCGAGTCTTCTGCCGCTGCGGGCTCTTGTGATCCCTCGCGGGGCCTTGCTCTTGGCCTTCGCCATCAAGGTTTCCACCTGTTTTGCGAGAGAGGCCACGAGTTTTCCTTGTTCGTCCTCCTGTTTCTGAGCAGAAGCGAACATTTCTTTCATCTGGTCTAGTATCGTGGTGTCGGCGGTGACCGTTGATACGTTTCCAGCTGGAGTGTTCGTTGTGTTGGCATCGACGGGAGTTCCGTCGTGCATTTGCGGGTTATCAGTGTTAGTCGCCATATCAGACCGAGCGTGTGTGGTTGCGAGTGAGATAGATCCTTACCCCCCCCTCCTTCTAGCGCCAAACTGTGGGAACCGAAATTCGCACTGTCAAGTTTTGTTGATTTGGAGGAAAGCCAAGTAAACCTAGCCTTCCCTAAAGGTCCCGGTTATCTGCTGGGCCACACACGACACAATCAATACAACAGAGAAAATAACAAATCGGAATATAAAAATCGTAAGAACAAAAAGATAGAGCAAAAGATCTTATTTCTGAATTTGCTGTCGATGAGTTCACTAGTCCAGCCTCCTATGGCTAACCTAGTTGAGTCGCAGCTCGCTAGTAAAAACGGAAAAAAGTGCCTAAGTTGCTCTAAGTGCTGTGTTGCTCTAAGATTGCTCTCCCTTTTCTCCTCGCCCCAAGCTCTCCTTATATACTACTCTTAGGATGGTCTATTCCTCCTTTGGGCCGAATCTATCGCGAATCGGGCTTCTTCCATTTTCGTCGGTCTTCATGTTTATCGGAAAACTTGACATTTATCTCTTTATGTAAAGATAAACATGGGCCGTCATGTCCAGTTCGACTTGATCTCCTGGAAAGTCGTAAGTTGGCCGATTGGTCGCGTTTGGGCCTTCTAGGGCCGTCGTTTCGTCCGTGAACATTTTACGATTTCGCGAGAGACTAGCCTGCCATGGTGCTTGTATTGCCGAAGGAACCCCAACTCCTCGTATAGTCTAGATGACTGGTGTTTTTAGAATAACAGTCATCGTTTTATACGATAAATCGAAATCCATTCGTCTACCGAACTTTTGGTGGTCTACCGAAGCCTTCCCGATTTATTTAGACCAGAACGAAATGGGGTTCTCAGGTTTCATGTCTTCGAGGAGTTGAACGGTGAGTCTTCGAGCAAAGATACAAAATGTAGAATTGGACTAGTTGTCGAGACGGCTTTGCGGGGAGAAGGTCGCACCTGTCGAGTAATCCGTACGCGGGCGCCCGGGACTTGGACATGGATGCTGGCGCCGGCGCCCGTGATCAGGACGGGCGAGCCGGCGCCCAGCACCCGGGACCAGCGCGGGCGAGCCGGCGCCTGGCTCCCGGGACCAGCGCGGGCGAGCCGGCGCCCGGCGCCCGGGACCAGCGCGGGCGAGCCGGCGCCGTGTGCCCTGGGCCAGCGCGGGCGAGCAGGCGCCCGGCACCCGGGGCCAGCAAGGGCGAGCCGGCGCCCGGTGCCCGGGGCCAGCACGGGAGAGCCAGCGCCCGGCGCCCGGGGCCAGCACGGGCGAACCGGCGCCGGGCGCCCGGGGCTAGCAGGGGCGAGCCGGCGCCCGGCACCCGGGTCCAGAACGGGCGAACCGGCGCCCGGCGCCTGGCGCCCCTGGCCAGAATGGGAGAGCCGGCGCCCGGCACCCGGGGCCAGCACGGGCGAGCCGGCACCCGGCGCCAGGGGCCAACACGGGCTAGCCGGCGCCCGGGGCGAGCCAGCGCCCGGCGCCCGATGCCCGCACAAGCCAGCCGGCGCCTGGCGCCCGGCGCCCGATGCCCGCACAAGCGAGCCGGCGCCTGGCGCCCGGGGCCAGCAGGGGCGAGCCGGCGCCCGGCGCCTGGGGCGAGCCAGCGCCCGGTGCCTGGGACGAGCCAGCGCCCGGCGCCCGATGCCAGCACAGGCGAGCCGGCGCCCGGGAATGCAAATTCATGCTTAATCTAAGTCTAAACAAGATGAGAGGATGATTATGAAACTAGACAATATAAAAAATGCAATAGAAGATTGAACTTTCTTTCTCAATGAGGCAAAGGGGGTTCTTGGGACAAGGGAACTGACTTTGGGTGATCAAGATTCAATCCAAGATGCTAACTTTTCAATCAATCTAATTCCTTATGCCTAGACAACAAAACTAAACAAGCTCTATCCCTAGATGAATGCTCTTTTGCAAAGATCACCCAAGTACACCAAATCCCTTTGGCTGTAATGATCAAAGCAAACATGGAGAATGAGTCTAATAGCAATCCTAGCTCCTTCGACAACTAATCCCTTAGGCAAAGCAAGCTAAAAGCATAGATGAGTTGGTTCAGGCATTTCATAGAACACCTTCCGGGCATGAAATGCCTATGGCTCTATGTTTGAGAGGCCAACCCAAAGATAGCAAGAAGAACACCAAATCAATGCAAGGAGATGATAGATCTAACACTAAGCACCTTGGATCTACACTTGATCACCCTTAGTCTCCCAAGCCCATGAACCCTAGATAGATCTACTCACTAATAGCCATGGAAAACCTCATAATCAATGATTATTCATGGCTAAACATGACTAGAAAAAGAGATAATCTATTAAACACACAAGAAATGATGTAAAAAGGATCAAAGATCCAAACTTTCTTCAAGTTCTTATTATGTTTTCGAGAGAAAAGAAGTTAAGTTTCTTAATGAGATTACAAGAGTATTTATAGGTGGCTTGAAAGCCCTTAAAAACATAAGAGAAAAGTCCAAAAGGTCCTTGGTGCCACATGATTTTCGACCAATCAGAAGCCAATAAAAGGAAGAAACTGGCCGATACCCGGGTAAGGTGGTCGAGTCCCGACCCGCGTATGCCAACCAGCGTATCTCATGTTGATCCGTGCGGGTACTTCAGGCCGCGTATGCCAGGCCGCGTATGTGAGCCGTGCGGGTCCTTCAGGCCGCGTATGCCAGGCCGGGTGTGTGGAGCCGTGCGGGGTTCTCATCCCGGGTGTGTGAGGCCGGGTACACTCCCTGGCGTCCATCATCTCTTGCCCAACCCGTGCGGGTAGGTTAGGTCGGGTGTCCAGGTCGGGTGTCTTGACATGCTTCCAATGAATCGATCATAACTTCTCCAATATGGCTCCAAATGACTTGAAACCACTTCCATTGGAAAGCTAACTCAAAATGATGTGTCTCCACAAAATCTTAGCATTAGAAGATATCTCCAAGGCCTCCGTCCATGCTCATCTTTGTCTTAACCAGATCATGGATTGACTTCTCTTTTCATGGCCAAACTTGATTCTTCATCTCTTTTTGGGCCATAAGGCTTCCAAACACCTCAAATCACACCAAAGCATACTCCAACACCTGATAAGGACAAATGAATGTAAAATGGACCTAAAGATGCCTAATGCCTAACTTATATGATCAAAATGCACAAGATATGATAGCTAAAAACATGTAAATATGCAAGACATCAACTCCCCCCACACTAGACCTTTGCTTGTCCTCAAGTAAACTTTTCAAGCACAAGGGGGATGGATGCAAGGATGGGAACAAAGCCAAAGGAAACAATCATAGCACTCAACCTGACATCCTAAAGAAACATAGCAAATAGCATGAGCAAACTCTCTTATTATGCTCTAGCTTCACAAGGCCTATCAATTACTCTTATGCCTCTACACAAGATGCAATGCCTATCAACCAACATGCTCTCTTAACCAGCCCTCACATTGATTCACACACACACACACAAGGTGAAGTCTCACAAATGGGCACATGATCTCAATCATTTGGCTAGGTGATCAAATGGTCTAATATGGATGAAAAGGAGGGTTCAATGCATCATTTCAAGGTGGCAATCACTCAAAAATCAAGGAGCTTGATCATTATGCAAAATTTATCTAAGACTAGGAGCAATTCATGCATACATGGATCCATCCTCATCATTCTACCCAATTCCTAAGTGATTACAAGTTCTACACCCCCTTTTAATTCATCCCATAACCCAAAATGAAAACATACTCACATCACTCACCCAATGAACATTTTCTTTCTCATGATGCTACCTCTAAGGACCTCTATTCACATTCTAAGCTCTAACTCTTAAATCTTTCCTTCCCCACTATCGTATTGAATCTTCTTTTTTTTTCTTTTTTTTTCTTTTCTTTTCTTTTCTTTTTCTTTTTCTCTATTTTTTTTTTATATGCATGAGGGGGAAGGTCAAAGACTTCAACTAAGAGCTTTTCATCATTTTATTATTATTTATAGGTCCCTAGGGCTTTTCTTTATCAAAACTTTTTGTTCATCAATCTCAACTTTGTCACATCCCCAAACCCCAAAATGTAAACAATTAGGTAACAAACACTTCACTCACCATCCTAGAAGCTAGCTCAAATGATGACCCTATGCTAGCAAGAGATGAGAACAAATCCATGTCGCTCCCAATACTCTCAAGATTTTGCACATGACAAGCTATCAAAAGAGGCCTCACTCAAGCAAATCAATGTAGGCTTCAAAGAATGGATAGGGTTCAAGGGTAAGGGAGTGCCATTTGGGTTAACAAAGTGTGGTACAATGGAAAAAGATAACCCAAATGTGTATGAGATCCATGATCAAGTATGCAAATGCCCATAAGCAAGAGAGATTAAGTTCATTCAAGTCTAAGTTAAGGTTGGAGCTGGTCTTAAGAACAATGCCAATATCAAGCAAGCAAGCAAGTTTCAAGAAGAGTTTTCAAGGCTCAAACCATGCAAGCTTTTTCAAAAGGTGCTCAAGCTACTTGATATGTTTAACTAGGGTGTCAAATTCAGTGCAAACAAGTATTCTTTACAAGGCAATGCTCCATATGCAAATGAATGCAACCTATATGCTCTAGACTCAATCTTAAGGATGCAAGTGATGCAATCTACATGGTTCAAAAATTTAAAATTTTTTTGGATTTTCTATGCACTTATGAATGTACAATGCAATGCATGAGACTCAAAATCACAAAGCAAACATGATCAAATATCCGGTACCTCCCCCACACTTAAATCACACAGTCTCTGTGTGAGTAAGAGAGAAGGAGATACCCCAACAAGATAAAAGAAAATGTATATACAAGAAGGGTTGGAGTGATACCACACGAGGAGATTTGGGTATGGTGCTTGTGGCATGACTAGAAGCTGGCTTGGTTCATAGCAACTAGAGGAGGCTGCTACATGGATCATGGGGCTCAAGTGGTTCACCACCATTCTTCTCTCCTCTAGTGCTTGGCTCAACCTGAAAACCTTGACCACTTTTATTAAAAACTTAAAAGAAAATTGAAATTTCAAAACTATGTACAAGGATAACCATGAGACTTCCTCCCAAGTGAGCTTGTTTTGAGTCACTTAGCTTGACTACCTTTTCTCTTTGACTAGTGAGAAGGAGGATCCTTCCCACCTTCAAGTGTGATGATGAGGACCTGAGAGAGAAGCTCTTGAAGCTTGATAGGGTCATCTTGGAGCTGAGGAGTGATGATGGCTCTAGCACTTGAGAATGGTGTGGACCTGCCCTTATGCTTGATCTTGTACTCAATGGCTCCATCCTTGAACTTCTTTGGATGGAGAGTGAGAGTGTGTGAGAGCAAATCAAGAGGAGGCTCTTTCACTATCTTCTTCTTGCCATGAGTGGCCCTTAAGGCTCCAGCCATCCCCTCTCTTTTAGCACTTTCCAAGTGCTCAACACACAACTCCTTAGAACACTCTCCATCAAGACCCTCTTTCTTACCTTCAACCTCTTCATCTTGGGGCTTCTCAACAGCTTGTACATCACAAGTGATTGTCCCACAATAGTCTGATTCGAGTGGAGGCTGGAGAGGATAGGAGACAGCTTTGTTGACATGCATGAGAGTGACCTTCTTGTTGGGAAAGTCAATGCAAGCTCCAACTGTTGTGAGGAAGGGAGTGCCAAGGATCAAAGGGACTCTTTCTGCGGATGCCATCTTCAAAACAGTGAGGTCAATAGGTATGGTGCAGGATCCAATCTTCAAGGGAAAGTCTTTGATTATGCCAAGTGGGGTGGTAGAAGAGGAATCCCCAAAGGTGAGAGGAGGAGTATCTGTTTCCATGCTTTCAATCCCAATACTCTGCACCATGTCCAAGGAGATGACATTCACACTAGCTCCACTATCAACAAGAGCATCATCCATAGTTAGTTTACCAAGAGAGCAAGACAATGTGAACTTCCCTTGAGACTCAAGCTTAGGGAGGGACTTGGGAGGTATTGGTGGATCAATCTTCAGAAGTGAGATGTCCAAAAGTTCAGCCACTTCAGCTTGGTGGGTGAGAATGTCCTTTATGAGCATCATTTGGACATGAGCAGCATGCATATTGCTGATCTCTGGAAGCTTGACTCCAATATCACTGAGTTCTTTTCTGAATTCGGAGACCACTTTTTTCTGAGCTTTGGTGAGGAACCTTTGAGGGAAAGGGAGCTTATCATATGGTGATAGCTCAACCTCATTGTCCTCTTCCTTCACTTCTTTCAGCTTGGGGTTAGCACTCTTCTCAACTTATGTCTCAACCTTAGGCTCATCAATCTTTCCTTGAACCTTCTTATCAGCTCTCTTCACAACTCTAGCTTCAGCTGTGGCCACAACCAGTCTCTTATCATGTTCAATCTGATTTCCAAGCACTAGCCTCTCAATCTCATCAACATCATTCTTATGATCACTCAATGCAATCCCTGAAGAAGTGGAGATGATAACATTGCAAGTCTCCTTAGGGTTCGTCTCTGGTTTTCCTGGTAGAGATCCCATTGGATTCTTGGATGATGAAGACATGGATGCAACTTGGCTCTCCAAAGCTTTGAGATGAGAGGCAAGTTGCATGTACTTGTTGTTGAGGTCAGAATAGGTGCCATCAATATTAGCATGGATGTTCTTGAACTCATCACCAATGGTCTTAGCATTTCTTTCTTGAGCTTCTAAGAGTTGCTTGAACATGGACTCCAAATTTGAACTTGAGCCTGAGCTGGGGAAGAGCTTCCTTGGGGCTGAGTAGGCTGGTTTGCTTGGTAACATCCTTGGTGATTGTTGTAGTAAGGTCTTTGCTGGTAGTTGTTTTGGTATTGGAAGTTGGGCTCTTTCCTATACCATGTGCCATTATAATTGATGAAGCACAGCTCCTCCTGACCTTCTACACCATGAACTTCAGTAGTCCTAGCAGGCTGTTGCTGTTGCTGGTTCCCAATGGAGTTAAGCTGTTCTTGCTTAGCCTTCTCTACAAGAAGCTTGTCCAACTTTTCTTGGAGAGATTTCAGGGCCTTTCTTGTGTGCGGATCATCTTCATCAGTGCCTCTGTTGGCCCTATCATGCCCCTCACTGTAGAGTGAGTCACTCCTGGCCATGTTTTCCACCAGCTCTTCAGCATCCTGCTCAGTTCTGCCCAAGAAGAACCCATTGCTGGCTGTGTCCAATCTGCTCCTGAACTCTGGTAGAGCACCTCTGTAGAAGGTACTAAGCAAACTCTCCTTGGTGAAGCCATGATGTGGGCATTGAGACCAATAGCCCTTGAACCTCTCCCATGCTTCACTAAAGCTCTCAAGGTTCTTCTGCTGAAAGCTAGAGATCTCATTTCCGATCTTGGCTGTTCTTGAGGTAGAGAAGAATTTCTCTAGGAATGCTCTCTTGCACTCATTCCAAGTAGTGATGGAGTCACTTGGAACAGCCTTCTCCCATAGATGTGCCTTGTCTCCCAAAGAGAATGGAAACAACCTCAGCTTGAAAGCATCTTCAGAGACTCCATTAATCTTGGACAAGCTACAGTAGCTATCAAATGTGTCCAAGTGATCAAGGGGATCCTCCACAGCAAGGCCATGAAACTTGTTGTTCTCAATCAAATGCAGCAGGCCTGCTTTGATCTCAAAGTTGTTGTTCTCCACAGCTGGTGCCCTTATCCCCAACCTATGACCATGAATGTGAGGTTGATCATAGGCTCCAATGGCTCTAGCTTGGCGTGGTTGGTGATGTGGCTGGTGTGGTGGTCTTGGATTGTCAGCTCTTGGACCATTGCCCCCTAGAACATCACCATCTTGAGGCAGATTCTCCATCTCAAACCCCAACCTTTGTAGATGAGCCTGTTGCTCTACTTCTCTTCTTTGTCTTGCTATCTCCCTCTCAAGTGCAGCAATCTCTTCAACAGTAGGAACCAAGTTAGATGCCCCTCTGCTTCTTGTGATCATACACCTGAAAGTCAAAGATAGAAGAGGCAAGAACCAATATCACAAGATACAATAAAAATAAAAATGACTTAGTCTCAAGGAAATAACTAAATCCCAATGTCAAAATCAACTTAGAACTTGGCAACGGCGCCAATTTGATGACAGGCCTTTTCAGGTCCTAATCAAATGTTGTAGAATACAAGATGTCAATCCAATTCTAAGAGATTCTAATGCAAAGGGAATGCAAGTTCATGCTTAATCTAAGTCTAAACAAGATGAGAGGATGATTATGAAACTAGACAATATAAAAAATGCAATAGAAGATTGAACTTTCTTTCTCAATGAGGCAAAGGCGGTTCTTGGGACAAGGGAACTGACTTTGGGTGATCAAGATTCAATCCAAGATGCTAACTTTTCAATCAATCTAATTCCTTATGCCTAGACAACAAAACTAAACAAGCTCTATCCCTAGATGAATGCTCTTTTGCAATGATCACCCAAGTACACCAAATCCCTTTGGCTGTAATGATCAAAGCAAACATGGAGAATGAGTCTAATAGCAATCCTAGCTCCTTCGACAACTAATCCCTTAGGCAAAGCAAGCTAAAAGCATAGATGAGTTGGTTCAGGCATTTCATAGAACACCTTCCGGGCATGAAATGCCTATGGCTCTATGTTTGAGAGGCCAACCCAAAGATAGCAAGAAGAACACCAAATCAATGCAAGGAGATGATAGATCTAACACTAAGCACCTTGGATCTACACTTGATCACCCTTAGTCTCCCAAGCCCATGAACCCTAGATAGATCTACTCACTAATAGCCATGGAAAACCTCATAATCAATGATGATTCAAGGCTAAACATGACTAGAAAAAGAGATAATCTATTAAACATACAAGAAATAATGTAAAAAGGATCAAAGATCCAAACTTTCTTCAAGTTCTTATTATGTTTTTGAGAGAAAAGAAGTTAAGTTTCTTAATGAGATTACAAGAGTATTTATAGGTGGCTTGAAAGCCCTTAAAAACATAAGAGAAAAGTCCAAAAGTTCCTTGGTGCCACATGATTTTCGACCAATCAGAAGCCAAGAAAAGGAAGAAACTGGCCGATACCCGGGTAAGGTGGTCGAGTCCCGACCCGCGTATGCCGACCCGCGTATCTCATGTTGATCCGTGCGGGTCCTTCAGGCCGCGTATGCCAGGCCGCGTATGTGAGCCGTGCGGGTCCTTCAGGCCGCGTATGCCAGGCCGGGTGTGTGGAGCCGTGCGGGGTTCTCATCCCGGGTGTGTGAGGCCGGGTACACTCCCTGGCGTCCATCATCTCTTGCCCAACCCGTGCGGGTAGGTTAGGTCGGGTGTCAAGGTCGGGTGTCTTGACATGCTTCCAATGAATCGATCATAACTTCTCCAATATGGCTCCAAATGACTTGAAACCACTTCCATTGGAAAGCTAACTCAAAATGATGTGTCTCCACAAAATCTTAGCATTAGAAGATATCTCCAAGGCCTCCATCCATGCTCATCTTTGTCTTAACCAGATCATGGATTGACTTCTCTTTTCATGGCCAAACTTGATTCTTCATCTCTTTTTGGGCCATAAGGCTTCCAAACACCTCAAATCACACCAAAGCATACTCCAACACCTGATAAGGACAAATGAATGTAAAATGGACCTAAAGATGCCTAATGCCTAACTTATATGATCAAAATGCACAAGATATGATAGCTAAAAACATGTAAATATGCAAGACATCAGCGAGCCGGCGCCCGGTGCCGGGTGCCAACGCGGGCGAGCCGGCTCCCGGTGCCAGCGCGGGCGAGTCGGTGCCTGGCGCCCGGTGCCAGCACGGGCGAGCCGGCGCCCGGTGCCAGCGCGGGCGAGTCGGTGCCCGGCGCCTGGCGCCCGGTGCCAGCGCGGGCGAGCCGGGGCCCGGCGCCCGGTGTCAGCGCGGGGGAGCCGGCGCTTGGTGCCCGAAGCCAGCACGGGCGAGCCGGCGCCCGGGGCCAGGCCGGTCGTGCCTGCGCCGGCGCCCGGGGCTAGGCCGTGGCCGCTCCTGCTGGTGTCCGGGACTACGATGCGATCATCCCCTGCGACGTTTCGTCAAGTAACTATTTTTTCTTGGTTTTATTCGTCACTTGATTCCTTCCGAGGACTTTCGGGTGTTGATTGCGTCTTTGACCGATTTTGACCCCAACAATATTTTTCCCCATCGATCGATATCTATTGATAAATCGATCGATGTACAGGTAGAAAAGGTACGGAAACTTACTAGATCCTTATTGCATTTGATTTCTTTTTCTCATTCTCTTAGACTAAATAACTCTGGGGACAGTGTTGTTTAAGTCTGGGGGGGGGGTAGTTACTAACATTTTTATGTTTTATTTCTTCAAAGCATTTTTCATTTAAAAAAAAAAAAAGAATTTATCATGCACCAAATGGAGACAATTATATGTTTTTCAATTTCTACTTATTTTCTAACCACTCTTTAGCATTATTCTTAGATTTGTTAACTGCAGAATGTACTATAGATGCTAAAGTGGATCACAGGTCACTATGACAATACTTTTCATGATCGTCTGGAGGAACCAAAGCTGATTTCCAACCTAACCTTACACATTTTGCTTGTCTTGGGGCTTGGTATACATGGGATCGGATGTTTCAGACAAGTCTGGAAGGAAAAGCCTTGTGTAGATAAATATATATAACCCCCTCCCTCTCATTTTTGAATCTAGATTTATTTTTCGTAAAAAAAAAAAAAAAAAAAAACCATGTTCTAGGACTAGTTAGTTATTACTAGTGAAGGAATTCGAACAGGGATTGGTGGTTACCCCCCTCAAGACTTGATTCATAAAAAATTCCATAGGTAAAGGATTCGAACATGGCTTGGTGGTTACCCCCTTCAAGACTTGCTTCGCGAAGAATCCTAGGATATAGGTTCAAAAGAAGTGAACAGGACTTGGTGGCTACAACCATTAAGGCTTGATTCATTGAAGCCTGTCCAATCTTAGTCAATGTTTTGCAAACAAAAGCATACATGACTAAGAGATAATAATAGAGAGAGAGGATAGGAACTAACTTTTACCTGCAGATCCAGATACTTGTCTGAGAACCTTGCATCCTGTGATCGATACTCCCAAGGTAAAGCCCGCACTTTTATCTTTATGCACATAAATGAAATCAGTAGAGGGGATAGTCAGGCAGGATTGCTATGTTGTTGGCTAGATTAACTTGGTTGCTAAGCTAGGATATGGTATAATGTACTTCTGAAGCTAATAAATTTTTGGCGTGGCTTGCAACAAAGTTGAGGTGATGATTTTGAGTTAGAGATTGTTTGAGTCTCACTATTTGGAAACCTCTTCTAGACCTATGTCCTTAAATTTGCTTGAGGACAAGCAAAAGGATAAGTCTGGGGGAGTTGATAAGTCATGGATTTTACCCACTTTCAACCATGATTTTCATCTGTTTTTGGAAACAAAAGGACACTTCTAGTGTCTTTTATGAGCTTTTACAGGTTCAGCTACTCTTTGATGAAATGTGACCATTTTGGAGCAGGAATGGATACTTTGTTGGTGTCAAAATCGGTCACGACGGAATCAATGACTGAAAGTCTCTGGAAAGTATTTCTCAAAACAAAAAGTCTCGGATAATTTGAAGAGAAGTTATACGAGATTTTCTCAAATTAGAATATCCACTCTCTGGTGGGGTCGAAAACGGTTATCTCGAAATCAACGGCTAGGATTATTTTTTACTTATGGATTCTTCGTGAAACACTTCTTGAAAGTAAGATCGGAAGACTACGGGCGTGCGCGTAGGAGAGTCCCCGGAAAGATCGGTCCGCTCGCCCAAGGACATCAAGATTCGATCACCACAAAAACCCTAAACACAAAAGAATCTGCCTCGAAACTTTGAAGAGGTCGTTCTCTCAAACCGTGAGGAACCAGAAAACGATCAAGATATCAAATCGAAGCCCTCGCCGAGATCTTCAAAACACCCATGCTGGCACCGGACGCCTGGCGCCGTCGGCAACCCGGCCTGGCGCCGGCGGCACGCGTCACGCGAGCTGGTCTGGCGCCGGCGGCACCCCGGCCTGGCGCCGGCCGCACGCGTCACGCGGGCCGGCCTGGCGCCGGTCGCACGCGTCACGTGGGCCGGCCTGGCGCCGGTGGCACACCCGGCCTGGCGCCGGTGGCACACCCGGCCTGGCGACGGCGGCACGCGTCACGCGGGCCGGCCTGGCGCCGGCGGCACACCCGGCCTGGCGCCGGCGGCACGCGTCACGCGGGCCGGCCTGGCGCCGGCGGCACGCGTTCCGCAAGCCGGCCTGCCGCCGGTCGACGGCCCTCGTCCTGGTCTCGGTCCCATCATGCTCGGTCTGATCCCATCTTGGCTTGTTTGATCGATCCTCGTGAGTTTGGTACGATCACGGCTATGGAATGAACATCTTTCGATTCGGTTGGAATCGTCCTCGATGTTTTACGACAAAAACTAGAAGGATTGGATTTCTCGTAGAAGATATCGTATAAAACAAAGATCGATTAACTTGAACATTGATCCTTTAAGCTATACGGTTTATTTTACGAGAAAGATAGTCTTTCCGAGAAATCGTATAAAACGTTCAACGACTTAAGACAAGTCCACGGACTTACTTACGATTTTAAGGATTCGGGCCCAATCAGGATATGACGATTTATCCGATTTTCCGAACGTCGGATAAACATCAAGTCACTGAAAAATAGCGGAAAAATCGAGGATAATTTTGAAGACCGACGAAAATGGAATATTTCCTGAAGAGATAAGCTTGGGCCCAAAGGCGAGGTCCATCATCCTAAGGAGAGCAAGAGTAGAAGAGGAGGAGATCCGAAAATCCTAGAATCTAGACTTAGAGAACTCCTGCTAGCTTAGAGAACTTAGAACTTAGGCGGTTAGGCCAGCGAGGCAGGACTTAGAATGTCAGGCCGCCTCTTGTTCTAGTTTTATCTTCTCCGCAGACCCTTGTTCCTCTCGGAAGGATCTAACAATTCTTTTACTCAGAGCTCCGCACATAGAAACCCTAGGCATTATCTTCGACATGCCCGCTTCTATGACCAACGCTCATACTAGACGAACCAGGCCCTAGAACGTCTGGCCGCCTCCTGCTCGCAAATGTCCGCTCCTCTCGAAAGGATCGGACAATTCTTTTACTTCAGAGCTCCGCACATAGAAACCCTAGGCATTATCTTCGACATGCCTGTTTCTATGACAAACGCTCATACTAGATCGAACCCGCCCAGAAGGTTCGATCTCTTGTTCAATTCTTTCTAACTGAACTACGTCCGACTTGATCCTCGAAAGGGGTACATAGGCAGCCTTTCTTAAGGTCCAGTCCAAATCTTAACAAAACTTTTTCCGCATTTATTCGGTCACTTGTCGTTGGCTGTCGCAGAGAATCCGGACCTTCAGGGAAAGTCGGGTTAACTTGGCTTTCCTCCATTTTTATTCATTAAAATCGATGGTGTGAATTTCGGTTCCCACAGTTTGGCGCTAGAAGGAGGGGGGGACGGATTACTCTTACTCATACGGCCGCAAAGCGCTTGATCGAACCGGTGTCCGGAATATGAAAGAAAAAGTTGCAGTTTGCGTCAACGATGGTAAAACAACTCCAGCAGTGACTGTTCCTACGGCCAACGCTTACGCAAACACCACGGTGCTCGAGCAAATCAAAAACCTAGCCGCGGCTTTCCGCCACAGGAAGAGCACGAAAACGAGCTCGCAATTTCTCTATCTAAACAGAAAGGGCAACGATAAAATCTATCAAACCCCAAAAATTCGTCTTGTTACCAAGTTAAGAGAAATCGCAACAAGCAAGGTTTCTACGAAAAACGTTTCTTTCGAAAACCTCTCGGAAAAATAAAACTTATTCTCCTCGAAACCTTGGGGAAACCCTATATTACTCGCGGAACAGAAGCACGGCAAATCGGTTCACCGATTCCCACTGCCATACTTCTTACAAACAACTCTCGAGGAACAAACGGGAAAACGAAAGGAGGTCGGAGTTTGATCTTACTAGGACGACTTGCCATAGGGTAAGATCAGTCTTCCCATTCCGCCTTAGTAAGAGCCCACTTTGTTCTCCTTTGTGTCTAGGTCAAAATGGCTTTCGTTTCATCTCAATCGGAGTTTCCGTTGAGATTTTACGAAGAAAACAAAGTCACTGTCCCGGCCACCTCGCCGTAGGCAAGGACAAACATTACCGAGGTCACCTCACCCTCCGACATGGCTACCTCGCCACAGGGCGAACTTACCTTCGTTATCCTTTGAGTCTAGATCATAGTGGCTTTCGTTTCGTCTCAATCGGAGTTTCCGTTGAGATTTTACGAAGGGAACAAAATCACTCTCCCGGCCACCTCGCCCGTGGACGAGAACAACCATCACCAAGGTCACCTTGCCTGTGGAAACCTCACTTTTCTCTCCTTTGAGTCTAGGTCAAGATGGTTTTCGTTTCGTCTCAATCGGAGCTTCCGTTGAGATTTTACGAAGAAAACAATATCGCTGTCTCGACCACCTCGCCCATGAGAAGGATCTCTCTGTTCCGTCATAGGACGAGACCGGTCCTGTCTCAGTACCATGCATCTTTGCCTGAGTTTTCGTAACTCGATCCTTGAGTCCGTGGAGCCCCGGGGATCGACGAAGGCGAGCAACAGCAGCATCGTCGGACGCGGGACGCGACAAGCGGGACGGCCTGGCGCCGGCGGCACGCGACACGCGGGCCGGCCTGGCGCCGGCGGCACGCGACACGCGGGCCGGCCTGGCGCCGTCGGCACCCCGGCCTGGCGCCTGCAGCACGCGACACGCGGACCGGTCTGGTGCCGGCGGCAAGGGTCCTGGCGCCCATCCGTGCAGTCGTCTCGTGATCTCGGGAAACGGCAACATCTTGGTCCCTTAAACCCATGTTCGGATTGTTCGAGAAACACGACGATTCTTCCGCAAAGCCTTCTCGATTATTTAACAAAGTTCATATTTTAAAATCAAGCTCGGCAATATTTTACGAAACACCATTCGTAAAGTCATACAAGATCATATGAAACGATAAGGACCTAACCAGTTCGCTCATAGCCTGACGAGCTAAGAGCCTCACTCGAGTGGCGTCTTGCCCAATGTCTCCATTTGTCTAAAGCACCCACCTTAGCCTTCTTCGAGTCATCGCCTACTTCTCCTCCCTTTGTTTCAACGATTCTGTAATGTTCCTTCGGACACATTGTCAATTTAACCAGCAGTACGAAGAAACGAGAACAGGAACTTGGGCGTTCATATCTCTCTTTCGCTCCGATATTCTCGTCAGAATTTCATCAAATAACCGATTCTCGTTCGGTATCAAACTTTTCAAAGTCCTTTGACGATGAACCGTTAAAAGTCACGAAACAAAGAGGAACGGGCAAGAGGCAGCCTTGAACGATCGATGAGACTAAGGCAGAACATGCAAACCGATCTAGTCTCTCGAAAAACTGAGACACGATCGCCCCGCGTTGTAAAAGCATACTAATCCCGCTTCCTAAAAGAAAGAAAAAACGTACACAAGCCTTCGGAAGAACGGCTAACCCGTTTTCTTTCGTAAAAAGAAAAGGGAAGTAGGTACGTATACTATACCCGTATAATCCCATCTTCGAAAACTTTTTGCTTCAGCATCAAGACAACGCTTTTGACAAAGCAAACTCTCGCAGCAATAAGATTCGTCTAAAAAACGCTAGCGGCATAGCCCAACCGTTACAAACATAGTCTTGAAAACTCTACGTCGTCTCTCGTCGCAAACTCGCGACTAGAAACGTGTACCAACGTCAGACTAATAGCACGACGGTGAACTACGAAAATAACGAAATAACCTTCGGTAAAACTCCGTGAATTATTCGAAGCAGCTTTCGTCCAAAGGTCGAAATCATAGCGGAAACATCTCCCGTGCAATCCGCGGAAACACTGCCACTTTGACAATCTGCGATTTTCTATCTCCATGAAACCGGTCATCCATTACTTTCGTATAACAAGAACATTTTAAAACAAAACAGCATATGGAAAAAACATGATCGGTCTCATGCAAAACGATTTCGCAGTACGCAAAAGTGAATGAGGAAAACATAATCCGTGGTCGCGAATATCCCAAGTAATTTGTGAGAAACGCTCTCCGGTTACCTTTGCGAAAACCCCCTTACATCACTTTTACGAAAAATCCTCTGTATGGTCGAGTCAATTAATACAAAGCAACTTTCGTAAAATAAACATAATTGGTCCAACGGGTAACTGACATAGACAGTTTTCACTCCACAAGGTTTCTGGCTCCTGCTTTCACTCCCCGCGGTTACGTCCGAGCAGGAAATAATCACGCAGACGAACCCGCACGTGTCCTGCGTCGATCCCTTAAACTTTGTCCCCCTCGGATAAAATGAAACGATTTTCAAGCAACAAAAAAAAAATTTATACGAACCATTCATCGTATAACTGAGACCTAAAGTGGAAGATCGTTTCTAAAAGCCATCAGCCATAATTCAGAAAACTCCCCTATGCTTGGCATGTCTATCTTGGCAAACGCTATTTGGCCCTCGGCCAACTACGCATTTCCGTAAAGCCCGGGCCTGAATTCGGCATCCCCATTAAGGACAATCGTAAACTAACATGACCTTAATAAGGGTCATGGTCTGATCGTTTACCAACAACTTCATTGGCGATACGGCTGAATCTAGCCTCCATGCCAATCCAAAGCTACTGAGCGACCACCGCTCAATCACTTAACGGCTAAAAACAACAATTCACGATTTGTTCATAGAACGCCAAGTGACTATTACGCAAGTAATTTGTCGTATAACCCAGAATCGGAAATCATACGATAAACTCTTCATACCAAAACTCAGTCCTAACAACTATATGGTTAACGGAAGATTTAAACTTATCGTCAATCGATTAAGTTCTATACGCCCCGTAAACAAGGCATGAAAAGAAACACTCGTGACAAGGCTCCAAGAGTTATATGAGTCATCCTTAATATATACAATGTTGGGGTCAAAATCGGTCACGACGGGATCAATGACTGAAAGTCTCTGGAAAGTATTTCTTGAAACAAAAAGTCTCATATAATTTGAAAAGAAGTTATACGAGATTTTCTCAAATTAGAATATCCACTCTCTGGCGAAAACGGTTATCTCGAAATCAACGGCTAGGATTATTTTTTACTTATGGGTTCTTCGTGAAACACTTCTTGAAAGTAAGATCGGAAGACTACGGGCGTGCGCGTAGGAGAGTCCCAAGAAAGATCGGTCCGCTCGCCCAAGGACATCAAGATTCGATCACCACAAAAACCCTAAACAAAAAAGAATCTGCCTCGAAACTTCGAAGAGGTCGTTCTCTCAAACCGTGAGGAACCAGAAAACGGTCAAGATATCAAATCGAAGCCCTCGCCGAGATCTTCAAAACGCCCGTGCTGGCACCGGACGCCTGGCGCCGGCGGCACCCCGTCCTGGCGCCGGCGGCACGCTTCACGCGAGCCGGCCTGGCGCCGGCGGCGGCACCCCGGCCTGGCGCCGGCTGGCGGCACCCCGGCCTTGGCGCCGGGCCGGCACGCATCACGCGAGCGGTGTGGCCGCCCGCCGGCTGCTCAGGCCCGGCTCCGTGACGCGTGCGCCACGCAGGCCGGTGCCGCCGCCGTCGCCAGGCCGGTGTTCCGCCCCACTCCTTTCTCCATTCCCTTGAGATGGGAAATAAATCGTGAGGGAGAGTATTAACGGAGAAAAGAAGTGAGTGAAAGGAGAAGGGAGGGTTGTAATTAGATGGGGATAGTGCATAGGAGATGGGAAGCGGTGTGGAGGGGGCTGTGGAGGAAGAAAAGAGGTGGGTGTCGAGCTCTCGTGTCCTCTTATGTGTCAGTGTCCGGCGCCCAGTCCGTAGCCGGCGCCGCCGGCGCCAGCCGGCTCTCGATGACGCTTGTCCGCGGCCCAGGCCGTTGTGCCGCCCGCCGGCCCAGGCCGGTTCCTGCTCTCGTTACTCTTGCCGGCCTGCTCCATTCCTTTTCCTCCCCCTTCTCCATTCCTGCTCCTTGACTGCTCCCCTCCCAACTTTTTCCTTCCTGTCGTCCATTCTTTCCGGTGCCAGCACGGCGTTTTGAGATCTCGCAGGGCTTCGATTTGATATCTTGACCGTATTTCTGTTCTCACGGTTTGAGAGAACGACCTCTTCGAAGTTTCGAGGCAGATTCTTTTTGTTTTAGGGTTTTTGTGGTGTCGAATCTTGATGTCCTTGGCGAGCGGACCGATCTTTCTTGGGACTCTCCTACGCGCACGCCCGTAGTCTTCCGATCTTACTTTCAAGAAGTGTTTCACGAAAGAACCCATAAGTAAAAAATAATCCTAGCCGTTGATTTCGAGATAACCGTTTTCGCCAGAGAGTGGATATTCTAATTTGAGAAAATCTCGTATAACTTCTTTTCAAATTATATGAGACTTTTTGTTTCAAGAAATACTTTCCAGAGACTTTCAGTCATTGATCCCGTCGTGACCGATTTTGACCCCAACAGTTACCCCCCAGCTCGTTAGAACCTTCGTGATGTTCTTGCGAGCGATAAGACATGTCAGTAAGATAGGCGAATTAATGGTTGAAAGGCTTCGTTGAAGTGGTAAG
>CM031939.1:33758769-33924282 GCA_018703725.1 Brassica juncea | reverse complement strand
GCAAGAGACGAAAGGATGGACGCATATCTAAAACTCGTCCAAGAACTGGCTCGAAATTTCGACCAGTTCGCCTTGACCAGAATTCCTCGCTCGGAAAACGTCCAGGCCGACGCCTTGGCTGCCCTCGCCTCAAGCTCAGATCCAGGGCTCCAAAGAGTAATCCCGGTCGAATTCATCGAGCATCCAAGCATCAGACCACCAGTGGTCGTCAATCTAATCCGGGACGAGATTGAAGATGCGGAAGAAGTCGAGGATCAACCGGAAGCGGATGTGAACCCGACCGAGTATGGCTGCGACAGCCCTTGGTTAGAACCAATCCGAGCCTATATCGTGAATGGAACCTTACCCGCCGAAAAATGGGCGGCTCGTAAAGTGAAAACCCAAGCGGCACGGTACGTCACGATAGAGGGAGAAATTTATAAGTGGTGTTTCTCTGGTCCTCTCATGGCATGCGCAGAAGGGGAAAGGGCGAGAAGAGTCATGGAAGAGGTCCATTCTGGATCATGCGGAAATCATTCTGGCGGAAGATCTCTCGCAGTCAAAATCAAACGCCACGGTTATTATTGGCCAACCATGGTAAAAGACTGCGAGAAATTCGCCCGGAAGTGCGAGAAATGCCAAAGGCATGCTCCAACAATCCATCAACCCGCGGAGATCCTCTCCTCAATCTCGTCCCCCTATCCTTTCATGCGATGGTCCATGGACATCGTCGGACCTATGCACCCATCAAAACAAAAGCGCTTCCTCCTAGTCCTTACGGATTTCTTTTCCAAATGGGTAGAAGCAGAATCCTACGCAAGTATCAAAGACACACAAGTCGAGAACTTCGTCTGGAAACATATCATAACTAGACATGGGGTCCCGTACGAAATCGTAACAGATAATGGATCTCAATTTATCTCTACTCGATTTGAAGCATTCTGCGAAAAATGGAAAATACGACTTACAAAGTCAACTCCCAGATATCCGCAATGCAACGGACAGGCGGAAACCATCAACAAAACCGTCCTTGACGGACTCAAGAAACGCCTAGACGCCAAGAAGGGGCGATGGGCCGAGGAGCTCGAAGGAGTTCTTTGGTCGCATCGTACAACCCCAAGACGGGCTACGGGTGAAACTCCATTCGCCCTCATTTACGGAACGGAATGTATGATCCCCGCAGAAGTAGAATTCCCCGGAGTACGGAGAAGATTCCTCCCCGAAAGAGAGGATTTAAACGACGCTATGATGTTGGACAATCTCGATCTCATCAATGAACGTCGCGACCAGGCACTCATTCGAATCCAGAATTACCAGCACGCTGCCGCAAGGTACTACAACTCAAACGTACGCCATCGCAGGTTCAAAGAAGGCGATTTAGTCTTACGCAAAGTCTTCCAAAACACTGTCGAACGAAACGCAGGAAAACTGGGAGCAAACTGGGAAGGACCGTACAAAGTCATAAAAGTAGTCCGACCAGGCTCATACCAAATCGCAAACATGCAAGACGTCAAAATCCCGAGAACTTGGAATGCGATGCACCTCAAAAAATACTACCACTAAACGATAAAACGTGGTACAAAAGAACAAGGAGATGGCTTGATCCCTAGACAAGGGTACGTAGGCAACTCGCCAACCAGCGGATTCAGCTATCCCCCAATTTAAAAAAAGGGGGGGAGTGAACATGTATACTCGTATACTCCCACAAATTTCGAAGACTCTAAAATTTTCGAAACTTTTTCACGACTTTTTCAAAATCAGCCGAAACGGCCACAACAACGGATCTAGTATCCACTAAGCGATTATCACATCCAAAAAACAAATCCCGGATGGCCAACACTTCACGAAGCACTGTGAATGTAGACGCTTCTCCCTGGGTCAAACTTACGCGACCCCTTGGTCCCGCGTCCAAAACGGAAACAACAGTTTTCTGGCTGCGAACATTTGCAAAAGACATCCCCAAAGCCCGCAAGCGTTTCAACACGAGATGCGGCATAAGGAAAAATCGACCTTCAGCACTGCGAGACGTCGCTAACGCTTGAAGGACATTCTTTTCCGCTAAACATTGCAGACAAAATCTTCGTCTCTGAACATACAAACGCACCTCAAAACGGTATCATTTCGTTGTTGCTGATCACAACAAACGAACTCTAACGTCCTAAACAGACAAATAGCCGCCCTTCGAGAGGTAGGCTCTCTTACATCCGACAAGGATAAAACATAGCGCGCTATACAAGAAATCCAAAATTTTGGTCTAGCTCTTCGTAAAGGAAGTAGCTCGACTCACGCCCGAACAAATCATATAAGCCGACAAAAATTCGCGGATTTTAAACGGTACGAGTCAGGTTAAAATCGCAAACAGGCAAAACGAAAGCCGATTTGTCATCGCAAAGCCTCAGTCCGAGAGTAAACCTAGGTCTTGTCCTAAACCCAGCCACGCTGGATCTTGACATCTCACAGACATAGTATGGTATACGAGATCCAAAAATTTGTCTCTTCACTCAAGCCTATTCGTTTCACGAATTTTTCGCGTAAATCGGTAAACCGCGGAAAATCTCGCTTTATGCAAACAATAGGTGCGGTGATCATCGGGGAACTAGGAATGAGACGACAACTCACACCCTCTTTCTCATACTTCAAAAAAAAACTGAAGTTCATAAATAATCAAAAACGTTTCATAGATTGAGACTGCCGAAATTCAAACAAAACCCCAAAAAAGGGGCAGGGATTCGAAGCCACCAACGGCCAGTCCCGGTAAATACATCATGGCCTCTTAACGGCCAAAACACATAAAAAACAAAATCCCAGAAGGGATTGATAAACCTAGACGCTCCCAGGAGCGTCATCTTCATCCTCACTCGCGACAGGGATAGCCTCGCCGTCGCCTCCCTCAGTCACATCGCCACTACCCGCCTCGTCCGCGCCAACCTCGCAATCCTCTCCCGTGCGCTCCTGATCTTCTGAGTCTTCGGAGGTCGGAGCAAGGGTGCATTCGGCTTGCAGGCCGGCAAGGATTGAATCGAAATCTCCCTTGGTGGCCGCCCACTCTCCTTTACAGGACGATAATCTGGCTTCCTCCAAGTCCAAAGACGGGGCCTCGTTACCTCGAAGCAACTCGAGCTCATTCAAACTCCCCTCGATCCCCGCTAAAGCCAAGTCCCTCTTGCGGATGGCTATCAAGGACTCAAACAGGATGGCCATCCTCGTCAGACGACCAAAGAAGTCGTCGCGGGCATCGGCAACCTTCGAGGATCTACGGGCATCCATCTCCTCGTGAGCCTGAACCTTCTCCTGAAGACGGCGGACTTCCGAGGATTTACTCCTCTTCTCTTTCTTCACCTTGAGTAACGAACTCGCGGTCTTCCCAAGGTCGCGCTCAAGATCGCTGATACGAACCTCAAGCTGGGACGTCTGGACAGCATGGGTGTCCTCGACAGTCTGCAATGCAGCCTTAGTACGCTTCAGCGCTTCCTGCGACGACTCCAGTTCCTTCGATAGACGAATGAATTCCGACCCGCACTCGCCAAGCATTCCGTCAATCAGCGACACAAACTGCCCGCAAAAAGGAAGGAGTAAGTATCATCGTAAAAAAAAAACGGTGCGAGAATTGCAGACAAATTAAAATCGAACCTTGGAACGATGACGCGCCAACGGCTCTGAGAGTTCGCTTTCCTCGCTCTTCGCACCCCGCTTCTTTTTCGCTCCAGACGCCGCGCCAGCCCTTGCCCTTCCCTTGGGCAACGGCGCGGCACCAGCCGCTGGCAGTCCCAAGACGAGTTCCCTCTTCGCCGGGGGAAGAGGTGCAGATTCTATCGCGTCCTCTCTTCCGGAGATCACGATCGGAGCAGTCGAAGAACCCGATGGATGGATCTGAACATCAAGAGTCCGTTCGGGAACAATAACCGTAGACGGGAGGGCATCGGATGGGACTTCGGGGCTGGGAACCGAAGGAGCAGGCAAAGGAGTTGGAGCCGCGGAAGGAACATTGGGCGTCTCAATCCTCGCCCGCTTTGAGCCTTTCGCGGCACTACGCCGGGATAGCTTAGCCTTGAAAGAATCAAACCCATCAATCAGGGACGGAGTAGCCTCCTGAACGGCCTGAACGGCCGGAGCTTGACTGGCCGGAACCGACGGAGCTTGGCCGGCCTCACCCATCTCAACATCAGAATCATTCTTTTCAACTTGGGATGAAGACATTTTCTTTCTTGAGAGAGAAAAAGAGAGAATTTGAAAAGATGTGAAGAATGAGAAGGGAAGGCTGGCTATTTATAAGAAAAAGGGGGTGATGACACAGGTTTCCTGCGGAAATATCCTTAGCCGAAAATTTTGATTTTCAAAAAATTCAAATCACTCGCCCGCAAAATCGTCTCCGATCTTACGAGCTGGGGGGCTAACTGTTGGGGTTAAAAACGGTTATCTCGAAATCTACGACTAAAGATCCTTCCAAACTCGAAGATTTCCCGCACGAACGACTAGCGGGGGAAAGATCGAGCAACGGAAAACCCACGGACGGCAAGACGGCCTGGCGCCGACGGCACCCCGGCCTGGCGCCGGCGGCAATGCGGGACGCGGGCCGGCCTGGCGCCGGCGGCACCCCGGCCTGGCGCCGGCGGCACCCGTCACGCGGGCCGGCCTGGCGCCGGCGGCACCCCGGCCTGGCGCCGGCGGCACCCGTCACGCGGGCCGGCCTGGCAACGGTGGCACCCCGGCCAGGCGCCGGCGGCACCCGTCACGCGGGCCGGCCTGGCGCCGGCGGCACCCCGACCTGGCGCCGGCGGCACGCGGGACGCGGGCCGGCCTGGCGCCGGCGGCACCCGTCATGCGGGCCGGCCTGGCGCCGGCGGCACCCGTCACGCGGGCCGGCCTGGCGCCGGCGGCACGCGGGACGCGGGCCGGCCTGGCGCCGGCGGCACCCCGGCCTGGCGCCGGCGGCACCCTGGCCTGGCGCCGGTCCACGGCCCTCGTCCTGGTCTCGGTCCCATTGTGCTCGGTCCGATCCCATCTTGGCTTGTTCGGATCAATCCTCGTGAGTTTGGTACAATCAAGGCTACGGAATAAACATCTTTCGATTCGGTTGGAATCATCCTCGATGTTTTACGATGGAAACTAGAGGGATTGAATTTCTCGTAGAAGATATCGTATAAAACAAAGATCGATTAACTTGAACATCGATCCTTTAAGCTATACGGTTTATTCTCCGAGAAAGATCGTCTTTCCGAGAAATCGTATAAAACGTTTAACGACTTAAGACAAGTCCACAGACTTACTTACGATTTTTCAGAATTCAGGCCCAATCAGGCTATGACGGTTTATCCGATTTCCCGAAATGTCGGATAAACATCAAGTCACCGAATGATAGCGGAAAACTCGAGGATAATTACGAAGACCGACGAAAATGGAACATTTCCTAAAGAGATAAGCTTGGGCCCAAAGGCGAGGTCCATCATCCTAAGGCAAACCGACCTAGGAGTGGGTATATAAGGAGAGCAAGAACAGAGGAGAATGGCATCCCGAAAATCCGAGAATTAGACTTAGAGCATTCTGCTAGCTTAGAAGAATTAGGACTTAGGTGGTTAGACTAGCGGAGCAAGGCTTAGGACGTTTGGCTGCCTGAGACTCTATATTTTTCTTTAATCGCAAATCTCTCTGTCTTTCGGAGAATCCTTGTACTCATATCTTTCATCTAATAAAACGCCTTCGGGCAAATATTTCAACTCTTATTTTTATTGAACTTTCTCGATTTCGTGTGGCAACGCAGAGAATCCGGACCTTCAAGGAAAGTCGGGTTTACTTGGCTTTCCTCCGCAATCTTATTTATCGGAAATTGACGGTGTGAATTTCGGTTCCCACAGCCACCATGAAATAAAAACTTGATTCACCTTTGGCTTCACCTGATCTCATCAGAGACTAAATTCTCATGGTTTACAATATCTGATAGCTACATCAAAAATACTGAGGTAAGAACCATTACAAGGGATCAATAACTCTTAATACACACAGAAAATGAAAATTTACTCAAAACAGAACAAAGTTTGTAATTTCTTTTGGTACGAATCTCAGAACAAACAAAGCTTGTGTTACTCTTCAACAGACTCACGAGATAAGGTTAAGCTAACACACTATACAAGTAGCTGATGGAGAGGAAAGGAGGATCAAAACCTTATATGCAAGGCGACCAGGCATAAAAGCACTTCCCTTCTTGACCTGGTGTTCGAGCAGCTTTTGAGCCATGTCTCAGTCGCTGTACGACGGTGCCTGTTGATGCATAGTTGATGACATAAAATATCATTTCAAATAACAAAGACAGTTGCAGACATAAAATAAGCATTGACAAGTTCTAAACAAGATAAGAGACTTTGAAGTCAACAATGATGCGAGCATTTTTCCAGATGGTTTGAAACATCATTTTAAAAAACACAGAGCACAAGAAAACATTTGTATACTTTATTTTCCTAACCAAGGTTGGTAATTTGAGACACGAGCCATGCTCCTTACCCCTATTTAATGGAATCAATCAATCACTAAATAAAAGAAGATAGAAGAGGTCCACTCTCATGTACATATATTTATAAATGAAATAAGAACACAACAATATTTTTGGGTGTATTTAAGCACATGGCTATATGACAGAGTTTCTCTGCTTATAGATCCAAACCATGTTGAGAGATTCAATCAGTTTATCACAACATGAAAGAAACGGAAAAACAGGATCTTAATTAGAGTTTGCAAGTGGAAAATAGCTAACCAACTTTGTATGTAACTAGATCCAAGCTCAAAAGGAGTTAGAGATCGAATCGTCTTGCAATTTTACTTAAGATGGTAACCCTTTCTAGTAAAGTTATTATCCTACATATGAATCACACATCCAAATAGCAAATTTGAGAGATCCTAGAACTAAAATTAAAAAAGGAGGGCAAACCTACCTAGTGCCAGGACTTGAGAGACAGGGATCTTCATAGCTAAGAACGCAACGATATCCAGCGAACTCAATATCCCCACGAACTCTGCTGCCTCATCTCGCTGTTCTCCACCACATGAGGAGGAACCGACGATCTCTTCCTCCAAACCAGGATCCCGCACTCCGTAGACTCTCGGATGGCACGAATCGCGAATTCCATCGTCTTCGTCTCCATCTCGTAGAACTCGACCATCTCTGGCTTCCCCACTGTCAGATTCCCCCACCACGTGATACAGGAACACCGAAGACCACCGGTCTAGATGAAGACGACGGCTAAACTTGATGAAATATCGACGCTCGACGGCGGAGCTTGATGGAAACGATAGATCTCCACAAGAAAAAAAAATGATAAGGTAAGGTTAGTTTAGTCTTTTTCACATTAATGAATTTGGTATTTATGAAAATGTCTTTTGATTGATGGTAAAGTTGAATAGTGGTACCAAAGAAAGTGTAAAAGTAAAATTTCTCCCATTTTCTTTCACCATGCATAGCGATTTTGGATTTGCTAAACCACATGGACCATGAACCATTATATCCCTAACTATATCATATAATGATGGATTAGATGCTGGATCTGGAAAGAAAGATATCTGAAAAACTTTTAGGAATTCATCCTCCAATTAAGTCAGTACAGAAAATATTATCAATCACATGTTTGTCTGATTTATTGTAAATTAGTCTGTTTCTATCTTATTTAGTTATAAGTTCAATTTTAGACTGCAATCTTTTGTTATTAGTTATATATAGTATTGTAAATGTTAATTTAAAAATTATGTGAGGTAAATGTAGTGTTTGAAGTATTGTAAAATCTGTTATTGTAAATAAACCTTGATAATGTGTTTTCTTTTATGACTAAATGGTGTAAATCAGGTTCAAAAACTATATCTCAGTTTTTTGCAAAATTTGAAATTATTAGGCTCAAAAAAAAATTATTAGGCTCGCGTAGATAGCTAATTGTTTTACTTATTAATTAGAATTTGACCCGCGCTTCGAAAGCGTGGATTTTTATTTAGATTGTAAACAAAGTTTGTGAATTAATATTTTGAAATTGATGTACATTATTATGTTACAACATCATTATATCAAAGAAGGGCATTTGTTTAAAATTATATAATTTATGAATTAGTTTATATAAGATTTTGTATGGACTCTCTTGTATAACTCTTTTTTAAGCCTGGACATTTTACAAGACCCGGAAAAACAAATCTAAATTGACCCGAAAATATAAGTGGGCTTGGGTTCGGGTACAGGGCAAAGTAAATATTTGATTTTTTCTTCAACCTGTTGTCTCTTTTTGATTTAAGGTCCTACCTGAGACTCAATCAGGTATTTAAAGTACATGAAATGTTTTGTGTAATTAGGTGTATTTGGATATTTCAAATATATTTTTGGTACTTTGAATGTGTTTTCGATATTATGAATATTTTTTAAAAAGTTTCGGATTCAGGTTTTTGCGATTATAGTTTTAGGTTTCGAGTAAAATTTCAAATTTTAAAAATATATTTTTGGTATTAAGAAATTTTTTTAGGGATTTTCGGTTCCTCATTCAGATTTATGGTAAATTGTTGAGGTTTTTGGATATTTGAATATTTTTCAGGTATTTGTTAGTGTTTTCTGGTATTTTTCGTATTTTAGTATTTTTGTGTTTTCGGATACTTAGAGTCTTTTTCGAGTCCTAAAATACCTAAACCATATGCACCCAAAAATTGTAGGTATTCTACATATATTTGAAATATGGATCCAGACCCGAAAAGAATCGACCCGAATCCGAACCAGAAAATTTTAAATACCTAATATGTCTAAATGTCTAGGATCTTAAAAATCTAGATCCAAAAGAAACCGACCCGTACCCGACCAGAAGACCGGATGCCCATAACTATTCTCTCACGTTATATTTTATGTGCATTTTATAAGAGTTACATTTGTTGAGCTCATGAGATTTATTTGGTAGATTTTGGCTAATTTAATAGTATAGATTTGTAAGGTTTTTTAATAGTTTTTAAGATTATATTAAATAAGAAATTTTATTTTAAAGACTTTTATAGAAAAAAGTTTAACGTAATATATATAATTTTGCTTTTTACATATGGTTTACTAAATTGTTGTATTAAATTTGACTTTGTAAATATTTAGAACTATATAATGTGAGATCACATAGTATTATATGATGTATGATATATGTTAACTTTTAAATGAGTTTTGAAATCTATTAAAGCTATTTTTTGTCATCAAATCTATTAAAGTTAATAAACTTAGTGGATTTAAATAGCATATCTAGAGTATATTATTTTTTTAACATATTTTGTAACAATATATGATATATCTTGGTTTTTAAGGTGAAAATATAAGAATAATCAATTTTTATTTGTTTTAAATTTAGTTGCCTTTAAAATAAGGTGGCTCAAACAAAGGAAATAGTTTTGGTATGTGTTTTTGTAAACCAAATTATTTTGTATAATAAATAAGAGTATTGACTAAGGTATTGTTAGATAAATATATAGTAAATTATATGGTATAATATTTTGTGTACGAATTATGTTGTATATTAAATAAGAGGATTGACTAAACCAAAAAATTTGATATGTATGTCATATTTCCTTGTATTATTTGAGAAATATAAGATAAGATCAAAAAATAATTAGCTAATAGCTAATGAATAGGTGGAACGGTCTTGTTTAGATTTTTGGGATGATTCTTTTTAATAGTATAGATAAAATTATTTTTATACAGAAACTAAAAATATAAATAAATAATAAATATTGACAAAAAATTTAAAATTTAATTATGTAATATTCACTCCTTTTTAGTAGATTATAATTTAGAATTATGCAAACAGTCAAAAATATTTGATTTTAACATTTTCAAAATTAAAAAATATTAGTTATTCATTTAACCATAATTCAACTAATAGTAAATAAACAAAATAATATCAATAGTCATATAACATAAAAGTTGATGAAATTTACATTGAAAATTGATAATATCATCTAATTTGGAACAAGAATAATCTTTTAGAATGTTAGGTATTAACAAGTAGTATCTGTGATCCATATAAAAATATGCTGTATACAGGTTATGGGTGTTCTTCTTGTAAGTAGGACTAATTAATTGTAATAGCAAATATAAAATCTTCAAACATTTTGTCATGTTCGGAAATACGCTATGCGTGAATTGGCAGTGGGTATAAGCCTGCTATTTATCAAAAATTGAAAATTAAATGGAAGTTAATCATATAGTAATTTTAGAGTTTTTAATACTATATATTAGTTTTGGTAATACTGATATTACTACATGGTCCAGCGGTTACGAAGTGTAATCAACCTTGCGGTAATTTAAAACGTTATAATTGTTGGGTTTGTCTAATAACAATATTTATTTCAGATATTATCGGCATGGTAATTAGTTGCACACTACTCCAATTTCTTTTCTATGACCAAACAAAGAAAAAAAGATCTTGCATTCTTTACTTTCTCTATTGAAGATGACAAATATATTTATTATTACTATATTGATCCACCTAGTGTATTTATATCACTGAACATTTAAAAAAATTATGGATGTCGCATTTGTTTTTTTAAAAGTATTTATGCTATTTTATAAGATTACGAATATAATGTTTATGGTGGATTTGAAAACCAAATTCTCTCTCTCTTCTCTTTCTAAAAATCTTTCAGAGAGAGAGAACTGTATGTGGGTCAAGTCGCCGGTTCTTTTATCGGCGGTATCGTTCCCAGTTTTGGAATCTGTTTCCGGTATAAGTGGTCTTGTTGACACTTTATATCGGATCTCCGGCGATTCTCCATCTCATCGGAGTTATCGTCCAGCTTTTGACTCTGGTGACGTCGACTTGATTTTTGGTGACGTCGGCCGGTTTCTTCTCCGTTTTTTCCGGAGTTTTTTTTTCTTTAGATCCTCGTCTCCCTCCTCTTGTTAAAGTTCCAGCCCTCTTTTGATTTTGGATCTGATTGTTTCATCCTGTCCTTAGTTAGGGTTTGTCCATCTTCATGCTTCTTCTTATCTTTAAAGATGGCTGTTTCAGTTGTAGGATAGTTGGATCTTTGAGATCGAGAATTTTTACTGTTCTTTAAAAAGAAATGCGCCAAAAAAAATTTCTGCTTCAGGGCCATTAAATCTCAGGCATGGCCCTGTGTTTGGGACAACAGTTTGGGCCATCTCTGGCGTTCTCGTGTTGCTGTCGTGCTTGTTGTGCTCCTTCTCTCTATGTTGAGTTTTTTACACCTAAAGACAGTTTATGAGTTTTAATAACATAAATAGACAGTTTCTGCTTCTTGGGTAGTTTATGGGTGAAAAGACTTAAATTGCCCCTAAATAAAGTGTAACCATAAATTGCCATTTAGTTAGACTGTTGTGGTTTTGGTTAGGTTTCTGAAATTTAAAAATGTGAGGTGGACTCGACGGGAGATAAAACCTGATTTAATAATTACCAGATGCGTATATTTTATATATCTTTTACTTCTGGGATCTTTTGCCGAGGTGAGAAAGAGAAAGTGAGAAGTTTGAGATGAAGCCAGATCCGACGACGATTTTCGGTGAGAGATAGGCCGAGACAAGCGGACGGCGATTCTGTGGAAGAGAAAGAGAAAGATGTCGACGAGATGGAGCCGGCAAGGGAAAGAGAAAGCGGACAGTGAGGTTTTAGTTTCTGTTGTTATGTCGGTGGATATCGAGCATGCGATCAACTCTTTTTTTAACTTTGGACTTTAGTTTACAGCAAACAATTATGCCAGAAGGTCGTGGCAAGAGCCAGATGATTCCACGTTATTGACCCAGGAGCTGCAACTATTATCTTGACAGTATCCTCATTTGTATGTTAACGATATTGTCTTTCTAGTTCCTATTTTTGCAATATAGTTCTACGCTAAGGAGTCCTAAACTGTTTATTCTTTAAGCTCAGATTCCAAAATACTAGCGCTCTTTGAAGAATTGAGAAGGTCACTTTGAGAAGTTTTTTTTTTCAATTTCTTGTTGTTTTCTTTTAGTTTCTTGTTGTTTTAATTCAAAAGTCAGATGCAGTTTATTGGAAAGAATATTTTTGTTCTTGAAGACTTTAATATGTATTTATTTGGTCTTTTTTATCTTCTGGATTTTGCTTGAATCTAGTACTTTCCTAATATGGTTTTTATTGATAAAATTTTCAGCAGATAATTGTGCCTAACGTTTAGTTTGCGTTTTTGCATAGTCCCAATGATATAAGTATACGATTATTATCAATTTGAATGCTAAGAATCAATAATATACATGTGAATTGAGTTTTGTGTCATTCAACATACGTTAGAAGATAAGTCCGAATTCACAAATGCATCAGCGTTCTGTTTAGTAAGCGTACATGTGAATCAAAGTGATGTGGATACCTATAGATGTACACATGGACACTAGGAGGTAAAATGTACAAATGTACACTATGCGGTAAATGTACACGTGTACACTATGGGGTATAAGTACACATGGACATCCTACTACACGTTTTGTAGAAACTTCACAAATGAGTCTTGTTTAGATGGTTAAGAAACCATTAACTATGACCGGTAGAAGAATTATTAATGCCATAATCCCTGTCAATGCAACAATCTTTTTGAAACGAGGCATCTTAAGCTTTGAAATTCCCATGCAATATGGTTTTTATTGATAATTTTGGTGGCTCGGGGCATTTTCTCTACCCCTTCTTACCCTGAAAAAACATGGACCTGAGTTTTTAGCAAACATTTGTTCCAAACGTTTAGTTTGCGTCTTCCATATACATGTGAAATGAGTTTTGTGTTATTTAACATACGTTCAAAGAGAAGTCCGAATTCACAAATGCATCAAAGATCTATTTAGAAAGCGTACATGTGAACTAAAGTCATGTGAATACTTATAGATGTACACATGGACATGATGAGGAAAAATGTACACATGTACACTATGAGGCAAATGTACACATGTACATCAAACTGAACGTTGTTGTAGAAAACTTACAAAAGAGTCTTGTTTAAATGGTTAAGAAACCGTTAACTATAGCCGGTCCAAGAATTTACTAATGTCATGATCCCTGTGAATGTAACAATCATTTTGAAACGAGGCATCTCAAGCTTTGAATTTCCCATGCAATTAAAAGTTAAAAAGAAGAAGCTAAATGATCTTTTGTTTGAACGCCATAAAAACAGAAAAATTGACCACGTAATGTCCACTTGTAAATGTTTCTGGATCGAACAATAATGTACACTGAAAAAAAGTAACACATTAAAAATTACGTGTACACATGTACAATGGTTTTGATGTACACATTAATCAGTAACAGTTGGCGGGTTGACTACATGAGCTAGTTTGTAGACTCAGATGATTCTCGATATTCCCCATCAACAGGCCATAGGGAGATATATGAATCTTCTCTTCTACATGTTTTTGTGGAGTTAACTAAACGGAAATAACAAAGGGAACAATGTCAATCTTTGTTCATACACAGGTCAACAACTTCTCTACCCATCCACGAAAACAAAACAAAAAAATCTCTATAATAAACATATTTTTACAGACCAATTTGTAAAATCTCAAGAGTATTCAAATTTCTAACTTCCTCTCCACATCGGTTCAAAGTTGTAAGCTTTGACTATATGGAATACGATGAGGTTGCTAAGATTTTGTGAACTTTGTATAGAAAAGAAGTAGACTTCAATGAAACTTAGAATGGGAAAAAATATGGTTCTTACCATATCAAGTGCGGCAGCGTCAGAAGGACCATATCAAGTGCGGCAGCGTCAGAAGGATCGAGAGTAGTGGAGGAATATGGTGATAAATTGAGAAGCCGATGAAGGGTTTCTTAACTGCGGTGGAAAGGTGGGGGATAGATCCGAAACAGAAAGCCATGTTATTTATTATTGGTGTGGAGTAAATTTACTGCAAATCCAAAATAAATAAGAAATCATTCACCATGAAAAAAAAAAAAAAAACAGAAGAACTATGAAAAAAAAAAGATGAAGACTGTGACTTTATCCAAACAGGTTAATCTGGACCGTCGGTGTAAAAACTACAAAAAGAGATCCAATGGTTGGGATAGGAGACAAATATAAGTTATGTCATAGATCTCAAAATTTATCTGGACCGTTGTGATGGTAGAGAAATGAGTGGTGGAGGTTAATTCCCGCTAAAACAATGGTTTAGTTAGTAAGTAGATTAGTTACAAGATGACTAGTTTATTTAGACAAAAAGAAAGCTATTAGGATAAACTGCCTTGGTAGAAGAGTGTCTTATTCTGTAATAAAAAAAACTCAAAACTACCTTTCAATATAATTGTTTCCTCTATGTTTGTGTTTAGCCCTTTCTTTTGAGTATTTCTGTAAATTATGTTCTTGTTCAATACACCTCCAGTTGACGAAAAAAAAAAATCGACTGTGTGAATAGACAGCATAATCTTTTGGGCTTACAAAATCAATTTTTAACGATGAAAGTTAGCTTGCTTATTTCAATACCTCGGCTTTGATTGATTGATATGGGTTTGAACGTACAAACCCAAATGGGAATGGCCTTCCCTGCTTTACCCAATCAGTGCCAATCCTATCATATTCATAATTAATTCTTCTTTCGGTCTACGGAAGTGAATTACTCTGTCAACTATAAGACAAAAAGCAAAAAAGTTATAATGAGTGAAGATTGAAGAACAATTAATTGACCTTTTGAACCAGAAATCGAAGATTCCTTCCTCATTGAGGGAGGACACAAATTTTAGGTTTATGTCAAAAACTGCCTATAATATCTGATAAGATATTTTATTTTGATTGGTGTTCACGATTTGAAACATGGGGCATGTGTATGCATGTGAAGGCGACAACCTACATAATATAACAGAGACACAAGTACAAATCTCTGGTTCTTATATATTAAACGAAATCAAAATAACGAGGCGTAAGACTAATTTAAGTATTAGATTGAAGGCACTATTTTCATCCAATGACCTTTCGACTAATCAAAGAGGCTCAAATTTGAACCCCGTACACCTCTTATATGGCCACTGCCTTTTTGGCATATCCACTTGCATCTAGCTATCATATTAAAATAGAAAGCCATTCCTCCATTAATTACTACTATAATGCATGTAGGTCCTTTTTCTTATTCAGTTATATAATCAGTATAAATAATATCAACTGAACAAATAGTTTGGTCGAAAAGGAAATAAAAATCCCGTCAGCATTTTAGTGGCCTTTGACGTGAGCAGCGAGATTTGCAGCGTCATTTACATGTGGAAAGAGGTTAAAGAATATAAAAACAATTAGTTGGTATTAAAATATCTAAATAGAAAGAATGTGGCAATATTTTTTTGAAAAACTCTCTACAATAATCCAATTTTTTTAAAAAAATAAATATAGTGTTCAAAAGTCAAAATAACTAAAATATTTAATTAAAAAGGTAAATAAACACTTATATCCTCGTAGTTAACTAATCTAAACTTACGGTTTAAATTTGAAGGATAAGATTTTAGGTGGAATGGTGAAATTTAGGATTTTAATATATAAAAAATACTAAAAATTAAAGATAATTATTAAATAGTTTTAGCAAGAATTTTTGGATTTCAAAATAAAAATTTGAAAAAGTTGGAAAATAATGCAAAAAAATAAATAATTTTTTTCGAATTTAAACATATTATTCGAAATAATAAAAATATTATTATATTTTATTTAGTTAGATAACTATGTAAATTTAAATATCTATAAAGTAAAGGTATAATAATTTTTTACCTATTTAATAAAAATATATTTTTATCACTTTCTTCCCTGTGGATTTTGTAAGTAAAAAACTTATTTTATGGTCATTTAAAAAAATTGCCCATATTTTTAATACTGATTTTCATAGAATTCAGATCTCAACTAGTATTTCTTAAAACTGATATCGATTTCATCAATAGAACACTGTAGTAAATAATACTCCCTCTGTTTCTTTTTTTTTTTTTGATCAAAATATTCCCTCTGTTTCTTAAAATTACATATTCTAGAGAAAAAATTTTGTTTCCAAAAGATCTATTTTTTTTTTCATTTTCAATGCATGTTTTATTATCTAATTGCAAACATCAAAAAACTTAATTGCACTTATTGAATTTTTATTGGCTTAAAATTATGGAAGAAAGATAAACACAAAAAATTATGCAAATTTAATGTGTTTTATTAAAAAGTGTGAAAAATCCAGAATATGTAATTTAAAAAAACAGAGGGAGTACTTTGTACAAATTTCATTTAACCAAAAAACATCGTTGACAAAAATGTAAAACCGCAATAAATTAATACTAATACTAACTTAATTGTCTAGTTTCATTCCATATTTCGTTGCCTTAATTTATTAATGTAAGCAGTTCGTTTTATTTTTTTGTGTGACCTTCACTTGTATACTTAATTCCAACTTGTGAACTCATATATACTCACATCACTCACACATATACATATATGCATAGACATATATTTTTAGTTTTTATATTTATAGTTATATACACAAATCGGATTGTTTGTAAAAGTCATTGTTCACTAGTGTCTCCTCTCTCTCATCCTTTTGGTATAATTAGAAAGAGGGGACATGTTTTGAGTCTCTGTTGATATATTCATATCAAAGGCCTCCCAACAACCATGGTTTTGCTTCCTGTGAAGCCTCTATCTTACCACCGGTTTCAGGTTTTCCGCCGGCATCTTATTACTCCGACGGTTTCAACTGCTCCGGCAATGGTTTCTGCCGGTTTCAAAAGCCATCATTTCGTAGGGTTCCCTTCTTATGATCTATGTATCCATGAATCTGCAAGGCATATGAGAAGCCTAAGGTCGTGGAGCAATCGTCGCCGAGTAAGCAAAACCGTCGGCGTGTCTATGCCGGTGGCTTCGGCTGAGGATTTACCGGCAGTTTCTTGGGATTCTTGGAAGCCCGAGAAGACCACGGTGGCTCCGTCATTGAGTGACGTCATTTGGCCTGCAGCAGGTTAGTTTTTTTATAAATATAAAAAGATTGTCCCAAATAAAATGAAAAAAATTATTAGGCAGCAATTTGCTTTTGTCCGAAGACAAGGGAAGAGAGAGACAGAGAGATCGTGTCTCTTCCAGCGACCAAGTAGCTATTGATAATAACTGTATGAGGTTGACCATTTCTTGAATTTAGTAAGAAATAAGAATCATAATTTTTTTTGGTAAAAATAAGAATCATAATTATTAATTAATTCGTTTTATCTTCTTTTTTAGTTCGTATAATCTGTACTCATAGAAACAGGATTGTTTGTGAATTATTAAGATTATAGGTATTACAAATAGTTATCGCCTTTGCAAATCTTGAGCGAAGGCATAAATTATTTAGTTGGTTTATATTTTGTTATAAAGATGTCAAATGAAAAGGAAATATATATATCTAGTATAATATAATCATGTCATGACATCATAATTTTCGAACATGCATGCAAACGAAATTACTTGATAAATTATAGGTCACATACCCTTCATGTATGTCTAACCTTGTATCTATGACGGATTTGATGAATCAAATATATGTATGGATGTATTGAAAGATTTAAAATGTTTTCTAAAAATATTTTCTGGTACGAGAAAAGGAGCGTTTGCGGCTATGGCGATAATGGGAAGGATAGATCAAATGTTAAACCTTAAAGGGATCTCAATGTCGGTTGCGCCACTAGGTGCGGTGTCTGCCATTCTCTTCACCACTCCTTCTGCACCTGCTGCTAGAGTAATTTCCTAAACGCGTTCCTTTCTTGCGATTGTAACGTATTTTGCGGAAAACGTAACCTAAAATAGTAGCTACTATTGATCAAAACGGTGATGGTTGGTGCATGTATATTCATTTCAGAAATACAATATATTCATGGCTCAAATAGGATGTGCAGCCATTGGAGTCTTGGCCTTTTCCATTTTTGGGCCGGGTTGGCTCTCCCGCAGCACAGCCCTCGCTGCTTCCATTGCATTTATGGTCATTGCTCGTGCTAATCATCCTCCTGGTAATTGAATTCAACCTTCTTTTTAAATAATTTTTCGTATCTTTGAAAATAAATGATCAGTTCTATATATTCCATTTTCTTGTGCATATTATAACATTTTCTATCAATCTGTTACTTTTGTAGGTTTCCTTACGAAAAATAATTGATTCATATTTCATATGAATTATATATCTGAAATATAATTGATTAATTTTCTTTCTTCAGAAAGTATAATTGATTAATCTTTTCATATAATTTATATTTATACATCTGAAAAAACAGCGGCGAGTTTACCACTACTGTTCATAGACGGAGCAAAGTTACAAAAGTTGAACTTTTGGTACGTATTATTCCCCGGTGCAGCTGCTTGCATCCTCCTCTGCTTCCTCGTAAGCCTTGCCTAACACATCTTCTCGATTTCGTCTCCAATAAATATATTTTTTCAAATTACTTTCTCATCTGTTTCTTAAACGAATATTACTATTTTCATGCTGTATAAATATATGATTGGATATTTTAAACTTTGCAGCAAGAGATCGTCTGTTACTTGAAGAAAAACTTGAAATTTTGACGATGGAAAGGAAAAGGGACTTCAAGAGTGTTTATATGCATGTGTAGACACATCGGTGGAGGAGTTCATGTGTAGATTATTTTTTTATCTATGTTAGACGTTTAGCGAAGATGATCGACGTATTCGTACCCCATACATAAATGAATATACACAAATATACATACTTTTCCACAAAACTTGTTATCTAATTTTTTTTTTAAAGCTGAGCTCAAATATTTTAGTGAAACAATATTGCATATCAGTACTATATCATCATATATCTAGACACATGGACACGGTATAATTAAAATTATTTTCTTGATCTTTACAAAGGTATTTTATGCTGCGACGGAAAATCTGTATAATTAAGATTATTTTATTGATTTGTACAAAGGTGTTTATGCTGCGACGGAAAATCTTGTTCTTGTGACGGTGAGAGGTGGGTACACTCCAGATGTTCAAAGTAGAAATTCACTGTGGGTTTATCAGGTTTTGTATTTCTTTCAATATCTAGTCCACTAGTTACATATGCAATTATTCGCAAAACTTTTAACGATTATCGTTTCACTATGGTTACAATCATAATAAGACATTGTTGATATGGATGGTTTTAATTGATTATTTCTCCTGTTCTGGAAATTTTGAGATTCTACAGGAAAATTCTCGGTTATCATAAAACTGTGAGGAGATATAGCTTCCACATTGCGTTATTTTATAAGGTAAATCTAGGGGAAACTAGAATCTGATATTTATGTAGGTCTTTTTTTTTTGACATCATGTACGGGGTCTTTTGATTGGTATTACCAACATTTCCTATATTTTCTACAAAATCGTATAACTGAACAAGAAGTTTTCGTTTGTTGGTGATCTTCTTGAGTCAATACTCAATAACCATTTCATATCAATCAAATAGTCTTTCTCCCTCAAAACTAGCCATTGCCCATCTCAACTTACGAAGTATAAATCATTTACACGTAAATTAGCTTTTGCATGATTACTGGAAGCAATTTTATTTACGGAAATTGGATTGTATAACCAAAAAGTTTAATAATTCACTGTCTAGCTATTTCACCTAAATGACTACGATACACTGTGTATAATATGTATAATTGTCATTGTACCCTTGATTCTCACTGATTCAACCGGCACAAATTCTCTTCTCTTTTTAGTTATTGTCTCATTGTAAATAATACACCGTGGTTTAAGATGATTCACATTTTTATAGTTGGCGAAATGGAAAAGCCATCCAAAATGGCTGAAAATAACAACGAAGAAGATGAGGAGGGCGACAAAGTCGAAATAATCTCAGGATTATAGAATTGCGGTTGACAAAGAGTAAGAAGACGATCGCAATAGATGAAAATGAAGATAAAGACGAAGAGAAGACACAAGGCAAGAAAGTTGTTATATTCAAGCTCAAAGAGACAAACTCTGTTTGGATGATGGGCATCACAGAATTGACAAAAAAAAAAAATTAATAGGGATTGTTATGCAAATCTGGTGTGGAAGAGAACGACAGTGCCGATGAATGTGTATTGCTGGGCAGAAAATAAAAGATATGTAAGAGATGACTCGCCTCGTCTATACTATATTCGGTGAAATGACGTTATAGTATAGTATATATATATGTACATATATATATATATGTTTGTTATTGTAATTATATGTAATGATACTATACTATTTAAGATCACATATATCTACACTATATCCATGAAACAAAACAGCCTGTCTTGCCCCCAAATTCAACATTATATCCATCGTGTTCGTTTACAATGTAATATACAATTTATCATGATCTATTCTATTTTATGATTGAGAACTAGAGTTTTTATTTTACCATCTTTATCCCATCTTATAGTTTGTGATTTATATGTACTTATGGTTGTTCTATGTTTTTTTATTTGTGTGTTTTTAATGAAAGAAAGTTAAACATTATATATTATGGTTTATATTTGGGTTTGGGTTTAGTGATTCAGGTTTAGGATTTAGTATTTAGGGATTGAGGTTGAGTTAGTATTTAGGGGATGTTGGAGGTGTTTGTGTGGAGTCGATAAAGGGAATAGCAGCTTGAACCATACTCAATTTGTTGGGACAGACCATTGTATTTTATATATAAAAACTAGGGTCGGCCCGCCCTACGGGCGGGAACTTATAATAAAAGTTATTTTATATTAATTTATGAAGTATTTAAAAACTACTATAGTAAAAAATATTATAAATAAACAAATTATGAAATAATTATGAGATCATTATTACAAAAAAAAAAATTGTTATAGCAATATATTTGATAAATAGAATTATATTTTTAATATTTATTTTAGTTTCAATGTTTAGTTTATAATATTCTTCATTAAACTAACTTATTAAAGGATTTTTTTGCAAATATGACTCAAAATTTCAAGTCATCCCTAAAGTAATTTATGTTTGTTAAGAATTTCCTTTGTGCTTTACAGGTTATTTATTGTATATTTTCTTTGTGTGTGTGTTTTGTAAACTTTTGATAAGTGAAGTATATAATAATGTTTATGGTTTTTGAAAATGTTAGGGTGTTGAAGGATTATGTATGTTAAGATTAGTTATATTTGAGTTTGATGTTTGTGTCTATATTAATAAATTACGACGTATAACATATTATATTGAGTGAATGAGGTGTACGTGGTGCTCTCCTTGTATGGTTTTTGATAATTTTGAATCCAAAATTGGTTGGTTAATTGTGGTTTACTATATTTTAAGTTCTTAAGAATAAGTTTGTGGCTCTCATAATTATCATTTGTATGAATGGATTGAGGTCAACATGATTGCATTTCGTTATGGTATATGTTAGGCTAGAAATAATATGTCCTTAGTAAAATAGTGAAAGTATAAATCTAATTGTTTATATTCTAAATTAACACTTAAATATATAACAATAAAATTATGTTTCAAATATTTTAATTCATTTAAGGTCGTTGCATATGTGTAAAGCAGATATCTTTGATGCATATGTAATCTACATCTTTGTTTACTATTATGTAAATAGTAATCCACGTCTTTGCTTACTATTACCTAAATAGTTTATTTTTTTCTATTAGTTTCTTAATTTTAACCTTCTTTTAATTGAATATTTTGTAGTTCTTTGTAAATGAATAAAATTATTTTAGTTTGTCTGTGCTAAATTTAAGTGATTTAATTTAGTAAATTGTTTTTATTTATCTATAGATATATATATAAATTACTTCATTATACATTGTATTGTATTTAATATTATATCTAAAATATGTTTTTTAAAGAGTTTCAATATTTATAATATTTTGTATAATTTATTTATATAGATGAGAAATTTTTTTTCTAATTTTCTATTGTAGCATGAAATTTATGATATTTTAAAATGGGTTTTGTAAACAAAAAATGGGTAACTAAAGGTTAATTTTCTTTTATGATTTGCGTAACATTTTTTATGATTCATGTAGTTAATATTGAATGCTATTAATCAATGTATTCACGTGCTCCAGTGAATACAATTTTCATAAGAAATGTTCCTTGATTAATTCATTCAAAACAACCTTGAAAAGTTTGATAATATTTTTAAAAAGTTTTGATTAAACTTTTAAAACATTTTAATATTAAATAAAAATGAATAAACTATATGTTTTATGATTCTTTAGACTTTGACGAAATTTGTTATATGTCATTCGAAGAAAATGAAAAAGTGATAATAAAGAAAACCAAAATTTATTGATATGATACTATTAAACTATTTTTATATTGATAATCTATTACAATTTGTATTTTTATTTATTTATATTTAACGTTATTTTATAGTCAAAACTCTCATGACTGAGTTCATTTAAAGTTCATAAAAATACAATTTATAATAGATTATCAAACTCCGTAAACATATAAACCTGAGCATCAAACTGAGAATGTTTCTGCCGCCGCCACCATCAGCTCTAGTACAGAGAGGTTCGTTTGTGTTAAAAAGCCTAAGCGATTTTCCATCGCAAATTTCGGTTTTTAAGCAAAAAAAAATTCTTCCATCACAGTCAAAGCAATGTCGTTCAAAAGAGGTTTGTCCATGTCTGATATAGTAGCCAAGTTATTAGGCTGAGAATGCGTAGAACTCCCTGGAAGAAGATCAAAATCCAGTGAAGGACCAGTTATGGACAGATTCAACAGAAACATTATCAACAAATCTTATTCAGACAAAATTTTACACACACAAAAGAGAGAGAGAGAGATTAAGACACATAACCTTAAGCTAAGTTCTTATGTTCTGGAACCAGAACTTGATTTGTCTTGGAGCCAAACCCAATTCTCTGCTAAGTTGGTTCCTCTGCTTATCATCTGGATGAGAACACTCCTTGAAACTCATGCAAGAGATTCAAACCATTATAAGAGTGTATGAATAAAAAAAAGAAATTAGATATAATAGGATAGGTCCGCGCTACGCGCGGAATTTAATAGATGTATAATGTATATATAACTACGTTGTATTTTCATTGCATTTGTTTTATATTAAGATGGAAATAGGATTATAATAACTTTGATATTTTTTCGTATGTTAAGGCGTAAATGGTTTATTATTTTTAGATCATGTACGTTATATAGGGGTGATTATGTTTGTTTTAAGAGTTCGGTGCATATAGAATACTATATATAGTCTTAGTGAGGTTTATGTGGATTCTTGGTTGAATGTATTAGTTATACGTATACATATTGGTTGGTTAAATTAGGTTTTCTTTATGTTAGGCTTGAAAGTACGTGGTTTGTGGGTCTAATAAGAATGTTCTTTTTCGTCCAAAAATTCATAGTCTTGGTTTATTACTTTACAGATACAATATATTGATTTTTAGTTTCCATATAACTTTTGTTCAGCTAAAAATACTATTAGCTTCCATTATTTATATTTTTTAAATTTTATCAGAAATCATATGATTCATCTTATCATTTAAAAGATTGTCATGAATATGTAATTGTTTTACCTTTAAAAGTTTTGGTTATAACTTTATTATGATAATAAGCAGAATGAAATTTCTATAACACACAAATTATGGATTAATTTTTGTCTTAAACGTTTGTTTCTTAAAAGATTTAATGTAGATAGTTATTATTTACAAATAGTATATTTGTTTTTATGATATTATAATAGATGATCAAAGCTTTATTTTTGCCCTAGTGCTATTATAAAGAAAAAAATATAAGTGAGTTGAAGATGCTCTTAGAGGATGTATTTAGTTCAGAGTTTAAAATAAGTTTATTAAGATAAATTGTTTATATTTTCTCCTAACATAAGTTTTAACTGTTTATACAAACTGTGTCATTAAATTTAGACTTTTGTATTTTATTTTAAAAATTGTAATATTTAAAACAGTTTAACTAATGGATTTTTAGAGATTTGTGATGATTCTAAAGTATTTTGGTACAAGTTTTAATAAATTTACAAATTTAAAATCACATGATTTTTTATTGATAGTACTTTAACTAAATCACTACTTTTCTAATTCATTAAAAATCATCTACAAACTCATTAAAATAAAATATTCAGAAATACTATATTGAATACACTCTTCTCTTGATAATAACTAAAAGACATATAAGTTATGTTTGCCCATCCAAAATGGTAATCTTACTAATTAAAATCACTGGACACAACGTTCAGACTACTAATTGCAAGATAATAAACCGAACTGGCAACAAATTAATTAAGATACTCTAATCATAAGACTCTAGATACTTTAAAAGTGACAAATTAAACGGTTAAACCCCTTTTGTTTGTTCCAAGGAGATCAAGCGACGTCGTTAGGTCCTGCACTGCTAGCTTGTTCCATGACCGTCTCGATGATATCGTCATCTTCCATCAGGAGCTGAGCAGGAGTCTGCCTTGGCCTAAGGAAACGACCGTTAAAGATGAACCTAAGAGTCGTGTAGTGATGTAGTCTAAGTTTCTCCTTTGGCAGTAATCAAGCATTAGTTTCTTTAGATGTACATAAGTACCAATTTTGTAGACATCTAGGCCTTCTTCCTCTAGTCACAAATGGTACATACGTAAGAAAGTCACTATGGCTTGTCTTACCTCACAAAAGCTTAAAAGGGTAGTTCTTCAAAGTTTTTGCGGTGCCCTTTTCACTTCCTTGTCTGTCAAGCAAGACATAGTGGCCAAGACACCATCTATGATCTCCTCGTCGGTTAGTTTCTCAAGCTCGAGAACTTCCTTGCTAGCAAACCAAAAAAGGCAAGACCTTTAATTGTTGTGGATTGGGGCTATGGTCGCGGTTATCCTCATCCACCACATGATTTTGACGAACCTAGACTCGGATTCCTTCCGATCAAACACAAATTGAACAGATAGGAAGTTCCTGTGAGACACTTCGAAGCAGAGCTTCTTGACAACTCTGTAACCTAACTCTTGATAGCATCTGTTTGAAATAAGGCAACCGTCCTCCTCCATCATTACTCTCAATTCTGTCTTAAGCACACCTAAAGAGATAGCGAAGATTACATGACCTGCAAACACAGTAGACCCATCTGAGAAATGGAGTTTCACAGGACTGGTTACTCTCTGCCACTCGATCTTCGTGACCGTTCGAATCAACTGGATAACACCTTGAGGAAGAACAGAGGCCAAGTCATGGATAATGCTTACATAGCCTTTGGCTATGGTGACTTCTTCGCCTAGAAACATCTGATACTCACTCTCCGCCGCATAGTTGAGAGTCGAGAGATGATGTGTCTGAACATTGCAAAGAAGATTATTTTCATACCCTCTGGCCTCTGACTCCATTCTCTCCTACTGCTGATTGAATCCTAGTAAGCATCGAACCAAGATTTGAAGAACGACCCGAGACAACGGGAATAAGAAGACCTAGTGGCAATCTCGCAAGTATCAGCCAAACGTCTCGGATCACCGTCGTTTTGATAGATCTCTTTCCTCTAATCTAACTCAATGAGAGTTTTGATTAGTCCGGAGATCGAAGGGTCAATCTCGATGCCACCTTTAGAAAAGATTTTAGCTTTATCAATGGTGGAGTCCATACATTCCCATGGCTTGTCGGAGACCAGAGTACCAGTCTCCTTGGCGATTCTATAAACAGGGCTTCCATCGATCCCGTGTTTCTATGTGACACCCATCTCAATCTTCTTGGCAGAGAACTCAGAGGTGATTATCCTTCAGCCGTTTCTGGAGCCGCTTTCTACAACGTAGAGGTTGATTTTCGTACTCTCTTTCTGGTTTGTATAAGCGGAATGAAGAGATGGTTCTCAGAGCACGAAAACATACATTTTTATAGTTGCAACTAGGGTCGGCCCGCCCTACGGGCGGGAAATTATAATAAAAACTATTTTATTATATCGAATAGTGTTAATCTTCTTGTTTAAAAACTAATTTTAAGTTAGCACTTAGAGTTTTGACCCAAAAACTAATACTTAGAGTTATGTTCTTATGACATAAGATATATAATTTTATTTGTAGTAGTTTTCCAATGGTGTGGTGATTTTGTATTAGTCGTTTGATGATGTTGCGATTTGTTCAAAATGAAGAAGTTATTATTAGAACAGACGGAACACTGTTGAGAGTCATATATTTAGGTACCATTAGGAATTCTATAATGTATGTGAGGAATTTTTGTTTATTGAGAAATGCAATGTATGTATATTTTTGTGTAGACTCATAATTTAAGTACTATTTGAGAATGTAAACGGACTGGCTAATAGAGAGACGATGAAATATAAGAACTTGTTGAGTGGGGGTTCATATGAACTTTTTTTAGCCTAGCTTCTTAAATTAAAATTCTAGAAAGTGACGTATATTCATCTGTTCATTTTGCTTACAACTTTATGCCTTGAACATTTACACCATTTTAGTGATTTTGATGGGAGATCTTGAAAGTTATAGAGGAAGAAATTGGGTGTTGAGAGTTTTGCTTACCGAGGTGGCATATGTGACCAATTAGATTTAACTATTTATCCCAAGTCTGTGAGCATTTCCGTTTTAATTCTTCTTTACTATTAAATTTGATTAAATACACTATGCGCGCAGGATTTGAACTATGTGTTATTTCAATTTGAATAGAATTGAAATTAATTTTATTATATTATTTTGATTGAATACTATAAATAAATGGTGTACTTCATATTGTTAGAGTTTTCAGTTGGATAGTAATTTGGGGGTGTGTTCAATAATAAAATGGAAGTCAGCACTATTGTATACTTTAATTTTGAAGGAAGATACGATAAAGTCTATACATATACAAATAAGTATGTACCCTACCATTTTTGATATAACTGAACATTTTTGAAGAGTAATTTGATATAAGTACTTATATTTATATGACAACACTATTAGTTCATATATTTATATAATAACAAATCTTAATATTGTTCTTTAACAAAAAAAAAATCTTAATATTGTTGCTCTATTTTTCTCTTAATATACGATGATATTTTTCAAAACATTTATGTTTTTTTCTTTTTATATTTTATTGTCAGACAGTTATTTGTACATGTTAATTGTTTTATATTTTGTCAATTTTTTTCATATTTTATCGTTTAAACAATTGTAATTAGTCAAAAAATTTCATATTATATTATTTATAGCGGAACCATAGATTCACTAACTTATTTGGTTGGTTATTTTTCTCTACAAGTAGTTAATAGGAGTAATAGCCTAATAGGGCTGGCGTTCGGACACCATTGGGGTTCGTTTAGGTCTATTTGAGTTTTGGGTTAAATATTTCAGTCTCATTAGTATTTATAAATTTTGGTTTGGGCTCGGCGGATCTTTGCGGGTCCAGTTTAGGTTTAGATAAAATCGTTTCAATTATTTTTAAAATTTTAAAATTAATTATCTACTTTAAATTTATCAAAATCTAAATATATATATATATTACACAAAAGTTTCTAATAAAATATGTCTTGACATTTACTTTTGAATATTTGTATATATTTTCATGTATTTTGCACAACTTAAAAATATCTTATAGATTTTAGACATTTTTCTATTATATCTAAAAATAATTAGCATATGTAAGTATATAAATTTATTTCAGATGAAATATGAAAACCAAAACATCTTATAAAAATTATTGTATTGTTTAAAAATATCTTTATATTGTCTAAATTTATGTATTTTGGATTATATTATGTATTTTTACCTTGTATTTTAATATCATCTTTCAATATTTATTGTTATTTATGTCTAATGATTTCATCTATAATGAAGCTAACTACATTGTTTATAGAATGATAACATGTTTTAGTTTTCTAATTTTTGATAAAAAAAATATAAAATGGCAAAAGAGACACTTTTATTACTTAATTTTTCTCTTAAATAAATCAAACAAAAAACAAACAAACTTACGTTTGACTAAAATGTATATATATTAGTCAATGTGAGATATAAAATAAAAGGATTCAAGTTTTAAGACTATTGGAGTCAATCCATAAATACAAAAAAAAAAACATAAAAACTGAGTCTTGTCTTTAGAAATCAACATTTAATGGGTGGAGAATTTGATCAAAAAATAATGTGTGGAAACTTGGTTGCAGGACTTGATCATCCAAGCTTTAACACTTCCTCCTGTTTTAGCTCCGTTAATGGAGTTATATCTTCCATCACCTTACTTAACCACCTTCTTCTCCTCTTGTTTCTTAGACAGTAAAATTAGGGCTAAAATTATTATCCGAGATCCGGATCCGATCTGAGATCCGGATCCGGATAGTAAAATGCCGCCGGATCCGGATATCTGGAATTTTAGGTCCGGATATCCAGATCCAGATCCATTTTTTTAATATATATAAATTTAAAATTTTTATTAATAATTATAGTTCATTTATTAATATTTATACATAAAATTAGTCTTATAATATTACATTTTAATTTTAATAATATTATATGCATAAATACATTTATAAATTTTGTAAAAATATTTAATTTATGTAATATTTATAGATTTTTTTGTCTTTTAAAAAAAATTTTTTATTATTTTTTAATTATTTTGACGGATCCGGATCCGAATCCGGATACCGCGGATATCATGATATCTAGACGGGTATCCGAAACCCGGATATCCGGAAGGCACGGATCCGGATCCGGATATTAAAATCACAGATCCGGATATTAAAATCACGGATCCGACCGACGGATCCAAGCAATCCAATGCATTCCACGTGCTTATAGATATTACATCAAAACCACAACGTGGTTTAGTAAAACCAATTTGATTAGAAAAAACAGTCCGGATGGTTAAAAATTGATTTGGTTTACCTTCATGTCCAACCAGAACATAACCTTCATCTGCTCTGCTAAAGAACAGAGCCACTATAAGCTCTCAAGACTCTTCCTCGTCACGGGCTGAATCAACATCATCACCAAATCATATGCCGCTCCATCACCTCCGGTCTGTACGTTTCGAGCACAACCTCCACTAACGATCTTATTTTTGGATGAGATCTCGTGAAGACGCATAACCGATTGAACTCTTAACATTGAAATTCTCCGGCGTCTGGTAATCAATTATATTATCGGAGTTGGAAACATAGGGAAAATCTCTATTTAACTCACTGAAATAAGGAATAAGGTGGATATGTAATGTCTCAACGCCATTAAATTATATATGATATAATACCATAAAACACTAACCGAGAAGTGTTCCCAGTGTAAGATGATCGTCACTTTGCAAACTCCACCTCTGCAATAACCAGGGTTGTTTCCTCGGCCAAATAAGGTAACACCAAGCCGACAAATGTAGAGCCAAAACAATCCAAACGGAAGCAAGAAAACTACCTTAGAGAGAGAAACGTGGCAAGATCTTGTTTCCCTATTATCTAACTTGTCACGCCCAGGAGTGTAGGAAGTGATCTGGACTGGATCATCCCAAAACAGAACATGTGACTTGGGAGATAGATTATTTACACTGCAAGAAACTCAATGAGAATGCAATTTATAGTATTACTTTTACAAAGAGGCTTCTTCCACATGCCATTCTTTTATGACCTACAGGATTAATTCTCATATGATCGATTGCTCTTCCACTGATGGATCATAAGCATTTCAAGAAACAGAGCAGCCATAAACTCTTCATAATCAAGAAGAATTTTAACGTAAGGTTGAAGAGAAATAATACCGTTAAGAAGACGTGTGAAGATGCGGTTAGATTCAGTTCAACTCCAGCTTTCAGAGACATAAGCAGAACCTGATACATCATCTTATCATAAATATATCTAGCTATATGCTCGATTCAAACGAAGTTTTTGTCAGAAACTTATCTATTTACTTACTGAATTGTGATGGTTTCATTGAATCCTTCAGCACCTTCTTTTTGGACTTCGACCTAATTTTCCAATGAACCAAAAGAACTATATTCCTCTTCTTCTCAAACGAATCTCCAGATGATACAAAAACAAAGTATATTGGCTTAAAGACAATGCTCTTCTCCCCAGTACGGCGGTACCAGACATCTTGATATTCTCTAAACATTTGGGCAGCTCTGAACCCGTGAAGACTCTTTCTATTTCTTTACAATATCAACACGGAATAATCACTCTCTCGGGCATGGATAAGATTTTTTTTCTTCAGTAATATCCTGCAGATTGTTTAAAACTATCATACAATAATCAACTTTTTAAAACAAAAAACATTGTTGAAAACTAAAATCTACTCAAGAAAAAATCTTACATATGAGATTTGACTCAAATGGTTTAAGATTAGTAAATCATTAAAGAAAAAGGTTGGGTTTGTTTTTTCAATCGCTGGAGCTACCTTGGCGTCACGGAGAAGCATATCGACGCCACAACGATTTAAGAAGTAATCCAGACGAATCGGTTGAATGTAGGCCGTAACAGTTCCGGTTTCTCTTTGTCAGTGAGAAGGAATACCCACCGAGCCTGACGTTTCTCGCCTCTCAAAACCACAGCAATCTAACCTCACGATGGAGGAACATCTACGGACTTAAAATCAGAAAGAACTTTCGAGTTAGCATTCCTCAGGAAAAATGAATTTACTTTGTTGACTCAACAGATCGAGAAGCTGGTTTTGAGAGGAGTAAGGCTTACCTTTTTATACGTGCAGTGACACCGCCTTCCAGAAGGGAAACTCGCATTCAAGGCTAGATATGGTTGATGGAGTTAAGAAAAGGTTTAATGCGACGAATCTGTAACTGAAAGCGTTTTGTTTGATAAGAAATAAGATCAGACGACGCGACTGAAACCCTACGAACAGATTCATCAACTCGAACTCAGAAACTTAATCTCTTCAACGGCGGTGAACAAAGGGCGGAGATGAACCCTATGTTTCCATTGGACGCGTTAGAAGAGAATTAGGGCTGAATTCATTCTGCCAAGCAAAAGCCCACAAAATTAACGTAGCCCATAAGAATCGCTGATTCCCTTTAATCAAACGCAGCGGATCATTTAAATATGGCACGTGTCAATCCGACATCAAATGACTTTGTGACGTGTCATTAGGAGAATAGAGAGAAACATGATTATATATATATAGATTCCACCGCCTTTCATGAGTTAAGATCGCATTCAAGGGAAATCATGGGGGTTGGATAAGGATTTAAGAAGGAATTGAAGAGCGCTAATCTGTAACCGGTATCTTTTGGAATCGATAAGGAAGAAGATGAAAGAACATCTGAACTCTGTTTACGCCGCCTCTGATCTCGAATAGCAAAACGCTACTTAAGCCGCGTTTAGACTTATTAGAGTTACTCGTCTCAGACTGGATAAATCATATGAGAATATAAGGCCCGAAGAAACGAAGCCCATATGTCGACTACATAAATAAAACGCTGCGGATAAATTGTATGAGACACGTGGCAAGCTCTGGAGAACTTATTTATCTACGTGGAGGGAGGAGAAGAGAGACAAACTCTTCTTTATATATATATATGTAACGTTAGTACTATTTTAATTTTATTAAATAGAATAGACCAATGCTTTTTATCATAAAATAGAACAAGAATGCAACGACAAAAAAAAATGTTTGTGGTAAATGAATGTGTGACTAAGTTTAATTACATGATTTGATAGTAATAGCAGTGAATCATTTATGTTCATATTTAAATGAAATAAACAATTTATACTATACTATTTATAAAGAGTATATATTATTATTTTGCATATGTAAAATAACGTTCTTAGAAAACCGAATCCCTTCAATAGCGCCAGAACTTTCTGCTTTATTAAGATGATGAGATAACCCTTCAGTACACAAATCAAAAAGAAAGGGTGATAACGGGTCTCCCTGTCTCAAACCTCTCTGTGGGATGATATTTCCTTTCTCCTTTCCATTGATCAGTACAGAATATGGTACAGATGTAACACAGAACATTATCCAATCGACAAATTTCTTCTCGAAACCCAACGCGGTCAACAGCTTCTCCAAATATCTCCACTCTATTCGATCATATGCCTTTGACATTACCGTTTTTATCGCAATAAACTCCTTGGATATGTTGCGGTGCGTACGCAATCCATGCACTACCTCATGAGCTATGATGATATTATCAGAGATCAACCTTTCAGGGACAAAAGGTGATTGGGTAGGGGATACCACTTTTTCCAGAAACAGTTTCAAACGAGATAATAGAATCCTAGAAATGATTTTATACAGAACCGTACACAAACTAATCGGCCTCAAGTCAACCATTCTCTCAGGATTTGATATATTCAGAATCAGACAAATCTGTGTAGCATTCCATTCACGAGGGAAAGCTCCCGTTGTAAAGAAAGCTCTTATCTCCTTTGTTATTTCCGGACCAATGATGTCCCAGTACTTTTGGAAGAATAGACCATTAAGACCGTTATTTTCCCGCACACTTGACGCTTTGATTCCAAACACTGCGTCTCTTATCTCCATATCCATGACATCCCTTGTTAATTTTCGTTCATCTCTTCTGTTACCTTTGCATTGAAACCAGTGAAAATATCAGAGAGATTTCCACCATCAGCAGAAGAGAACAAAGAAGAGAAATAATCCACAGCCACTTGACCCATCGCCTCGGCACTTGTGGCTTCTTGCCCAGCTTCGTCAACCAGCTTAGACAGTTGATTCCCCTGTCTTAAATCTTTCACCGAAGCATGAAAGAAGCTGGTGTTGTTATCTCCTGCCACTAACCATTTACCTCTACTCTTTTGGCGTCAGAACTCTTCTTCATCCCTTAGCAATTTCAGATTTCAGATACTTTATTTTTTTCCCAGTCGGGAGAGCCAGATGTGTATTCAGCCTCAAGATCAAACCTCAGAGCACACATTCTTTCCTTAGAATTGCTGCCGCTTTCCCTCTTTCATCTTCCTAAACTCCTCCTAACACTTCCAAACCACTCCACCACTGATCTCTGACCATTCCCAGCTTGACTGTTCCAAGCTTCCAAGATGCAATCCCAAACTTTCTGTTTTCCAACCATCCTCTTGTCAAACCGGAAAGATCTCCGAGGACCCGATTGATGCCCAAACAGACGCACCAAAACAGGTTTATGATCATACCCCATCCTTTCCAGAAAGACTTGGACCGCTAGGGGAAATTTATGTTTCCAATCTTTGTTCCCAAAACATATGTCAAGCTTAGATTGGATGTATTTCTTGCTTCGCACTCCTGACCAAGTAAAACTATCACCAAAACCACTCAGCTCAGACATTTCACAGACCCTAACACATTCTCGGAAGCTCTCAAAAGATCCCTCACTTCTGCCTGGACCTCCAATCTTCTCTCCGTTATGTAAGATTTCATTGAAGTCACCAACCCAACCCCAACAATCTCTTCTGTTCACACCAAATCTCATAAGCCTTTCCCATATTATCTCCTTACCACGGTGGCTAGGCTCACCGTAAACAAAAGACATAAAGAAACTCAACCCCGCAAACGTAACCCCCACGTCAATGAGGTTCTTATCCGTATATCGAATACACAAATCCACCTTATTTGACCACATCAACGCCAAACCACCACTTAAACCAACAGGCTCCACCGTAAAAACTCTATTGTAACCCAACACCACTTGCAAATCCACTACCATGTCTTTCCTCTGTTTTGTCTCCATCAAAAACACTATCTCAGGAAACTATTTTTTACGTATCTCCTTGAGATGGGGAATTGTCAAGTCTTGAGACTGTCCCAAGCCTCGACAGTTCCAACTCAGTATGCTCATTACTGGTTCGGCAGTCCCCCACTCGGGACCACCTATGTTGTGTTACGCCTAGCGATTTTGAAAAAATTTCCTGCCATCTCCTGAGCTTTCCTCTTTGAAAACTGACTCTCCTCACATCCCGCCAAATCACCACGAGCCCCTGGGATAGACGTTTTCTTTGCCATGCGACGTCGAAATCTCTTTGGTGGTCTGTGTCTCCCCAACGCCTAGTCTTTGTCTGCGATCCATTATTTTTTTGCGGATGACTCTTTGCTTATGGTAAAAGCAACAGACGAGAAACGCACAGAGATTAGGAGGATCTTGAAAGTGTATGAAGAGAACTCAGGACAGATGATCAGCCTTGCAAAATCGTCTATAACTTTCGGTGCAAAGATTGAGATGTCACGGAAGGCAAAAATAAAAGAAATCCTCGGTATTGATGCTGAAGGAGGTACAGGCAGATATTTGGGTTTACCGGAATGTTTCAGTGGATCTAAAGTGGAGATGCTCCACTACATTCAGGAGAAGATGAAATCTCGGTTTCATGGATGGTATGGCCGGTTTCTGTCAGCTGGGGGGAAAGACATTTTGTTAAAAACCATGGCTATGGCAATGCCAGTTTTCGCAATGTCGGTTTTCAAACTTCCAAAGACCACTTGCAAGAATATCACGAGTGCAATGTCAAGTTTTTGGTGGAATGCACAAGAAGGGAAGAATAAGATCCATTGGATTGCCTGGGATAAGCTTGTTATGGGGAAGGACCAAGGAGGAATCGGTTTTAGAGATATTGAGAAATTCAACCATGCTTTGCTTGCAAAGCAAGGTTGGCGATTATTGATGTATCCTGAGTCCCTCTGTGCTCAATTCCTGCGTAGCAGATACTATCCAAACCGGAATTTTATGGAGGCTTCTATGGGCTCTAGGCCTTCGTATGCGTGGAGGAGTATTATGTATGGTCGTCAGCTGTTGGAGAAGGGCTTGCGTAGGACCATTGGCTCTGGTGAGGAAACATATGTTTGGCTGGATAAATGGCTGTTTAGAGATACTCCGCTGGCCCCTCTATGAAAGCCTACCTTGTTTGACGTGGATCTGAAACAATCCCCAAACCAAGTCTTGGGATAGGGGAAAATTGGAGGAGAATTTTTTTCTTTCTGATATTGAATTGATTCTCAAACAGAAACCAGTATTGGAAGAAAAAGATTGCTACTGGGTGCATACTCATTGGGGGGGGGGATACACTGTAAATTCCGGGTATTGATTGACGTCCGGCTTGGATTGTTCTGATTTTTGAAGGGAAGTGTCTTCGCAACCTTCTACCCACGCTCTCCTGGAAAAAGTTTGGAAGGTTAAAACAGCTCCAAAGATCAGGATCTTTATGTGTAAAGCATTATCGGGTGCCCTATCCGTAAATGATGGTTTGCTGTCTAGAGGTTTGAAGATTGATCCACGGTGTCAGAGGTGTGGAATGGATGGTGAATCTATTAATCATGTGCTGTTTACATGTCCAGCGGCTCGACTTGTATGGGCTCAGTCAAATTTCCCGTTCCCGCGTCGAGGTTTTGAGAACATGACCCTGTTTGAAAATTTCAACTATCTCCTTTTTCTGTCAAATGCTTTAAAAGTACCAGTAAAAATTGCTCATATCTTTCCTTGGATTCTATGGATTATATGGAAGAACAGGAACTCCTTTGTGTTCGAAGGCAAGGAGTTCTCAGTTTGGGATACAGTGGCAAAAGTGATCGAGGATTCTACTCATTGGTTTGAAGCTCAGGAATGTAAGGATGAAGAAATAGAAACTGAAAACAGAGAGTTTTGACATAGAAACATGTGGGAGGCGCCAACTGCAGGATCCTTTAAATGTAATGTTGGTTTACAGTAGTCTAAACAGAAGAAAATTCTTGGAGCTTCATGGGTGCTAAGGAATTGTGACGGAGGGGCGATACTGCATAGTAGGAGGGCTTTCGGGAATGTAGGCTCTTATTTGGATGCAAAATTCTTATCATTGATGTGGGCTACTGAATCTATGCGCAGTCACCATGTGGAAAAGGTTGTTTTTGAAGTGGAGTTTGGGGACCTTTTTGGTGCTGTAACTAAGCCAAAAGCATGGCCGGCTTTCAGATATCAAGGTACGGAACTGCGAAAAGCCTTGCTGTCTTTAAGGAGTGGGATTTCATGGTCATTACATCGCGAGTTAACAGATGCGCTCATGCTATTGCAAAAAGTGTGACGACAGAGAAGTGGTATCAGTCTTATGTGGCAAGGGGTAACCCTCAATGGTTGAATGATTTGTTTGAAGCTGATAAACAGGGGCTAGGTCGTGGGCAGTAATTATCTTAGCTCCTATGTATTGTGTTGGTCTTTGGGTGGAGCTTTATGCTCGGTGCCTGTTTCGGGAGAAGTTTCAATGGTTTTGTTTTGTTTTCGACATTGGTGGATTTCGTTTTTCTTTAATAAAATCACGTATGAGTTTAAAAAAATATGTAAAATAACGTTATTGGTAGTGTTTCCATTGTTGTTTCTTCTCTTGTACACCGTGTTCCACCATAACTATCAAAAGACCATATAACCAATGATTCAATACTCACTTCATCATCAACGACATAATCTTTTTTTTCGTCCACATGTCTTTCATCATCAACGTCATCTATTCTCTCTCTGTCACCAATTATCTTGAAAGAAGAAGGATATAACCGTTTCAAATGTACACTAAATGTTATTGAGTTAATAACGTCAAAATCAATGCTATATATATTCTTTATTTCCTTTCCAGAATTGGCTACTCAGCAAATTAGCCCTTTTTTTTATGCATTACCTGTGCCTATTTTCATATTTTGTAGCTGTATTCCTCTTAGCTTTCCCGAACAAGTAGAAAAACAATGTAAAATAGTCTTTAGGTTAAGTGCAAAAAATGATGATGAGTGATGAGAAAGGAAATTAATATGCAAATGACATTGGAACCTTAGTTTTAGTAAACAATTAGATTGGATTAGGTGAGTACATGCACACAAAATACATGAAATTGTAGAAAGGGGCCACACCTACGTTTTGCGAATGTAACATATGCTATTTATTTATTCTTTTTAAAAAAAACATATGCTATTTATAAGGTTAAAGAAAAAAACATATGCTATGTGTTCATTATCCAAACACACTACTAAATAATAAGCCATGATATTTATCTATCTAGAAGTGCTAGAAAAAAAAATTGGAGAAATTCATAATATAAATGTATACCGCTTAAAACATTTTTTTCATTTTAAAAAAAAGGTGGAGAAATTGTATAATGCACTTGAGTTGTATTTCCATTCAATTTCATTTTGAAGTAAAAATGAAATAAGAAATAAACTAAATTATTATTTTATTTTTAGAATAATCTCATTTTTATTTGTTTTATTGTAAAGTAAGAAAATATGATTAGAATTTTTTTGGGCTGAACTCCATTTCAAAGTAAAAGCGGAAAAGGATTGAAAACGTTTCTATACAGCTATAGTTCAGAAACAATTACTCTTCTATGAAAAATAAGATAATAAATTATAATTTACTGAATAAAAATGTGTTGTTTTTATTTTATTTTAAAATCTTTAAAGCCTAAAAAACGAAATATCGAAAAGTATTAAAAACGTTAAAAGAATCTCCTAATCGTCCATATTGTAAACTTTTTTTTTTGATTTTCAAAACTCTTCGGTAGCGTAAACTTTTTATTTTCTTTTGTTGATAAATAAATTTAACATTTTAACAAAACAAAAAAAAATTGTTGTTGCGGGTGAAAACCGGGACAGAGCCAACCGGGATAGAGGCCACTTAGTACCAAAACATGGCATCCACCTCATTCTCTCTGGGAAACAGCATGTCACTCAGAGCTTGACTGGTTTCCCCGCTACCACCCGCAAACGCAGCTTTTGCGGTTGATAGCGTTTCAAAACAATCATACAGACCGCTACAAATCGCTTTAAACCGCTCCGAACCTCTTAAAATCAAAAGCTGGTTCCAGCTAGCGTTTGCGGTTGCGGGCTGTTGCGGTTGGATACAAAAATATAAAATTATTTTTTCTAAATATTTTAAAATTAAAATTAAAAATCAAAAATGGAAATATTATAAATAAAAATATATACACAATTTATATATTAATTTAAATTCACAAACAGTGTCATAATTTATTTTATAAAAACTTTAAACTATCTATTCATGATAGAATTTTTTGAAACTTAATATATATATATATATTTATAAAGATATACACATATATAAAATGAAACAAAATATACTTTAAAAGTTTTAATATAAATCTTCAAAATATATTTTAAAATTATAATTTTCAACTATTTAAAAAATTAAATAAATAAACATAATATTATTATTAATCATAGTATATTAATAATTATTATATTTTATCACAAAAGTATGTTTTTTATATTTTTATAATGTTATAACATGTTTATATTGATAATTTATTATTAAATCGCTGCAATATCTCATAATCAACCAGTCATAAACATCCCGCAAACGCAACAATTTTCAAACGTTACGCCAGTCATACAAAACGCAACATAACGCTTGAAACCGCAACCACCCGCATCCGTAAACTCCCGCAACCGCTGCGTTTGAACCAGTCGGGCCCCCAGTCTAACATTTATCTCAAGCAACTCAAATTGAGAAAAAAACCGATATTTAAATGGGTAATGAATTGTGACTGTAAATGTAAACTAGTGTATGCTATGAAATTAATTAACTGTTCACATGATTTGAGTAAACAAAAAAACCATAACTAAGTGAAGTAGTATGACCATTACAGTACTTCATTCCAAATGTAAAACCCCAAAGATAGTATATTTTTTCCTTTTCTTTCAAACCCAATTTATTTACATTGTAAGACTGTCAAAGGAGAAAAACTTTCAAGGGATGGGAAGACTCATAATGTTCCTTTTTTTTTCCCCTTCAATCAGTCAAGAGTTAGTAATGAGTAGAAAAATAACCATAGACTCGACTCACACTTCTGTCACTCATCTCCGAGATGGAGATCGACCAACCAAGACAGGAGGAACCCCACCGTTCTCTGCAGTCTCCAGAGCGGTGTCTGTGTGAACTGGGTGAATTAGAGATTGAAGTCTCAAAAAGTAGCTCTCGCTTTGTGGTTGGCTTCTTATGTACCGAGCTTCTGCTGTTTCCGTGTTCCCTTGTGCGGAGGGCTGTTGTGTTGATGAGCTCTGGAGGTTGGATAATGCGCTCAGATCAAGGTCTGGAAAAACAGAGCACCGGCACCGAGGACATTTCACGTTTAAACGCAGCCACTGGTCTATGCACTCCACATGGAAATTATGGGCGCAAGGTAAACCTCTAACCTGTAAAATTCAGACAATTTCCACTCATCTAAGGAAAGCACTGAGACGAGAAAAGCACTTACGCAAACACAGTATTGTAGCAAAACTTATGCATAAGAGGTTGGTTAACCCCTCACAATGTTAGGAAAAGAGATGTTTAGTACCTCATGTCCGATATGGAACTCCTCTAAGCAGATTAAGCATTCACCGCAATCATCCGGTACAGCTTTTAACCTGAACTTCGGAAGTTCTTGAATGAGTGCCTCGACAGCTTCAGTCTGTTTATCAGTGCAGCAAGCATTAGATGTTTGGAATCTTGAGACAAATATATTGTAGAAGTAAATTTGGACGTAATCACAGCCCGCCAATGATATGTTCTTTGGCATCATTTGCAAAGAAGGTTTTCTATTGTGTATGTGAAATTGCAACCACGGATAGAGTAGCTTCGAGTCATATTCATGTTAAGGATAGTTCCACACTTGCCTGAGCAGGAGTCAAGTAAAGTCCAGGATGGTATGCAGCAGCATCTTGACTTATGCCTCTCATCTCTTGGCCCGCGGCTTCAAATGCCCAGTCAGGGACCCTAATCATGTCAACTAAAATCTGGCCACAAGAAAACAGAGAGTCAGAAGATAACTGCATTTTCGCAAATGATCTTCTTTGTATAAAAGACGTGAAGCTGAATAACTGGATCCTGAAACTCACCCCGAACTCTGAACTCGGGATTCCCTGCTGAGCACGTAATACGTGCACCTGTCTCCGCGCCAGCCACTGTGTCAAGTAAACTCACATAAGTACACTCATATAGCTGGCCAACAAATGGCTTGATGAGAGTCTTACCTTTCCGACACAGATGCACGCAATGCAGAGGAGGCCAGAGTAGCTGAACACCAGCCAAATGAGGAAACCCCATTTTTGGCCTTCTTCAGGTAACTATCACAAGAGAAAATACATAATAGCTCAGCAACAGGATTTGAAACAAGAACAAACCATATGGCATGATCATTAAAAAAGAACTGCTTACACAGCTTCTTGCCCTTGTAAACCATATTGTACCGATAACAGTCCAAGCCCACAGAAATGGATAGAGTAGCAGAGATAGGATAGAGAGCACCACCACTCTCCCACAAAACCCAATATTCCGCTGTTGACTTCCAAAATCCCTAATAGATATGTTCATACCAGAAATTGATGTAAAACAAATTAACACAGAAATTCATTCATATATCCTTACTACCTAACTAACAAGATAGAGAAACGTTGCCAGTAGCTAACTCAGAAATCAAGCTTGCAATTCTAACGACAACCCAAAACTCAACTCAAACTGCAATTTACCATACTTTTTTCCTCATAGTTTAAACATTTTCAATGAACTACACATGCTTATCAGAGGAGTTATGAATGATAGCCAAGAATATATTAAGAAGTAGTTATATTTTCAATAACGACTCGAGGAGAACCATCAAGATTCACACATATTCAGAAGATTAAGATACTCTAGGAGCTTTAAAATGGGACTTACAAGCCAAGTCCAGCAGCAAGACCATTGTCAACAAACATTAAGACGCGGAAGATAAACACGGTGGTGTAATCAACCTTGAAGACGAACAAATCAAATGAGAAGGCAACACAATTCAAAGAAGGAACACAAACGGAAAGTTCAAGTGAGTGAGGAGGGAGGCAGATACCACAATCCATATATGCAAGGGGTAATGGCAGGTATGGTATCTCTTCCAATTGATAGCTACAATGATTCTATCAACCATTAAGGAAACAAAATCGAGAGATTATCTAAATCACCTTAAACCCTAGAAAAACAAAGCTCAGTACAAGATTTTGAATAGTTCCTCAATTCCATGAGAAAGAAGACCAAAACTGAAATTAGATCTTCAGGAGTAAAAAAGGAAGAAACTTTCGAGGAACCCAACAAGCAGAGAGAGAGATATATATATAAGGGAAGGATACACACTAGTTGCAAGCATCGACAAGAAGAACCCATCGTACCTGCACAAGTTTATAAACGTTACCCACAAAACGTCGAGAATCACAACGAATACGAAATGTGAATAAGAGATCGAAAGTCATCTCCTTTAGATCGACCCATGAAAGAGGAAGACTGAAGAGAGCTCACCACTTGAAATCGACACCTCTCATCGCCATGAGAGAGGTAGATTTGCGAAATGCTTGAACCGAATCCGAGACGGAAATCGAATTCTCAGCTGACGGAGATCGGCGAGTGAGGAGGAGAAATAAGGGATTCTGGAGCTAAGTAAAGTAAAAGCGATGAAGTAACATATGAAAGAGAAAACGGAACCTCTGGCTAAGAGAGAAGGTTTACGATTTGGTGGTTTTGATGCGTTTGTTTTCCGTCATGTCGTGTCAATCACTAATGTGGATCAAAGTTGCTTGAAGCTTCGACAGATTAGGTTTGTTCAACTTCAAAAGGAACAAAAAATAGTGAGCAAAGATTAACACTTTACTAGGTTCATCTGTTTCACAATAAGAGAATAATATATATGTCAACATTGTCTCGATAAGTAAATAACTATCTACATGAAAATATTTTATTAATTATATTAAAAATTGTAATACCTAATTTTCTAGAAAAGATGTTAAAGTAGATTATCTACTAACTTTAAAAATTGAAACAAAGGTCTGTCTTAGTTCAGTGGCTAAATGTGGTAATAAACCCTTTAACAAATGTTTATATTATCAATATACTAAAAAAATATCTTAGTATTGGTAGTTCAACCATTTAAAACATTCTTATAGATTCTGAGAAAGAGGGTGGAGCTGTAAGGCTGGATCATGAAGGGGAAGACTTTAAGCAGCTGTTGACTAATTGGGGTCTCTGGGAGATTAAACATGTGGGAAACTCTTTGTCTTGAGCGGATAGAAGATCCAATGGTTTAGTTCAATGTCGTCTTGATCGTACAATTGTAAATCAGGAATGTTTCATTGAATTTCCACAGGCTACAGCTTTTTACCTACCAAGAGTTTGCTCAGACCATAGTCCAATTCTCACTGCTTTGGATGGCAACCAGAGCAGGCATAAAGTTTGTTTTCGCTATGATTACAGATGTGTGCAACGAGAGGGATTTGTAGAGGTAGTAGATAAGAGTTGGAGATGTCCCGGGAATGGTCAAGTGAGTCTGATGAGCAAAATTGCAGATTGTAGAAAGGCCATTTCAGGGTGGAAACGACAGGCAAAGCCAAACTCAGCCATCCGTATTCAAGAGCTACACTATAGGATTGATGAGGCATCGAGACAGGAGAGGTTTAGAACAGAAGAGTTACAGCTGTTGAAGAAGGAGTTAGACGAAGAATACTATAATGAAGAATTGTTTTGGCAGGAGAAAAGCCGTCTAACTTGGCTCCGTTCTGGAGATAGGAACACTAAGTTCTTCCACGCGATAACCAAGAACAAGAGAGCGCAATGCAGGATAAAGAGCCTCATTGATGATGAGAATAGAGAGTGGTTCGCAGATGAAGACTTGGGGAGAATAGCTGAGAGTTATTTCAAGAAGCTATTTGCATCTGAGGATGTAGGTTTTGAGCTTGAGGAATGGGAGGAGATCCCAGCCGTGATATCCTCCACTCAAAACTTGATGCTCATGGCACCAGTCACAAAGGAAGAAGTAAAGAAGGCGGTTTTTGATATTAATCCGAGCAAATGCCCAGGGCCTGATGGGATGAGTGGCTACTTTTTCCAACAGTTTTGGGAATCGTGTGGGGATGATCTTACAACTACGGTGCATCGTTTCTTTGCTTCAGGTGAGATAGAGGAAGGTCTAAATAATACCAACATCTGCCTCATTCCTAAGTCTCTAACGGCAAAGAAGATGGGAGAATACAGACCAATCAGTTTATATAATGTGGCATACAAGATCATCTCCAAGCTAATGGCTCGACGCCTCAAGAAGGTACTCCCTACTGCCATCTCTGAAACGCAAGCGGCTTTTGTAGAAGGAAGGCTAATCTCCGATAATATTCTGGTTGCACACGAGCTTCTCCATGCCCTGAATTCGGATAACAAGTGCTCCTCGGAATACATCGCCATCAAGACTGACATTTCAAAAGCTTACGACAGAGTTGAGTGGCCTTTCCTGAATAAAGCAATGCAGGCTTTGGGGTTCTCGGAAGCTTGGAGAGGTCTCATTATGAGCAGTGTCTCATCGGTTCGCTACCAAGTCCTAATAAATGGGGAGCCATATGTAAAGATCATACCTACCCGAGGACTTAGACAAGGGGATCCTCTGTCCCCGTATCTCTTTGTTATCTGCACTGAAGTCCTTGTGCAGATGATGAAATTGGCTGAACAGAAGCGGTTAATCTCAGGTCTCAGAGTAGCAAGAAGAGCCCCCCTTATCACACATCTCCTGTTCGCTGATGATAGTATGTTATACTGTAAGGGTACTGATGATGAGCTGGAGCAGGTTATACAACTTCTTCGTCGGTACAGCTTGGCCTCGGGGCAGAGGATCAACTATCAAAAATCCAGTGTCTACTTTGGTAAACATATCTCAGAAGACTTAAGAGAAGAGATCAAAGGGAAACTGGGTATTGATCAGACAGGAGGAGAGGGCTTCTATCTCGGGTTGCCTGAATCGTTTGGTGGATCGAAAGTCTCAATACTCAGCTATTTAAAGGAAAATTTGAACAGAAAGGTTCATGGCTGGCAGATGAAATTTTTATCACCAGCGGGGAAGGAAACTCTCCTCAAGGTTGTGGCTATGGCTTTACCCACTTATACGATGGCCTGTTTTCTCATTCCGAAGACTGTTTGTAAGCAAATAATGGCGATGATGTCAGACTTCTGGTGGAGGAATAAGCAGGATTCCAAAGGAATGCATTGGAAAAGTTGGGAAACTCTTTGTCGATCCAAGGCTTGTGGAGGTTTGGGGTTTCGGGATCTCGAGGCTTTTAACCTAGCGCTCTTGGAAAAGCAACTATGGCGAATGCTTACCTTTAAAGATTCTCTCATGGCTCGAGTGTTTAAGAGCAGGTACTTCAAGGACTCAGACCCACTAAATGCTCAATTGGGATCAAGACCTTCCTTTGCATGGAGAAGTATACATGCAGCTCAGAAGTTGGTGAAGCAAGGAGCCAAGGTTATCATTGGGAACGGAAATGAGACAAAGATTTGGAGAGACAGATGGGTGGGGACTAAACCCGCAATGATGATAACTTCAATGCGTTTCCAGGAGGTAGATAGACGCACGAGAGTTGCAGAAGACATGAGAGTTAGTGATCTGTTGTGTGGTGATGGGAGAGAATGGAATTAAGACTTGCTGAGGAGACTGTTCACTGATGAAGATCAACGGAAGATAAGAGCCATTAAGCCAGCGGGACAGAACATTGATGATACCTACTCATGGGAATACACCAGAACGGGTCACTACACAGTAAAATCAGCGTACTGGGTGCAGATGAACGTGGTGGCAGTGGAGGAAGACAAGAAAGAAGTATTACAACCAAGCTTAGATGCGTTATACCAACTGGTATGGAGCCTCGACACTAGCCCCAAGATCAAGAACTTCATGTGGTGCTGTCTGAATAATGCGCTTCCTGTGGCTGAGAACATGGTGAGAAGGCACATCGGCAAAGACAACAGATGCTATCGTTGTGATTCCACTGCAGAGAGTGTTAATCATTTACTCTTCCAGTGTACTTATGCCAGACTGATATGGGCGGAAGCCAATATCCACATCCCTCCCTCAGGTTCATGGAGTGACTCTCTCTTTACAAATCTCTTTTGGGTCTTGAATTTAAAAAAAGAGTATCCATTGGAGATGTTGGAAGACGGGTTAGTGTCATGGTTATTGTGGAGAATATGGAAGAATAGGAATGAGTTACTCTTCCGGAATAAGGACTATCTGCCGCTTGTATCAGTTGCGAAGGCAAGAACAGATAATCAAAAATGGAAGAGTAGATCAGAGGTGGAAAGGTGGAGGTTAAAGCTCCCACAACATTAGAGCCAGAGCATAATTGGCACCCTCCCCCACCCCTAAGCGTCAAATGTAATACCGATGGTTCCTGGAAGCAGGAGACAAACGAGGGGGGAGTAGGATGGATACTGCGTAATCACGAAGGCCGCTTGTTGTGGGCAGGGGCAAAAAAGCTCACTGATATGGGGTCGGCGCTAGAAACAGAGGCAGAAGCTTTGAGATGGGCAATATTCACTTTGAAAGGGTTTGGTTATCAAAACGTAATATTTGAGACTGATTCTCAAGGTCTGGTGAAGCTCTTAACAGGAGAGGAGGAGCTCTGGCCAAAGATGAAGCCTATCATTCAAGAGATTAAGGCCATATTATCAGGAGGAGCAGAGATTGGAGTGGTTTTTCACCCACGGAGTGGTAACAAAGTTGCAGATAGAATAGCGAGGGAGACTTCAACGTTTACGTCCTTTGTCCCCAAGTTATATTCTATGGTGCCTAGTTGGTTAAGTTTCTTGATTGAGGCTGATAAACATTGTGTATGACTTTTGAATTGGTTAATGAAAAGTAGATGATGAGTTAAAAAAAAAATTCTTATAGAAAATACAAGGGCTCCAAGTGTGCTTTAATGGAGACACCAAAAAAATACTTTAGATTCATAATAGTATTGTTTTATAGTCTCTTCGGGAACATCGAATAAAACTGAAATGATATAGAAAAGATTAGCATGACTCCTCCACAAGAATGACACGCACAATTCGAGAAAAAGTTCAATTTTTCAATGTAAAAAATATATTTCTTTATATGCATGTTTAATAATTTTGCTCACAGGAAATCAAACCAGTCATCTTTGAATATATCACCACAAATCTTTTGGTATAAACATTTTAGGCATCATCGAATACAGATCATCACGATCAATTCTTGAAGACACTCATTGGTTCCCTAATAGTATTATTTATCATCATCATCATCATAATTCATAATGGTACTCATCTCCTTCCACTTACCTAGTTAACTTCCTCTTTAAGTATCATCTCCATGAAGCTTGTATAAAATCAGTCCCCCAAACCCTCCATTGATGCAAATAGTATCTTATCAAGACAGGGGCGGCTCTTGGCATATGCGAGAGGAGCAAAAGCGCAGGATCCTTTTTTTTTTACAAAATTTCCTTTATATTTAATGCTCACTTTTGTGGAATAAAGGCCCTCAAAATATTATATCAGTGCATAATTTAGTCCATCATATATATAATGCACAAGGTTTATTGTATATTTGGGGCGGGCCTGGATCAAGATCTAGTCAGAACATAAAGATCAAGAAACTTTAATTGCGTGAAGGTAGGAAGAAATTATCTTTAACTAAAAGCATGTTAGAGTTTCTTGCTCTCAAGGCATCTGAATTGGTTAGCTACAAACTTCAAGTCCTCTGCTCGAAGAGTAAAAGCGTCCACTTCAAAGAGAGTCTTCGCAGTTCTCATGGACAACATGGGATTAAGATTAACGTTTGGCACTAAAGCCAAAGTTAAGAGCTCTTCATCATAGAAATCTCCTGATTAAAGCTTGACTGAGTTAAAAAATCCTGACCTTCCACCATCTGTAGTCGAACTCTCCATGCGACCTCTAATGATGAAAGCATCTCGTTTACATTGGAACTGAGAGCTCACATATTGAGTCTAAGAGCTGGTCGTCCATCTGTGCAAAGAATTGCACCTGAGAACAGACCAAAATGTTTAATTAGAGTATATTACTTGCTTGACAAGTAATCAAAATGTGGGGTTCATGTGGCTTACATGGCGAACTAGAGAGAGACAGAGATCCCGCTGGATCTGTCTACGAAGATCCATTTGTAGAGCACGGAGGATGGTTTCTTCATCGACTCCATGAGCCGTTAACCATTTTTATTGGACGAATCATCGCACATGCTTTTGTAACTCCTAGTGGCAATCATCTGTGGCGCATGTAACCTAGCCGTTGTCGACTGCAGATAGTTCTTCAGTTAAAAATATTGAAGTCTCCATTGTTATGCTATAGAGGGAGAAATATTACATATGCATCTAATAAATTACCTGGACATTGCCAATGAGATGAGAAAACAAGAAAAGGCCTGCCCGCGACATAGGCGAAACAACTGAATAAATTCTTACTGCTCAGTGTACTCGCTGCAAGACTGTCCATAAGAACTACACAGACCAAAGAATGAAACATCAGTGTTGAAATTGCAAGAAAAAAACCGCGGTTTTGTTTGATTAAAGATCAAGCTAGTTTGAGGTTGCAGAGACCCCACCAAAGACACTAGATTGTTGAAATTGAATTTTGCACATACAAGATGAATGCACAAATTCAATGTTCAATGCCAACTGAGGGTTTGAGGGAGCCAAATATAAAGAGAGAGGATGACACAAAAAGGAATATTTAGAAACTAGAGAAAAGACCAAGTGGCGAACTAGGGTTTTATCTTTGATTTTTTGTTCGTGCCAAAAACCTTGTTATTTTTATCTTGCTCTTCATTGAATTCTTTTGTAATCATCACCTGATTGATCAGTAAAATGTCTTTCAAATAACTCACCAACGTATTCGCATACTCTTATTATTCACTGAACACAGATTCTAACAGTTGATCAGTTTCAGAAGGGGAAATTCTCGGTTGGGTCAGGTTTTGATGAGAGCTAGAGCCATCGTCCAGGGTGCCACAGTCTTTTTAGTGGTTGGCACCGCTTATTACTACGGTGATAATCCCTGGATCAAATGAACTCCACCTATTTTTAACATTTGCTATCTGCTCTCCTTTTGAGTGTAGAAATCTTCGGTCTAGTTAGGATTTATTATAACTTGTAAGGGGTATACAATACATGATTTGAATAATTATGAACTAGAAAATTCTTTTGTATATTTTATCAATTTATTATATATCGTGTAAATTATGTGCTCATGGTCGGTATCCATGATCAGACGATATGGTCAAGTGCATATATGGTCAGTATTCATGACCATAATATATGGTCATGTGAATTATAGTCAGAGGCATATATAATCATGTATTCATGACCAGGTGAAATGATCATGTACTATGGTCAGGTGGTCATGGTCATGTGCTATCCCGAGACCAATTTTTAAGCATGCTTTATTGGGCCAAAAATAAAATTAAAGTGGTTCTAACGAATCCAAATTATTTAATTAGAGAGTCATTATATATATTCTTAAACTTAATTTCTTACCTTCTAATACTCAGAACACTATTGGAGAGAAAAGAAGCAAAAAGAAGAAAAGAAGAGATTGAAAGGAGAATTTACACCAAGGTTGAAAAGAAGAAGAAAGAAGATTTGGTCAAGAGTCTAAAGCTGTTTCTTCTTATAAGGATAATGATTTTCATCTACTAATTACACAGGTTCAATAAACTTAAATCTTTTAGCTTATTTTAGAAGAGTTCACTTGGTGAATAGTGAAACAATGTGTTTGAACCTCTTGCAATCACTTGATTCTAGTGAATTATTGAGAGTGCTGTTTTTTCCTAGAATACCATAAGAGAACCGAGTAGACAAATTTTTGTATATTTAACAAACTCAAACAATAAAAAAACGTGCTAAGGTCAATTAGTCAAGTGAGATAAACGGGTAAATTGGTTAAAAATTCTCAACAAGGGGAATTAGAGCTTGCTAGTGTGATTTCTAATTCGGTTAGAAATACCCAACATAGTGATTTTGAGGGAATTCTCAGAAAACCTCTTTTACTCTTTTATGTACCAAAAAAAGTCTCGGTATTTTCCAGCCAACAATCTGTGTTATTTATTCGCGCACACTTTTGCTTGAGTTTCGACTTGTTGAAAGCTCCAATGTAAAACATGGGACACTGAATAATCACAAACGTATCTACATAAGACTCTACTTTCAAGATTTTATGATAGCAAAATGAATGGGAATGAAATATTATGAATTAAAAAAAATATTATGAATTAGACGGCAAGTTTCTTTGTCTTATCCTTGTTTTCTCATCAGCATATTACGGTTCTTGATATTCAAAATCCGATACTATAATCACAGTTATGTTTAGCCAATAATTATGATTATGGTTTATAATCATGTCACCAACACACACAATTAGGGACAATGAGAAGCTTTTGGAATGATACACTCTTGAGTCTTGAAGCGTATCTTGATGTGTGAAAAAACTTTATCAGATTCTTTTATCATATCATTGACTATATATTTTACAGAGACTGGTCACTAAGCTAAATTCAAAACTGTTCTCCTTTTCAAACACCAAATTGTGTAAGATGATGATAAACCATTGAAGGCTTACTATAGGAAGAGGAAGGGAGCTGAGCTGGAAAAAGAGGAAGTCAAAGCATCTGACGTGGTTTGACTTTTGGAAGAAAGGATATAAATAATCTTTTATGAATAAATGAGTTTTCATCGAAAAATTTCTAGGAAAGTTTGTTAGAAATATCTTCTCTGCAACTTGTGATTCTCAAGAGCACTGTTCTTGAGTTTCAAGGAATTGTAATCGTGAGAGAGAGTAACTCTTAGGATTCGATTCTGTATTCTTTGATAATCAATACAATACTGGTCATTGCTTATCAGATGATTGTCTGAAATCCATGTAACAAAATTCCCAGTTTCAACACCAACATCAATAATCGAGGTATGATCTGAAAGGATTTAAAAAATATTCACCCTACTAGTTTGTGTTGTATACCAACTATCATTAAGCAAGAGTTGAAAAAAATGTGGTAAATATTATTTTATTAAACACAAACGTAAAAAACAATTTGTGGTTTACTTGTACTCAAAGGCATCAATGAGGACATGTTCACTCTCGACTCAAGTTTGTTTATAACAATTGTGGTTATCTGACTTCTACATACCTAAAAAAGATGGATGCCTCTCTATTTTTGTTCCATCTTTGTTCTGATCTTCTCCTCGAGTAACCCTAGTTCGAGTTCAAACATTCTGTTGAGAGCCTCCATGTTCTCCAGCGTCTCAGGCAGCGGTCTGTTCTCAGTGTCATCGCATCTCAAATGTTTCATTGGACCATGCAGGATCTTGTTCACCATAGCTCGGGTTAGATCCTCTATTGCTTCCTTTGTCTTCTTGTCCATGTCTTTGCCATATTTCGACATGAACTTCTCAACCGAAGCAGCTCTGATTCTCTCAGTTTTTCTTCTTAGTTTCTTGATTGTTGGAACCGTCTGCAGCGAGTCTCTCCACGCTTCAAACTTTTTCGATTCCTCTGTTATTATATCCTGAGCTTCCATTGCGTTCCTCGCCCTGTCTTCTTCATTTGCAGCAACAACTTCCTTGAGGTCATCCACGTTGTAAACCCGTGCTCCGTCTAATTCAGCAACACAAGATCCAACATTTCTAGGAACAGATATATCAACAAAGAGCCTCGCATCACCCGGAAGAGGGAGAGTCTCAACGTGCTCCTTCAAGAACAATGGTGTCTTAGATGCTGTGCTAGTGAAAATTACATTGGCTTCTCTAGCACAAGCTAGCATCTCATCAAGGGGTTTATAAATAATTTCAACGCCAGATGGCATCTCCTCTTGGATAGCTGCAACTCTCTCTTGGCTTCGGTTCACAACAACCATTCTATTGCAACCTTTAGCAACCAGGTGCTTGATTACAAGCTTCCCCATCTTTCCTGCACCAACAACCAACATCATAGCAGAGGATGCAGATGCTGGCGGAAGCTTGGTGAGAGCAAGCTCGACGGCAGCAGAGCTAACGGAAACAGCCCCAGAGGCGATACCTGTCTCTGCTCTGGCACGCTTTCCAGCGGTGATAGCCTTTTCAAACAGGCCAGGGATAACCATACCAAACCCATTGCGTAGTTTTTCTCTAACTTGTTTAACCTGAGAGAGTATCTGACCTTCTCCTAGGACAAGAGAGTGGAGACCAGCTGAGACTTCAAACAGATGTTGCGTGGCGTCGTTGTTGTACAAAAGAAACCAGTGGTGACAGATGTCAGAAACTGGGATTCCACTTCTCTGGCAAAAGAGCAAATAGCATTTCATGTCACTGATTGTAACAATATAACTATCAAATATTGCGAATGTTGAATAATCATCAAAGCTATAACACACACTCAAGTGTAGTTAGTGTAAGAGAGAGAAAACCTTAGACATCCATTGAGTGACTTCTCTGACACCACGGTGGTGAGAGAGAGCCAAGACATAGATCTCCATACGGTTACAGGTAGAGAGAATAGCAGCTTCTTCAATATGGTTCAAAGAGCACAACTCAGAGATAGCAAGAGGCAATTCAGGAACAGGAATGGCAAGCTTCTCACGCATCTGTAAAGGAGCAGTGTGGATGCTAAGACCAATCACAACAATGCTGCTTCTCTCCTTTGTGTATCCTGCAGAGAGAGAGAGTATAACCCTAATCTCAAACGCAATCATGACACAGAACTCAGGCAGAGAGAGAGAGAGAGAGAGAGAGAGAGAGATTCATTACTGTCAATGGCAGACTTCTTAAGCTGCTGCAGAGCCGAGACCGTGGGTGGTGCCTCAGACGAAGAAAGTTCGCAACGGATCAGACTCTTGTTGTCCATTGGAAAAGCACGAATCCCTAACATCATCGTCGGAGAAGAAGAAGAAGATGGATTATGATGTTTCGATGACAACATCATCTGGCTCAAAACAAACGCTCTAGAAACCGCCATTGCCTTTGATTTTACAACCAATATATATATAATCTCAGAGGAAATGAACATGTATCGGCTAGCTTCAGAGGAAAAAAATTAACGAACGAATCTATGTAAAGCAAGATACACATCTCGTGAATCTTACGACAAAACTCATCAGAATGAATCTGAAATCACGCCAGAGGCATCTATTCGAGAAGAGTGATTTACGTCGATCGATTCCCACAGACGACAAACAGAAGATTTCGACAAGAATCGTTCCTAGCGATTTAACTGTTAGGCCCGTATAACCTTGGGATTATGACAACTCGAACTAAGGCTTTAACTGTTAAGCCCATATAACCTTTAAATAGTAATTAGAAATATTAAGAAAATTATATATTTTCATTCTAAATAGTTTAAAAATTTAAAATCTTAACTCTATATTTCTAGAAGCATTATAAGATTTAGTGAAATAATTTGGTAACAGTAATCTAAGTCGATTAAAATATTTTTTTTACATAGTTTGATCAAATGATTAAGAAACTATTTATAATCATTGCATTATTTTTTACTAGGGTCGGTCTGTTCTACGCGCAGAATTTGTTGGAGCTGTTACATAAGTATTTGTTTCATGATATTGTTGTTCATTTGGTGGATTAACATATTGAAGTTATGAAAGTGTAAACTCTTTTATGATTTTTTAACTTGTGGCGACGTATAAGTGTTATAGAGAAGATTACTGGAGGAATAATTTAAATGTTGTTAGAGTGTTAAATGTGCTGTGTAAAGTGTATATATATAAAGTACACTTTGAATTTGATAAGATAAGAATTAAGGTACAGAAGCATGCTTAGTGCGGCGATGGAAAAGGAGATTTTGTGTTGATGAAGGGGGATCGATCGGATCTAAAGGTTTCATGGTTCTGTGACATCGGGTTTGTGCTGGGATCTTCTTTTCAGGATGGCTGTAAGAAGATTTGGGGGATGTTGGAGATTATGGTTCAGATCGATGAGATCTTGATGGAAATTGACGGGATACACGGGATTTCGGTGAACGGATTAGCCAAGATTATTTGGAGTACGTTTTCACAAAGGAGTAGATTATATTTCCAGTTGATTAAGGAGAGATCTAAGGCTAGTAGCATCCAGAAGAAGGAATTTTTGGGTCAACACCAATTAAGGTATAATCTCCTCTCTTCAGGGGTTTTCAATGGTAATTTTCAATTACGGATTTTTCAGGATTCGGGCGTAGTTTCTGTATTCATAGCGGTTGGTGGTTGGAATTGTTTTCTCTTTTACGTTTCTAAGTTTGGAAAGTGGAATATTGGGACTATCTCTAAGATTTTTTCTAGCACCATTGCTGGGATTTTGATAGCATCAATTTACCATGTTCATATCTATCAGAAACAATTTGAGATTAATATGAAATTTCGAATTCACTTGATTGAAAAGGTTTGATCTCTTGGATACTTAGTATTTATAGTCATCATGGGGCAAAGGTTTTACACATCACAACATTCTTTGTCTTTCAGTTCTTTTTATTCTCTAACACACGATTTTGTCTTTTGCATCCTCTTTTGGTGTTTCACAATGACGCAAGGTCAATGGATTGCAACATCTGGAGGAAAGAAAGAGGTGGCTAAGGCGGTTTTGAAGATCACTGTCCCACGGTTTGACAATTCGGAGCTTATTGCAAGTTATGATAAGACTCTTATTGGAAGGTGCATGAACCCACAGAAGCAAGACATGAAGATCCTCTTGTTTATGCTTCCAAAGATCTGGCAAGTCGAAGGGCGTGCTGTTGGGGTGGATCTTGGTTTGGGAAGGTTCTAGTTTGACTTTGACCTGGAGGAGGATATCGTTGAGGTCATGAAGATGGAACCTTTCCATTTTGATTACTGGATGGTGTCACTTGTGAGGTGGAAGCCAGTGCTCGAGGTCAATTACCCATCAAGGATCATATTTTGGGTTCATGTTCTTGATATCCTCTGCAGTTTTGGGTTCCACAAATCTTTTAAGGCGTCGGAAAAGCCATTGGCACGGTTCAAGGGGAAGTTGATCTGTATGAAGGGCGTGTTCGAGTGGAGATAGATGGCTTCAAACCGTTAGTCTTCTCCATGGCTGTTGAAATTGGGGAAGTTGTGGAGATCATGGTGTCTCTCAGGTATGAGAAGTTATTCGGCTTCTGTCGGGAGTGTTTCAGCTTGACACACGACCAATGCCGGTGTCCCAGTTTGCGGAAGGAAGTGGAATCAGAAAGCGAGGTGAAAGGAGATTCAGCTGATCACGGATCCCATGTAACAAGCTTCAAAGCGGCGGTCTCAAATGGTAGGGACGGCAATGGTGATCGTGAGAAGGACAGGAGAGCCAGGTAAAGGCTTTTGGAGATAGGAACAAAGGTAATGGCATTGCTCGTGAGAAGCCAGGTCCTTATCGTCAGGAGGGCTCTTACCATGCTTATAAAGAAAGACTCCCAAGAGGAGGTGGCGAGGGTTCATCATTCCATGGTAGGCAATCAGGGTATCCGGTTCGTAGACATGGACTACATCGTGATGTTCAGCAAATGCGCAATGGTGCAGAAGGCCAACAGCTCAATCCCCAGAAACTGATGCTGGATGCTTTTAACGGTCTGAACCATTCTTCCCATTCAAGTGTTCCTAAAACCGCGGGTGCGGAGGAGAGTGAGACAAGTTCTAAAGCTAGTAAAGCTCTGCTGTTTAATGAGGCAACTACTGCAGATTCTGCTGTCAATATCACTGAAGGTACCGTGGAGGTTTCTAGCAAGGTAGAGACTTCTATGCTGGTGGAAGCGGAGCTGAAAGAGGTTCAGGTTCAGAGGGTGCCGGAAGGAGTGGTAACACAGGACAGCCTGCAAGAGGAGTCTAAGCCTACTCATGCCTTGGATGATGCGAACCTCATGGTGGAGGGTGTGATACTCTCAGATTCGGAACTCATGATAGAGGAGGACAACGAGGAGATGCAAGATTGGGAGCAAGGAGAGATTACTGATTTCATGGAAGAGGAAGTTATGGGTGTTGAAGATGAAGGAGGTGCTGAAATTGAAGGAGGTGATGAGCACAATGAAGTTAACCTCAAGCTTCAGGAAGAGGAGGTCGGTAAGGCAACAAAGAAGAAAGCAGCAAAGGCGGAAACAGGAGTAATGGCGGGAGCAACAAAGAAACGAGGGGTGCAAGGTTTCCTTTCCCTACATAAGAAGCTGTTGGCAAAGGCCATTTCAAGGATGGGGGATAAGGGAGCTGCGCCTACAAAGAAGGCTTCCATCAAGCCTAAAAACCCATCCGAGTAGTATGTCTCAGATGCTGGAGTTATCTTTTTCTTTATCTTTGATAATGGGGGATTCGGTTATGGCGAGATTTTATATAATAATTTATAGAGATGCATATGAGGAACTACTGAGGCTACTTGTGAGTTGTGATGGATTATATTACAGTGATTTTCAAAGCCTAGCTAGTCACTTAGTGGCCAAAATCTGAAGGGGATGAAAACAAAATCAGCAACTAGATATACATATATATATATACACAAATTCAAAAACGGGTTAGGCCTATAAACTTGAAACCATCCTCTCAGAACCAGAAAGCCAAAACAGATCCTAAACCAGCTTTGCTCTAAACCCACATCTTATCACCCGAACAAACAGAGATAGCTGTTGGAAATACAAAACTTCAGGATCCAAGAATTACAGCTGATCTTCAAAGCTTAATCACTCAGTAGTCAAAATCTGAAAACGAAATCAGATACATACGAGATATCTGGAAACCTAACCAATACCCAAAGCAAATTGTTCATCGATGCAACAAAAGGAAAAGATGAATTCTTTTACTACAGTGGAAAGCCCTAATTATCAAAAGGAACAAACTTTGAAGTAGCTTCAGCATATCTTCGATTTAAATCCAGATTTTTTCTCGGATTTAGGTTTCTTCTTGTGTGACAGAGACTGCGGTGGCGAGCTCGAGTGGAGGCGACGAAGCAGACACACGACTGTGACGGAGGAGAAGTCGTCGGAGACGCAAGTGAAAAAGAAGGGTCCGATTTGCTTCCACTGCTTTCGGAGAACACGACCCACGACCTTTTTAAGTTTCAATGACGAAGTAGATTTTGTTTGGGAAATAATTATAAATATTTTCCTATTAATAGATCTCAGTGGAATTTTGTGAATAATAGAGAGAAGGCTGGGTCGACAAAAAAAAAAGGGAAGACTGTTTTTTTGGTAATTTTGTTTGCCTTATGAGGTATCCTAGTAAATACAAAAGTTTATGAGTTATTCTAGTCATTACATGTATGATTTGAGTTATTTTGAGTAATTTCTCTTATTTTTTTTGAACTATAACATTTATTCTTTAGTCCATAGTCGCTTATTTTCTCCCGCATACATAAATTATATGTTTGATAATATCATAAGAATAATTGGGCCTTAAGTAGCTAATTTTTTAAAAATGATGCTGTTTACTAAAGCCTTCAAAATTTAGCGACGAAATTATGTAAGAAGTAGTAGAATTATTGTAACGGAAAATCAAGAAAATAAGCAAGCTAATTAAGTCTTGTAACATGGATTTTGATCGCTTGAGTTGCAATTCAAGTTAGGCTTTCTTTCCTTACAACCCAACCGTTTGAGTTGTAACCCAAGTTATTCTTTCTCTGATCCTCAGTCACATGTTTTGCTGATACACTGATACATCTTTTAAATTCTGTGTCTTCTCCTCAAACTGTGCTATTGGTCTTTGCAGTTCAAGCACTGGTCAGAGTCATATTTTAGTCATCTGGCTTTCAAGTCAGCGAGCAGAAAAGAGGATTTTGCCGTTCTGATTTACTAAAATTTTAGGAAGATCACAAAATGATTTTTTTTTTCTTCTTCTTCTCCTTGGAGTAGAGAGCCAGTGGCGATGGTTTACCGTACCGTCGACTCATAAGAACTATTTAAGAGCGAGAGAACTTAGTTTTCCACACAAACCTTAAACTTGAAGCTTACTGCAGCTATGGCCGATTATCTTGTAAGATTTTTTTTCAAAGACGTGTTTAAAAGAATGACAATATTGAAAAAATGGAAGAAGAAGAAGCATTGGCGTATGTAAGCATTGCATGGCTAAGCACAACTCATGCTCAGAAAGGTCTCACACCCAGGTCCCACGGCATCTCCAGCATATGAACTCATGCTCATAAAGGTCTCACACCCACGTCCCACGGTGTCTCCAGCATATGATCTCAAAAAAGATTTTTCTTCTTTTTTATTATTTGTTACAGTTTTGGTTGAATCCCCTATATATTATTTTAGGAGCATTGTAAACAAATTACATCAATTGCCATTGGTAAGTTGTTTATGTAGCCTAACATAATTATATATCCCCTTTGTTATAACTGATTGTATGTATGAATATGGACTTCGACTACAATGCATTATATTAGATCCGATTATAAAACGTGATGATAGAGACGATATATGTTATTTGTTTTATAATGCATAAATACGATATAACCATACTACATTATGAACACGATATATGTGAATTGTATTAAAATATAACGTGTTTAGTTTTTTAGAATCATACGAACTATTAAAATTATATTTACAGTATCTTATTTTATATTGTATTTGTTTTTTTATTATAATAAATAAAAAATATAAATATTTTCTCATAGAGAGTTTTGAATTAGATATAGCACGATATATATTAGATATATGTGTATATATATGTATATATATATTAGAATTTAGTTCTATGTCATTTGGTTATAGGATCTGCATGATTTTGGTCAACTAAAATCACGCATTTAGTTGAATAAAATCTGCATGATTTTAGTGTTTCCGATTTTAATGTCAATCACTAAATTCTGATTAGTCGGAAGATTAAAACATGACATTTTTATTTTGATCTTACATCTCAAGATATATGTAAATTGTTTTAAAATATAATGTGTTTAAATTTTTAGAATAATACAAACTACTAAAATTATATTTACAGTATCTTATTTTATATTGTATTTGTTTTTTATTATAATAAATAAAAAATATATATATTGTATCTAATACATCAGATATAGCACAATAAAACTATTATATATATTATAGGAAGAAATATATATTTTCTCATAGAGAATTTTGAATAAGATATAGCACGATATATATGTATATATTAGATACATGTGTATATATATATTAGAATTTAGTTCTAGGTCATTTGGTTATAAGATCTGCATGATTTTGGTCAACTAAAATCACACATTTAGTTGAATAAAATCTGCATGATTTTGTTGTTTCCGACTTTAATGTCAATCACTAAATTCTGATTAATTGGAAGATTAAAACATGACATTTTTAGTTAAAACAACAAAAAAATTCTCTATGATTCATGTTTTTTATTTCTATATAAAAACTATATATGGGATCTGATGTCAATCACGCATTTATAGGTGATTTTTGAATTGATTTTCCTCAAAATTCGATCTCATTATGAATAGAATCACACATTAAATTGAATAAAATCTGTTTGATTTGCTTGTAATTTAAATGTCAACCACGAAATTGATTGAATTTACAAAGCAATTACATCAAAACACAATTTCGGAAGTAAGATTTTAATTACGTCAAATTATGAATTTTAATTTATAGATAATTGATGTGCGATTTAATTATGTATTTATTACTCACCTATGAGGATTGCATATATAAATATGAAACTGAACGAGCTGATTGTACTCACAATTATCTCCTTCTCAAAATTCCTATACCACTACATTCAATCAATCACAAAATCATGGTCTTTAACCCCGTTTCCGACTTTTAGCCCTTTAAGACAATATGGAGAGTGATGGTGGGTATTGTCTGATTGTGGAAGCTATTCTCTGCACCCGGTGGCCTAACCATTGAAATGGTTCTCATTTATCTTAATGTAAGTTAGCTTAGAATATTTATTGATTTTATTTCTGTACACTTAACCCCAAGATTAAATTTTAATTTTGTGTTATAAAAACTATAGGGGGATAAGATTCATGCTAAAGTTAAGAAAGAATTGGTAAATCAATTCGATCGTCTACTAGAACAAGGAAAAACCTTGACTTTAACCAATTTTTCTCTGACTCATTCTTCTGGCTCATACCGGACAACTAGACTAATTCATTTTAGCTTCAATTTTGTTATGATCATAATAGGATTGCAAATGAAGAGTTCTGAAGACACTATTCACCACATATGTTATTCTAAATTTTATTTTTTTCTTTATTATTTTTGGATTCTGAAGGGTTTTATCTTTACTTAATAATTTATATCATATTAGTTTTCGCTTACTCTTATGTCAATCATTGACTCTCTTCCACTACCTCGATGACAAATAAACTATAATATAAACAAGTTAAAAAATGTGTTTTTTGTAATATGCACCATTTAATCTATTATGTATAAATTAAAATTAATAATTTATTTTAATCTACTCACACCGCGCAGGGCGCGGGCTACCACCTAGTATTTTAATAAGCATTGATCTATCGTGGTTGGCAGATATACTAATTAATTAATATGAGTGTAATACAATTTCCTTAATGAAAAATAAATGTTTAACGAATCACAATAAAATTTAAGATATGTTTTTGAGAGATAGAAATAGTCGTGAAAATATTTGTACGACTCCGTTTTCTTATTAAATTGTAACAACATATGTACATTCACTTGCTGAGAATCTCACTTCTCACATTCAAACATTTGTCACTTAGCTAATAACATCCTAAATAGGAACAATATAAACCAAAACAACATCTAAACAAAGGTGACTTGGCTATACAAATTGAAACATTGGGAAAAAATATTAAAGAAAAAAAAAGTTTCGCTTGTACTAATTGTAATCTCAAAATATATAGTACGCTCAAGAATCTAAAAAAACTTTGGAAAATTAGAATCTTCACATCCTATAAATGCATGTATTACATTTGTATATTCTCTTTTAACCCAGAGTTCGAGCTTGAAATGTAGCTTAAGGTGTATATAACTTTGTCTTATAGAGGGAGATTCTAAATATTTCAATATTTGCGCCTTACGCTAACATATTCTAAGCAGTTTATGTTATGCGTTATTTTAATTTCAAATAAATGGCTATTGGTAAATTTCCGTTTTTGTTGACATAATCTATTACAGAAACAATTGTTGCCCTCAGTGTAGAAATATTGTGGTTAGTATATTCTAAATAAACTTTTTTTAAAAAAAAGGAACGTAAAACTTTTTTTTTGTCGCAATATATTACTAACTAAAGTGTTCTGATGTCATAAAATATTTGTTTCCAATATTACTTGTAGTCTCAGGGTCCGACTGGTGACAATTCTGGTAACAAAAGGAATGAATAGAAAAGGAACGTTAAGGAAAAAAATGGCAGGAATGAAAAGGAATGGTTGTTCCTCCTCAAATTTCACAAGGAACATTTTTGTTCTTTATTTCTCTACAAAAAAAGGAATGAGGGGGAATGAGAAGGAAAATTTATTCCTTGTGAATGGTGAATTTTTTTAGGAATGTTGAGGAATGCATTATTCCCCGTCATTCCCTGGTCACCATTCATACCCTCAATATTTTTTGGTTCTTTATCATAATTTAACAGTTTATAATGTTATAGCTATGTTATTTTGTTAGAAGGTATTTAATGTATAAGCCTATCGCGGAGAAACTTTCTTATTTTAATATTCAAAATTTATGGTTGTATTAACCGGACGTTCAAATGACATCAGTAGCATGATCAGATAACCATTATATAAGCAATAAAGTTTGAGAGTGTCCTCATTGTATGGTTGAATGTTTCTGCTACTATAATCTGAAATGGCTGTGAATGTGAAATTACGTCAAAGATGTTGAAAAATAAAATCGTATTTGAATTTATGTTGTTAGTTTCTTCTCATATTTTTATTTACTTTTGAAATTTGAATTTTTAAAATTTTTATAATATTTAGCAGAATGGACATAATAAAACCATCTAAACCGGATTAATAGATACACGATTGTTATAAAGATTAAATAAAAAAACCGAGAATACGCTAACATTTCTAGTAAGCATCGTGTAATATCAATCAGAGGATGTCTCTGCGTGTGGTGAAGAAACCTTTGTTCACGCAGATGTGAATGTCTGCTTCTGGTTTTGAATTTCTTCTGATAGTCGCTGCATCCTATCACTGCAATTTTTATGTTCTCACTGCAATTTCTTCTGATTGCCTCCTTCTATTGCCTCCCTTGGATTTGCGGCTTCTATATTTTGATGCTGGCTTCTCAACTCTAAATACATATCAAGATAATGGTCATGGCTAATGTAAGTCGCCGGACAAAGGAACATCTCTCTCAGAAGAATAATAGTTTTCAAACCAAGAGTCCAATTCCATCTCATTATATCAGTATCAAACGAAATCAGATCTTCAATTGGAATGTCATTACCGTCAAACAACCTCATCTCGTTCGTACTACTTTCAGGAGAAGCTACATCTTCTAACGCAGAAAAACTTGTTTCACCAGGAATCAAACCCACTTGGGTTATATTGGTTTCAGAAACATTCATATCTTCAAGAATAGCATAATCTTACTCAGAATAAATGCAATCCCAATCCACTATCAGATAACATGCAGCCAGCCTTGAGGCGATGCCTGAAAGTGGTCAGACAGTTGACATTCACGGTGGCTGGTATGAGAGTAGCCAGAAACACATATAATATGAAAACATAATCAACAAACAGCATCGAAACCATCTCCGATAGAGTGAAAAAATTATTAAATTAATATCTTATCCAGCTATACTGATGAACAGATTATAAGATGAATACCTGGTCGTTGGGTGTTGGTGTTGGTTAGACCAAGCATGTTCTTCAGGTATTGGAGAAGCAGATTCAGTTAACTCATCAAGAGCGGTAGCGTCACTGAATCGAATCAGCAGAGAGGAGTCCGAGAGCATGAAGTTTTGATTACACTGAGTCACATCAAAGCCAGTGACAGAACACATTGATCTGGCCAGGAGATAAGGCATGTAAGTTTCTAGCCGGCTCACATGCACGGTTGCTTGCATAAGGGTCGCCTGAAACAAATTTGGAAAGAAACCATTATTTGCAAACGGTTATAAAACTAATCATTCAGAAGATATCAATAAATATCAGAATATATGAGGTTGATAATGTTGAATTTCAGAACAACATGGACATGAGTTTAAGATCAGGAAAATATTATGAACATGATTTGGAAGAAAATATGAACATGCGTTTAAGATGAAATACATGAATCAAATCACAATATCACAAACGGTTTCTAAATAAATCTCACAGAAGTAGGTAAAGTAAAATACGTATATAACAGTTTCATAATGTTTAGCTTAAGAACACTATGAACATCAGTTTAATAACATAAGAAGACTATGAACGTAATCTAAAGAACACTTCTAACATCGATTAGAAAGCACTTTGAACATGATTTTATGAATATAAAGCACTCTGAACATGAGTTTAAGAACGGATTAACCTTTGAATCCAGTAAGAGCACATCAAGATACATCAGTTCCCCTCCACGTTTCACATTCTTGGCCTCCCAGAATCTGAGCGACAGCACTTAGACATTGGAGGAGCAGCGATCAGATTTCAAATCAAAAAGGAAGATGTAGTGTTTTCGCAGATTGTGAGGATGTGAGGATGTTGTTCAAGTGAAAGAAATTAACCTTTTAATAGATGAATTATAGACCGCCTTGCAGATACATAACTCACAATCAATGTCAAGATCGTGCTAAACGTCGGTCTTTGGAGTTAAGAAGGAGATGATGGCGCTGAATCTGTTACTCGGACGGTTTCGGTTGAGTGTAGTAGAAGGTTGAACGACGCGAGTGGAGACAGACGAAGAGATTATCCATCTCATTTCAGTCATCAAAACACAATTGATGGTGTGAGAGAGAACTCAGAAAAAAGTATCGGACTTGGAAGAAAAACAGAGGCCCTAGCGACTTACGTGAGTAATAATATTTGGGCCTCTCCGTTTGGGTTCCAATTATAGGATTAACAAAAAGCCCAATAAACCTTAGATTAAATGAAATGCTGAGTTTTATTCTCCTAGGACACGTGTCACGCACACAAGGCTCGACTTTCTGACCTGTATGCTAAGGTGGCACATCCAGTAGAGAGAAAACTCTCTTTTATATATATAGACTAGGGCCAGCCGCCCTACGGGCGGGTTTTGAATTTTGAATTAATTTAAACAGTTTTAGATATTTTACTAAACATTGTATGTATTTAATTTTTAATATTTTGTATATTTATTCTTGTGGGTCATGCATGGTATTATGATTTATCGTCCAATAAACATTAGTTTTTGTAATATTTTATATTTTTAAAATTTGTTCTTTGCGAGTTATGTTTGCGAGTTCGATATATCGTATGATTTAATTTTAATTTTGAAATGTAGGTGACAGTTACGCTATAGTTAATAATAAGGAAATCCTAACAGTAATAATAAATGTTTTATGTTTTTGTATGTATTGTTGGATATATATTAGTTTGTATTTTTTTATTTGTTTGATGAAATGTTAAATAATTTTTTTCTTTTCCAAAGAGAAGCCTGGTAGGGTGAATGTATTTGTAAGAGAGTTATTTTTTGTTATTTGAAAATCGAAGTAACCGTTATTTTGCACATTTTTATGTTTTTCTATCATGAAAAATGTTATTTTTATTCTACAGTTAAAGCAAAGAACATTTAATTTGATATTTATCAGCTATATAACATTTCCTGCATAGATGTGGATAATCCCTCCATCGGTTGGTTAACTTTTATCAATGTTAACCGAGAACAACAAAACCATGTTTCCCTTAAGACTGGCCTGTATTTATTTTTATTTTTTGAAAGAAGATATGAAATACTAAAGCGATTAGATCAATTACTTTTACATATGTAGTTATAGCTTTCTATAAGAATTTTTTTTTCACATAGCAATATTGTGGATGTACTAATTAGTTACATTGTTTTTCATGATTATCTTTTTAATAAACTTGATATAAAAGCATTTTAAGAATGTAAAATATGTGTTATAGAGTGTGTGTATATATAAACGATTATTTGAGTTTTGTGTTAGTGTTGATCATTGCCTAATGTTGAAAATAATTAAACACTGAAATATATAATCTAATACAAATAAAGCAGTAACATATATGCTTTATAACATGTTTCCAGTCAATGCCAAAACAAATAACATGTTTCTAACTTTTATATTTTGGCTAATTACAACTCTTAAACCCCAAAGAGTAAAAAAAACCCTCATCTTGTTGTTGTCAATGGCTTAGCTTCTGTTAAACTATTCAGATTTGTCTCTTTGTTTGTATACTCTGTTTTCTGTTCTCTTGTGCTAGAACATGTTCTTCTCAACACTCTTTTTCATTCATGTCTTTCATACATTCTTACAATAGATCATACTTGCTCTTTATAGCAGATTAATTAACTGACTTTAATCATGCTTACTTACACCTAATCCATACTTGTAGTTTTTAGACAGATCTTGCAAGCAATTAAAACACTATTCTAGCAACTCTTTTCAGACTACTCTCTGATCATCTCTTAGTTATACTCACTTAGTTGGATTATTAATTAACCTCTTAAGATGACTAACGACTCTTTAGAGATGTAATGCAAGGCTGCCTCCTTCTTTTACTCTAAGTTAACTTTATCTTGTTCTTTCTCTTTCACTTAAGACTTTGATTCTCTTCTTCGTATCTTTGTTGGTCTACTTCTGACCCCTGACTTCAGTGGTTTTTTTTCACTGTCTTCACACTCTCTATTGCTGGGTTTAAATCTTGTAATCAATTCTCAACACCTTCTTAGTAGGAGAAGGAGATCCAACCAAGTTTAGAAACGCCATAATTGAACCTCACGGCATAACTGAAATCAAGAAGTCATCCAACCTTTTTGGAAGGGCAAGTACTCAAACATATTTTTCTTAAGTAAGAAATACCAAAACCATCAGAAAATGCTTAAATTAGGGACTGGCCTGTCATGGTTGAACATCTGAATATCTTAGTTCGTGACAGAGCTGTATGTATCTGATTAGAGCAGATCTGTAGAGAAGACCAGATTATAAGACAAAAACAAATCCAAATCTAAAGCCATATGGGTTGCCTAATAGCGTCAGAGCAAGTAATAAATTCAGACATGTGTTATGCTTCACTATAGCGAGAAACACAGTGTAATTCAAATTTAGAGACAACCAAAAATTACAAAGAACTGAGTTACCATACATGAAAATATCATGATGTTTACCTGATAATGTGGCAGAAGTTGCAATCATTTGTTGAACTGAATCCTCTCTGTCTTTTTTTGTCTTCTATTCAGCTTGAAAGAAACAACACACGCAAATCAGTCGCATAATTATAATAACCGTAAGTATTTTCACAAATAAAATAAACATTGCAAAAGCGTTTTGATTCTGAACGAATCTTCAGCACTGATTTATATCCTTTTTACAGCATCTCTGTTTGGCTTTGTTTTCTAATCCATATCTGATGCTTTAAAAGTTGATCAAAATCTGTACCCAACAATATCTTTCCTCAATTCCACACAAAGCTTTTATAAACTCTTAATCTCTTCCTCTGATTGCAGCTTTTAATTTCCTCAAATTTGGAAACAAATATCCCCCTTTCACTCTGACTCTCTTCCACATATTACTCCTCTTATGCATATGACTATTCAGTTTGATATCCAAACGCTTCATAGATTGTAGAAGCGTAAGCTGCAGAAGATGTATCCGATAGATAAGTGGTGATAGATAAGCGTAACCAGTACTCATAAAATGGTTAAAAATCATGTGAGATAACAACAATACGACAGAAAATAAAAAAATCCAAACAATCGATATCCAGACTTAAAGTCAGAAAAAACACCTTGGAGTTAGCCATCGAGATATGAGTAGTCAGAGATGAATATGAGGGAGATGGATAGCAGAAAGATTTGGAGATTGCGATCTATCAGAAGTGAGATACGAACCTATCTATACCAGAATTCGCCGACTGAACAACGAAATTGAATATCTTGTAGTGGCCGTCTGAATTAAACAGAGTTAAGGCGAGAAATCACAGCGATTTCAGTTACAGAAACACAAACGACTCTCCATCGTCGCCGCATCGTTGCACGGATTAGGGTTCGTGCAAAGCTACGTGATCCCTGGGCTGCAAATCGGAGAGAGAGTAAAAGCCCGAAAAAGCCCTGAAGGAAGACTACGTTCAAGACGCCGCGTTCCATTAAAGAGCCACGTGTCAGACGCTCGTCGATCGAATTGATGACATGTCTGTCTATGTGGAGGCCTTGGGAGTAAAGCAGACTCTCTTTTATAATAATAGATATCAGTTCATTTAACTGCAAAATAATTCTCAGTCGTAAAGTTTAAAGAAGTTTTTATCAAATCTCCAAAACACTTTCTCTCTCACATAATGTTTTGATTCAATGTTTAAAATAAATATAACTATCTCCTGTTTAAATAATAATACAAATCATACACTCAATGAACCAAAAATCCATCTTATAACCATTTTCGATCATAAAACATGTTATGAGGTTTATGTCAATTAGTTAACTGATATATATATTTTATTGTAGTAATTATTGATATAAATATATTTAAGTTTTTTTAAAATAATGTTTTATGTATATTCTAAGTTTCTATAATATAATTTACAAATTAATAATTTTCTAGTTATAATTACATCATATCATCTATATTTTAATTTTTTTTGAAAGATTTAACTTTTTGGCTTATCTTTTTTTTTTTAAACACTGCAAAATTTTATTGAATCAACCAAATGGTGAGTTTGAATACAAATAATTGTTCAGAGGAGAAATATTTAAACACTCAATATTAAGAAAGATCTATGAGTGAATAAGGGATGCTTCTCTGAAAATCTGAAAGTGCAGCCAAGCTGGTCCTCCTAGCGCCAAATAAGATTGGAAATGAGTGTCCCACAGCACAGCACACTCCTTGCTATCTCTCACGCAATCCTGTTTGAAGATGATGACTGTTTCAAAGGCCACCAAAGATAAGGTTGCAGAGAGCACATTTATCCTTAGTAAAATCGGTCAGAATCTTGGCCAGTCTGATTGCTTCATCATAGCTTCACTGAGATCATGCAGGTCAGACCCATCACTACTTCTCGATATACTAGGTCCTGCATGCTATGTAAAGCCCATTCCAAGCACCTCAGCTCTGAGGTTAACCTGTTAGGAGAGAAAGTAAACGCCTCTCTCGCATGATGTAGCACATTCAGTCTATGGTCTTGAATACCAAAGGCGCCACCATTGTGAAGTTTAGCATTCCTCCAATTTGAGTGAATATTGCATTTCGCAATAGCTGCTAATGGAGGATCCCATTTCTTGCTTTCTTCTATCATTCCATTCCCAGTCTCCGTGCTCTGCTGGTTCACATTTAGTTCATTCCAAACCCTGGCTTCCTCACACGCTTGTTGAACTTGAGTGGCAAGCGAATCTTGTGTATCAGCGTTATGACCTTGTTACAATTATTCCAAATGGTCCAAAGGAGCCATGGAATCGCTCTTCTTTGTGACAACATTATTGACTCTTCTGCCATCAACTTAAGATATCCTGACAGCCAGTTGACCAGACTACTACCAGAAAGCTGAGAAGCATGCTGGAAACCTGCAAGTGACCATACTTCTTTTGCAATAGCGCATTCGAAAAGCACATGTGTGATCGATTCTGCTCCAGTCTTACGTAGCTTACATTGCAGATCCAAATTCATCTCCATTGTATTTATTTTTTCAGCCACAACTCGTGCACCAGAAGTTGCTCTCCACAAGAAACTTCGAATCTTTAGGATTGTTGAGACATCCCAAACTTCGATTCAAAGCTTTTATCAACAAAAAAAGAAAAATCAAAGCAAATTTTGAAATTAAAATATTTATGTATTTTTATATTGTATATAATTCAATTAATCGATATTAATACATATGTATTTTAATCTTAATATTTATTAAATTAGACTTCCTACTTATATGATTTTGCAGTCATTTGTATCTTGTCATAACAAAAGTTTTAAACCATGGGATCACACAAAAAAAATCAATGTGAAATTTTTAACAGTTTTATTAATCTATAGTCGTTTTTAAAAATTCAAAATATCTATATATATATGGAAAAATCTAAAATTTTATTTGGCTAATGTGCTTGTTTAATTTATTTTAATAATTTAAAATTTTTAAAAATGTTAGAGGATACATAATTTTTATTAAATCTTTATTATCCAAAATCATTAATTTTCATATATACTTTAGTAACATTAGGAAATTCTGTAATTTTTATTTAAGGAAAGAATGAAGAACATTAATAATTAATTTATGGCTAGTTTAATAAAAAGCTTATTATATATTTAGGTGGACTAACCTATTTCTCTAAGGATTCTAAGAATCATTGTAGTGATGACACATGGCTACCTAAAATGTTGTAATGTTTTTTAAATAATATAAGGGTTAGTTTTCCAGGTAGTATTTCTATATTTAAAATGCAAATACAGAAAAAAAAAATCCAAATGAAGTGGATTAACTTATATATATGAGGAAATTCTAATTCTACCTCAGATTTGATACTATTTCCCAAATTTACCTTTAAATGATAATGATAATCATTTTCATAAATAACTTAAGTTTATTATAAAAAAATAGCCATCATAAATCATTTATAAATGTTTAAATTTATTTATAAATTTTTATAAGCCTAGCTTCACTCCTTAAATATTAAACCGTAAATAATAATCGCTAAAACCTAAACTCAAATGCTAGTGTATTTTTGATCGAGTGTATTTTGAAAATGATATCCAATATATCAAATAATTACCCTATCTATAATGAGTTCAGCCCTCATTTTCAGTTAAGTCAATTGCATGATTTATGAATATTATATAATAACAGCCTAAAATTAATTAAATAAAAGACTAAAATGCATGCATGTGTTATAATATATTTGTAGAGAATAAGTAAATATTTATTGAGTATTATTGAATATAAATTCTAACTTATTTTAAACATATTAAGTTTTTTATAATTCACTGAAGAAACTAATTAAAACTGTACCTTCATTTTCTGAATTATTTTTAACGAATATAGATATATGAGTCAGCTTGAAAAATATATAAAAAGAAACTAATTAAACACAAGATTCCACAAACCTATGCATGTATATAAATATAAAATTAATTTTATAAAATATGAAATGAAAATATATTGTGGGAACCGAAATTCACACCGTCGAGTTTTAGTTGATCGGAGGAAAACCAAGTAAATCTAGCTTCCTCTAAAGGTTCCGGTTATCTGCTGGGCCACACACAATACAATCAATATGACGAAAATAGCAAAGTAGTAAATCGTAAAAAAAGAGAGAGCAAAAAGATCTTATTTCCGAATCCGCGTTTGAGCGTGACAACAGGTGAGAGCCTTGGCTACTAGAGCTGTCGGCAAGTTCGCTAGTCTAGCAACCTAAGTTCTAACCTAATTGAGTCGCAACTCGATAGTAGAAACGGAAAAATGCCTAAATTGCTATAAGTGCTAAGGTTGCTCTGAAGAGTTCTCCCCCTGCTCTTCGTCCTAAGTCCTCTTTATATACTCCTCCTTTAGGTCGGTTTACCTCCTCTCGGGCCGGACTTATCGCGAAACGGGCTTTTCCATATCTCTTTTTTCTTTGTGATTATCTTCGGAAACTTGACATTTATCTTCGCAGAAATTTGACATTTATCTTCGCGGAAATTTGACATTTATATATTCCTGCGGATGAGACAAACCGTCATCCTAGTCTTTGGGCTCAAGTCTCTTGGGATCATAGATGGGCCGTTGTCCGTAATTCGGACCCTCTTTGGGCCGTATCGAGACTTAATCGTTTTTACGATTTTACTCGCGAAGTAGCCGTTGGCATTGGCGTGATTTTCCCAACGGAACCTCGTCTCTTCGCATAGCCGAGGCAGTTGATGTTAAGTTAATCGTAACCTGTTCTATTACGAAAAGTGGGAAACCGTTCGAGAGACATAACCTTCCCAATTTCCCGAAAACTTTTGACGATGTTTTTAGACGGAACGTTGGTATTAAGTCCATGGACCCGAGGATTGAGTTGCGGAAACTTTGGACGAAGATGCATGGTCATGGGATGGGACCGGGTTCGGAATGGTCGTCGAAGGGCTGGTCGCGCTCGCCGGGCGAGCTGACCTGTGCCTTGGTCGAGCTCACCGGCGAGTTGACCCGCGATGGGGTCGTACTCGCCGGGCGAGCTGACCCGCGCTACGGTCGCGCTCGCCGGGCGAGCTGACCTGTGCCTTGGTCGAGCTCGCCGGCGATTTGACTCGCGATGGGGTCGTACTCGCCCGGCGAGCTGACCCGTGCTACGGCCGAGCTCGCCGGCGAGCTGACCCGCGATGCAGTTGTACTCTCGGGACAAGCTGACCCGTGCTATGGTCATGCTCGCCGGCGATAGACCTGCAACGCGGTCGTACTCGCCCGGCGAGCTGACCCGTGCTTTGGTCAAGCTCGCCGCGACAGGGTCGTACTCGCCGGGCGAGCTGATCCGCGCTACGGTCAAGCTCGCCGGCGAGTTGACCCGTACTCGCCGGGCGAGCTGACCCGCGCTACGGTCGAGCTCGCCGGCGAGTCGACTCGTGATAAGGTCGTACTCGCCGGGCGAGCTGACCCGTGCTATGGTCATGCTCGCTGGCGAGTGGACCCGCAGCGCGGTCGTGCTCGTTCGACGATCTGACCCGTGCTTTGGTCGAGCTCGCCGGCGAGCTGACCGGCAATATGGTCATACTCGCCGGGCTAGTTGACCTGTACTACGGTCATGCTCGCCGGCGAGTAGACCCGTGCTCATCGGGTGATCCGTTTTGGTTATTCGTTTTCTCGGCTTTTGAAGTTTTGACCGAGATTTGGTTTTTCCGAGGACTTTCGGGTATCGATTCTGTCGTGACTGATTTTGACCCCAACAGTTAGCCCCCCAGCTAGCTAGGTTCTGTGGAGTTTTGGTAACATGTCCTAGCTCGCGGTATAGCTCGTTTGGAAGGTGTAGAGACGTAATCGTTTGCCGAAAGCTGAGAGTAAATAGTAACTCTCCTTTGTTGCTTATATAGGTGGAGTAAGTTTTTTATCATTCTTTACTTACTCCTCACTAGAACTTACCTCTAAGATAGGAATTTATCTTCTCTTTCTCTCCTTGCTTATACAAAGAAAGTGTCTTCAAGCAAAGGATCTTCAAATAGGCGCTCTTCCTCACACTCATCTTCGGATGACTCTTCTGCTAATGAGGTGATCACCCCGAAAGAAGAGTTTGGAGTTGATGAAGACGCAAAGGATGTGTACTACAAAGCTCTTTGCGGCTCGCTCCCACCTCTGCAAGACATTCCAATCCCTAAGAGGCCCGTGAGGTCGCCGAACGCACCCCTCACGCCGAGCATGGTCTCTCCCGACTACCTTACGACTCTCCGGAACTTTTACCAGGTTCCAAGTGGAGTCGTGTTTCGGATCCCGAGTGGCAACGAGAGCGCGAGGAACCCTCCAGAAGGTTTCTTCACTTGCTACGAAGCCTTCCTGGCGTATTGCCGCATTTGGTTTCTGATCCCCAGCACCATCGTCCGCGCGCTTCACCGCTTTGGGCTTTCGATCAGCCAGCTAAACGTTTCGGCCTTACAGCATTGGCTTGGCGTATTGATCTCTAGTTACTAGCTAGGAATGGACCTTAACCCTGGCGACTTCGAGGGTCTTTGGTTTACGTAAGTAACGGGAATCGATGGCTCATACCGAATGGTGCCAAAGAAAAACATGGCTATAATTCAGGGGCATACTTCGCACCCCAAGACATGGTTCGAGCGCTTTTTCTTTGTCTGGATAGATGGGGAGTCTGTCGAGGAGAGCTACCTCCACCTATTCCGTCGGGAGTGGAACTTCAAACGCGGTAATACGACTAGTTGCGTTTTTCATCTTGATACCTTGAAAACACGTAACGATGATTTTTTTTATTATTATCTTGCAGTGAACATGATCCTTCCGCCGACTCCTGCCAATCTTTTTGCCAAGCGAGATCTTCTCCGCGACAAGCCATTCTCCTGGCACTCCTTCACCGTTGAACGGATTCAAAGCGCGGTGGAGCTCCATCGATCTCGAGCCGTCTCCCAGCCTCTTGACGTTCCATACGACGTAGAACCGGTCACTGATGTCTTGCCTGCTCAGAGGCGGAGAAACAGGTCCGGAGAGGCAAAGGGGTTGCCTCTGAGAACGTCTCGGGAGATCCTCTGCTGCCAGGATGGAACCCTAGTTTCACCCCAGGGGAAAGGAGTGGAACCAGCGAGGTTCCCCTTCCTAGCGACTTTTTTGCTGACCTCCCTCCCGGTTTCACTACTCATGAGTCGCTGGACGAAGAGTCGAGGAGGAAAGTAGTCGCTGAAGGTTCCCGTTTATCAATGAGGTTTATCATGTGAACTTTGATCTGAATTTCGAAATATATATATTTTTTTTTCTGATCTTAAGTTCATGCAGGGGATGAGGGTGTTCAATGCGGCGCTTGACGAAAGTTTCCGGAAATCGCGTATCTCTCACTTCAAATCCGAGGAGGCTGAAAGAGAACTCTTTAGGTTTCGGAAGGAGGTCGAGGAACAGAGACGGAGACAGGCTGAGCTCCATTCTCGGGCCCTTGTCCGTGCGGAGAGGAGAGGAAAGAGAACGATTGTCGCCGAGATGAAGCGGAGGGTCGCTTTGTTTGCCACTAAATTCGTGGAAAATTTTCGCGAGTGTCGTGGCTCGGTCGCTACCCTCTACAAGTCGCAGAACAAGGACTTATCCCTTCCTGCCAAGGTCGCTGAGATGTCGGGCCTCATGGACGGGTGCGCCCATGCCGAATCCTTGGTTTCTCCGATCGAAGGAAGGGTCCGACAGCTTTGGGATTCCATCGAGGTTTCGGAGGACACGGCGGAAGCGGGAGTCGGTGCTGCGGACGAGGAGGGAGAGGTTGATCAGCTCGTGAGCTTGTTTGGCGTTTCGATGTGTATTGTTGATTTCCCTTATCTTTATCTGCATTGTTGAGTTTTTAGGCCGAGTGTGGCCGTTTATATGAGTGTGCTATGGCCTTACGGGGCCATTTGACTTTATTTGAGGGACTGGCCGTTGTTGGCTTTGAATCCCAGCGGTTTTGCGGCTCTTAATATATATAACGAATATTTTAAGTTTATACTTCTGTCAAGTGTCGAGGATGAGATATGAGTAGTCACTTCGTATCTCGACTCGTGTTTTGTCGCTTGTCCGCTGGCTTTTTTCGAGATAAAGACATTCGTGAATGCTTTGGGTTCTACGAAGTTTTCGTGAGCGTTATAGACGTGGGCGACGGGACATTTTTTGTATCATGTCTTGTAATGTTTGTGGACCAGTAGGACTGGGTTTAGGGAAAGACCTAGGTTTACTTTCGACACTAAGGCTATGCGATGACTAACCGGCTTTCGTTTTGCCTGTTGGCGATTTCTACCTGGTTCTTTCCGTCTTAAAGTCCATGGCTTGATGCCGGCTTATACGACTTGTATGGGAAGAACCGAGCATCTTCCAGAGACCGTCTGGAGTGCTGACCAAAATTTCGGATTTTTTGTATAGCGCGCTATGATATCCTTGTCGGATGTAAGAGAACCTTTACTTTTATGACAGGTTTGACTACGAGTTCTCTTCGGGGAACGTTTTTCAGGTATGTTTGTCGGGGCCAATCGACGATCATCACTATATTGCTTTTAAAGTCGCGGATGGACTGTGTGTTTAGATAAAATCTTTCGAGGATTTTTCGCGACGTCTCGCTTTTCCCGAAAGATATATCTTTTATAAGGTGGTTTCGATCTTCTTTTTGGAGAAGACGTGTGCATTTTAGGTCTTACTTGACCGTGACTGTTTTTAAAACAGGAACTGTTTTCCGTCCAAGGATTGCTTGGACGGTGTAGAGGCTTATTGCGAGTGATTCGTGAGGTCCGAAAAAAAAGAAATTTTATTAAAGAGTTTCGAAAATTTCGAGTACAAGCATGGATATTTCAAACTTTATGGGAGTATGTGAGTATACGTACCCACTCCCCCCCCTTTTTGGAGAGGGGGATAGCTGAACTCGTCAATAGGACAAGCTGCCTACGTACCTCTTTCGAGGATGAAGCCATCTCGTAGTTCTGCTTGTTTTCCGCGGGTGTTCCTACTCGCTGGAGGGGGTCGCCTCAATTACTTCGGCTGGGGACAAAGCTGGGTCGACAATTGTTTCCAGGGTTGGGTTGTCCGCCGGTGAGGTGATGGATTCGGGAACGATGCTATCGTCCCGAGTCGTTGCCAGATCCGATGGTTCCGGATCGCTTTTTGCGGAGCTCTGGTAGGAGTCTTGAGTTTTCTTTGATTTCTTCGGGTTGACCGCAAGGGTGTTCCGACTTAGTAGAAGTTTATGTTCGGCCAAGTAGCAGAGCCTTGACTGTTTTTGGTATCCCCAGATTACTGATGTTCCGTTCGGGGTTGGGAATTTGATGCCGAGATGGTAAGTCGATGGTACTACTTTCATGGCATTGATCCAGGGGGTTCCCATGATGGCGTTATACATGGCGGGTGTCGACTACCATGAAGTCAATGATTTTCGTCACATCCCTAGCCATTACGGGAAGTTTGATGGATCCGAGGGTCATTGACATCGTACCCGAAAAACCTGTGAGAGGTTTTGGTTCCGGGACGACATCTCCGAGTTCGATACTCATTCTTCGAAGCGTATCGCGGTAGATGACGTTGACCGTACTTCCTGTGTCGACAAGGATCCTGGAGACTTCAAGGTCTCGGATTACCAAATCGATGACTAGTGGATCAAAGTGCGGTTTGTCAATGCTGATGGTTTCATGCTCTTCGAAGGTGATCGTATCGTTCCGTACGTCGTTGGTCGGGGACCGATTTTCCCAGTTAGAGCTCATCTCAGCCTTCCGTCCGTAAGCCTTGATCGAAGAGACCAAATCGTGATAGAATTGCGATCCTCGATGATCATGTTGACCCTTCGACGGTTGTTGTTGTTTCCTTGGTCGTCTTGTCCTCTTCCGCGTTTCTCGCCCGACTGATTTTCGCGTGCGTCCCTTTCAGGAGACTCTTTATCAATTTTGGGAGGCCGATCGGAATCCAAGACAAGATCTTTTATGCTCGTAACCTTCGAGAGTTCGCCGGCGAGGAGTTTTGCGGCGAGCCTCGCGCCGAGAACCTTGCAGTTCATAGTAGAATGTCCTCTGGTCTGGTGGAAATCGCAGTAGGAGTTATCCTTGAACTGGTTCCTGGTCCAAGTTTTCCCGGAGGTCTTCCCTTGTTCGGAATTGATGGTGTAGTTATGCTCGCCCTGGAGATCTTCTCCCTCGTGGTGGACATACTTGTCATTACGAGAGGTTTTCCTTTTTGTGGACGTCTTCTGCGGGTTGTACTTCTGGGAGATGACTTTAATCTCCTCTTCCATTATGATGAAGTCAGTTGCCTTGTGAAGAGCGTCCTGGATCGTTCTCGGTTTTTCGAGGGATATCCATTGTCGGAGTTTCGACCTGTACCAGAGAGTTTTCTGCAGAGCATCGATCGCTACTTTATCGCTGATTCCAGTGACTCTTGCCATTACTAGCTTGAATCTGTTCATGAACTCGCGAAGTGGTTCGTTCTCTCTTTGAGATAGGCTCCAGAGATCGACATCCGAGGTCCCTCTGTCCATGAACATTGAATACTGCTTGAGAAACTCTGAGGCGAGTTGGCGGAAACTTCCGATAGAGTTTTGCTTTAGGCGAGAAAACCATTCGAGCGCAGCTCCTTTGAGTTTTTCGACAAAGAGGAGGCAGTAGGCTGCGTCTTTTTCGCGCTCCTTGAGTTTACATCTTCCCATCGCGATCTGGAATGACTGCAGATGTGCCTTCGGGTCGGAGGTGCCATCGTAGACGGGAATATTTATCTTCTCTGGATCTGAGATGTGGGTTTCCGTGATCCGGGCAGTGAAAGGGGTCTTGCGTGCTGAGTAGCCTGTCGATTTCGGGCGCAGCGCTTGTCGCGTGGTGAATCTGCGATTTTACCGCTTGGACTTCTGCCGCGGTTTTCGCGATGTACTCGCGGAGGGCGTGGATCTTATCGGGGTTTCCAGATGCCCTTAGAGTCTGCCGACGCTGACTCCGGTGGATTCTAGCTTGTTTCTCAGCCAGCTCCTCTTGTTCAACCCAATAGAGGTTTTCTTCTTCCTCCGTCATGGGTTTTTCGAGTGACGCGTTCTGCCGAGCGGACTGACTTTGCGTTCTTCTCGGATAGATGTCAGCGTCCTGGTCCGAGCCATCGGACTGGTCACTTATGTCCAGATCGATACGTTCGACGTCAGCTCCTTCGTCGCTCCCAGTAGGAGGTGGAAGTTTCTCCACAATCGGCTGCGCATCGGACGGGGCTGTTTCGCTAGGGTTTTTTCCCGAGGAAGCTCTGTCCGTCCGTGTGGCCTGGTCGTTTGGAGTCTCGAAATCGAGTCTTCTGCCGCCGCGGGTCCTGGTGGTGCCGCGCGGGATTTTACTCATAGCCTTCGCAGTTAAGGTCTCCACCTGTTTTGCGAGAGAGGCAACGAGTTTATCCTATTCGTCCGACTTTTTCTGAGCAAAAGCGAACAGTTCTTTCATCTGGGCTAATGTGGCGTCAGTGGTTACCGTTGGCATGTTTCCAGTTGGGGTTAGATTAACACTGGGATCGACGGGAGGCCCTTCGAGCGCCTGTTTGTCTTTGTCAGTGTCGATCATCATACCTGACTGAGCGTGTGTGGTTGCGTGAGAGATAGATCCGTACCCCCCTCCTTCTAGCGACAAATTGTGGGAACCAAAATTCACACCGCCGAGTTTTAGTTGATCGGAGGAAAACCAAGTAAACCTAGCTTTCCATGAAGATTCCGGTTATCTGCTGGGCCACACACAACCCAATCAATATGACGAAAATAGCAAAGTAGTAAATCATAAAAAAAAGAGAGCAAAAAGATCTTATTTCCGAATCCGCATTTGAGCGTGAACAACAGGTGAGAGCCTTGGCTACGAGAGCTGTCAGCAAGTTCGCTAGTCTAGCAACCTAAGTTCTAACCTAGTTGAGTCGCAGCTCGATAGTAGAAACGGAAAAAATGCCTAAATTGCTATAAGTGCTAAGGTTGCTCTGAAGAGTTCTCCCCCTGCTCTTCGTCCTAAGTCCTGTTTATATACTCCTCCTTTAGGTCGGTTTACCTCTTCTCGGGCCGGACTTGTCACGAAACGGGCTTTTCCATATCTCTTTTTTCTTCGTGATTATCTTCGGAACTTGACATTTATCTTCGCGGAAATTTGACATTTATCTTCGCGGAAATTTGACATTTATCGCTTCCTGCGGATGAGATAAACCGTCATCCAAGTCTTTGGGCTCAAGTCTCTTGGGATCATAGATGGGCCGTTGTCCGTAATTTGGACTCTCTTTGGACCGTATCGAGACTTAAGCGTTTTTACGATTTTATTAGCGAAGTAGCCGTTGGCATTGGCATGATTTTCCCAACGGAACCTCGTCTCTTCGCATAGCCGAGGCAGTTGATGTTGTGTTAATCATAACATGTTCTATTACGAAGAGTGGAAAACCGTTCGAGAGACATAACCTTCCCAATTTCCCGAAGACTTTTGACGATGTGTTTAGACGGAATGTTGGTATTGTGTCCATGGACCCGAGGATTGAGTTGCGGAAACTTTGGACGAAGATGCATGGTCATGGGATGGGACCGGGTTCGGAATGGTCGTCGAAGGGCTGGTCGCGCTCGCCGGGCGAGCTGACCTGTGCCTTGGTCGAGCTCGCCGGTGAGTTGACCCGCGCTACGGTCGAGCTCGCCGGCGAGTTGAACTGCAATGAGGCCGTACTCGCCGGGCGAGCTGACCCGCGTTATGGTCGAGCTCGCCGGCGAGTTGACCCGTACTCGCCGGGCAAGCTGACCCGCGCTACGGTCGAGCTCGCCAGCGAGTCGACCCGTGATAAGGTCGTACTCGCCGGGCGAGCTGACCCGCGCTACGGTCGAGCTCGCCGGCGAGTCGACCCGTGATAAGGTCGTACTCGCCGGGCGAGCTGATCCGTGCTTTGGTCGAGTTCGCCGGCGAGCTGACCCGCAATGTGGTCATACTCGCCGGGCGAGTTGACCCGTGCTACGGTCATGCTCGCCGGCGAGTAGACTCGTGTTCGTCGGGTGATCCGTTTCGGTTATTCGTTTTCTCGGCTTTTGAAATTTTGACCGAGATTTGGTTTTTCCGAAGACTTTCGGGTATCGATTCCGTCGTAACCGATTTTGATCCCAACATATATGTATATGTCATAATATATTTTAGAGAACAAGTAAATTTTATACTAAGTATTATTGAATATAAATTTTAACTTATTTTCAATCAAAAGAAATAAAGTATTTTACATGATACAGAGATATTAGACCTAAAAAAAGAAGAAAAAACTAGACATGCCATTGCCAACCTTGCTTCCCTTCCTTTTACCTGCAGCACAAAAAATTTGCATGCAGTCCCTCTCCATTCAGATGCCGCAATGTGTCACTTGGACCCTATTTTTTCTGTATTCAACCCGTTGAATTAATTCAACAAAGAATAATGAATATGATATTCAACTACCTTATTGCAGGTAGTTTTACATTAGTTTACCTGTTAAAAAAAAATAATATACATTTTCAGTTTCATGTTTTAGTGATTTTTCTGACAGACATGTTTCATGTCACTAATTTTTATGAACAAATTGTTTGATCGGTTTCTTATGCAAGGAAACTGTAATTTTGTAAACAGAAGAAACCCATCCAGTTACATGTGTGAATCATATGATATTTTCCTCCATTATCGTCCACCGTACGCCACTGTTTTTCATGGGGAGTAGAAACTCACACGTTTGGGTCAGACAGAATGACAAAAAAACCCCTACCTCCGTGTATATTCCAAAGTCAAATCCATGGGTATGGTCGTCGTCACGAGAAAAGGGAAGAGCGGTGACGAGGAGTTTCCGTTATCTCTTTATATCATCTCTCTCTCTCTCTTTCTCTGACAGACCCAACTAACAAAGAACAGAACACAAAACAAAAACCGCACGTCTCTTTCTAGACAAAACTGATTAGGGCTTTTGAGTATCGAAATTCTTTAAACCATGATTTCTGATTCGATCACTAACGCATCATCTGCAGCCCGAAGCGCGAGGGATTTTGGAAGAAAGAAAAGGGTAAGTCTTTTGATCTTTCAATCTTCCTCAAATCTCATTCATCTCTATCAATTTGATTCTTCTCGTTTCACTCATTGAATTTGCATTGGGTGGCAGACGAACAGGTCAGCCAAATTGAAACAGAGCAAGCTAGGCCTCCGCCGTGAGCAATGGCTTTCTCAAGGTATCTTCATTAAAGATCGAATCTTTTGCTTCTTTTATATGCTCCCTTTTTGTTTATATTGATTTGGGTTTTTACTATCAGTTGCGATGATTAACAAAGGGGATAGGGAGAAAACACCAAAAACTGGAAATGAAAAAGTTGAGGATTTAGATGTGCAGCTTATAGAAGAAGAGGATAACAGTGGTATACTACATCATCACGATAGCTTTATAGAGTCGCTTTCTAATAGCCCTAACAGCATCCTGAGTGGGATCAACTCAATCAACAGTTTTAGCAGTGGAAGTGGTGCCTCTTGCTCTAGTAATGTTACAGAGGAAGAAGATGATGACGGTTGTTTGGATGACTGGGAGGCTTTTGCTGATGCTTTAGCAGCTGATGAGAAGAAGAATCATTCTCCTGAGTCCTGTGAAGAGAATGAGAGTATTATCAAGCATTCAGTTGATGTTGCATTAAGGGATTGCCAGAGGAAGCAAAAGGGCAACCAGGCATGGAGGGCAGACGATAAGCTCCGTCCTCAGGGTCTGCCTAATTTGGGAAAGCAGCGTAGTTTTCCGGTCATGATGAACTTGCATTTTAGTTCTGTGGAAGTGCCATCTTCTTGCCCCATTTGCTATGAAGATCTGGACTTGACGGATTCTTATTTCTTGCCATGCCCTTGTGGATTCCGGCTCTGCCTTTTCTGCCACAAGACGATTTGCGATGGAGATGGGCGTTGTCCAGGCTGCAGAAAGCCATATGCGCAGAACACAATCAAGGTTGAGGAGACTAGTCTTCCAAGTGGTGGTCTGATTATTCGGCTCGCTCGGTCTTCCAGCATGTTTTGCAGGTCATGAAGAGAGAGGATGTTGCTTTTCTCGGACTCTGTCTGTTTTTTTCATCCCTTCCTTGTCTTTTCCTCGGACTGTGTATAGGATGTGTCTTTTGGCACGTAAGAGCTATGATTTATGTTCTTCTATGTCAATAACACTTCTTCGTATGAAACATGTGGTGCTCATGTTAATACATAAAGTGGTACACGAATTTCAAATACATAAAGTTGCAAATTAAGTCTCCATTGCCTCATAGAACCTTGCTTATGTGTCATATTCTAAAGATATCATTTAATATCTTAGAATGGACCATGAACATTATATTGCGATTGATATGGTTTTGTTGCTATTGATATACTTTCTCCGTTGATGTATGCTATGCATCATTGAATTTTGTCTGGACAGGTGCACGATTCTGATTGAAGGTAGGAACTTCTTGGCAATGTGTAAATCTACTCTTTTGTTTACTTGTGTCTAGGAAACAGATACCTGAGCCAAGCCTTCGTATGGAATAATCTAACCAATACAGAAGAGGAAAAGGGCAATCTTTATGTGGTGCGTTTTAAACATTTCTTCCTAAGTTATTGTAGTAGCTAGAACTTGGACATTTTGCACAGCCAAATGTTTTTGAGGTTGCAGTAACCTCCAGCTCCTTTGTGATGTGTATTGTGGTTTTCTTTCACTGTATATTCTTTTCTATCCAACGCTAAGGAAGGTCGTTTGTTGCTGGTTCATGCTGTTTGAGATGGCTTTAGGCTTTTGAGCAAGTTTTCTTATTACAAGATAACTGTTAAGTGGGAAACCAAATTTGACATTAAAGTAGAGAAACTATTACATATCTTCATGATCTTAGAGCATGTTTCTTATTTACGATCATCCTGAAGTAAAATTTAAATTGAAAAAACATGAGAATAGAGAGCTATAACATCTCTTTATTTTGCACACAAGGAAGTTCCAATAAACAATCCAGCTTTTCTGGTTCAGGTGGCTCTTATTTAACCCATAAGCACTCGCAAGCTAGAGCCGCTTCTGTGAACCTCAGGAAGTGAATGCCACCACTTTCTAAATGTTGAGCCCTCCAGAAATATATGCTTATCTACTTCCTCGTCTCTGATCCATCCTTCAAGCTGCTCTTCTAGTTTCTTAACCTTTGCCTCATCATATTTTTTTCCCCTGAGTTCTTCGACCTCGGCCCAAAAGCAAGATCCACAGTCAGATCTCCTTATCTCTTCTGCAGTCCGTCCTGCCTTCATTAGGCCATGCTCGTACAATCTCTGAGCGTGTTTGTAGCGCTTTGGTCTTCCTTTTTCCATGTAACGCCCCGTGTCTTCGTTCTTCAAATGCCTGTGGTAGTTTGCAATATCAAGTGGTTCCATTAATCTGCGGTAGCGAGTTACTAGATCGATCCACACACTGCTCCCCTCGAATTCATCTGGAAGTTGACCCTTTTTCAGTAAACCGAGCACGTCGTCAAATGAACCAGCTAACTTAGCTCTAATGACGTTTGCATCGAAGTCGTCATGTTCATCAGATTGCTTGAAGGAATCATAGTACCCTTTTGCAGGAGGAGCTTGACACTTTAGCTTGTATTCGTCTATCGATTTCAGCTTCTCTTCTATTTTAGACTGTTTGTTGGTTTCTATCTTGCTCTGATTGACTCGTTTATTCTCTGCCCCAAATGCAACACGGACGCATTCTCTGGCCGCGCTTGTGCTCTGCAAAAAAGAAACATCAATGGTACAACAAATGATCTTTCTATTTTCTTAATCAGCAAAAACAAAAACACACAAGGGGATACAAGCAATGGAGCAAAGAGAGAAAGAGTTTACCAGTCCAAGGTCAATGAGCGCAGATTCATCCATGTCAAGATAATTGACAACTTTTATTTCCATTGGATGTAACATTTCCTCATAGCTATGGTGATCTCTTATGCATTGATATGGTCTTTGAGACAATTCTTGCTCATTGATTGACTGAGAAGCGTAAAACAGGATCTGAAGAACGACGTCTGAGTTGTTCATTGCGACCAATCTCGTCCCCGTAGAGAAGACAAAAAAGTGCCTGCGGGTCTATAAGGACTCAGCTCAAGAAAACTTGAAAAAGTTTCCAAAAATGCATTTCCTCCATCTCCGATCAATTCACAAGCGGCTTGGCGAGCAGCAGTTTCTACGTCTTTCATCACTGTTGCGTAGAAACCTGCGATGGTCTGGTCATTTCCTTGGTTCCCATCTCTAGGATCCAGTTGGCTAAGAACACGAGGCAGAGCTTGCTTTGTTGATGCCTTTGGAGCAAGCATTATCCGAGGGACGATATCGAACCTTGTGACAAAGTTCACGAAGAACCTGCTCCAGTTCTCTCTCCCAAGAGCGTGCTTAAAGACATTGTCACCGACCAAAGGAGCTCCAAAGGTCACACAAAGAGGCTCTGGTAAAGGGAAATCAGTCAAACCACCACTCTGCTTTGTGAAGTATGTCTCCAAGTACCAAACTGTTGCTAAGATTGCAGTTGCGCCTCCTGAAGAATGTCCTGTGAACACTATCCGTCGACTTCTCTTGCTGTCGACAACCGCTTTCACCTGCAAGTTTCAGACATCAATGTCTCATATGTTTTCAACTGAAGTCGAATAAAAGTCGAAAAGAGTTTTATTACTTACAGAAACAGGAAACAAGGTTGAAATGATAACCCGGAGATTCTTAAGGAAAGCTTCGTTAACGGTAGCCCAAGCCGCAACGTCACTGCTGAAGCTTCTCATACAAGGGAACTGCTTCATCTCAGTTTCTCCAAAGGGGGACGCATTCTCCGGATCAAACAAATCTTTCTCCAAGAAAGATGGTCTGAAAGCGAAAAAGATTGTATCGCCTTCTACTTCTTGGTGGAAGTGGTCGTTGGTGTAATCTTTGGTCGAGGCCTTCCACGAGGTGGCGATTAGAGCATTAATATTGATTCCGGCAAGAGCTTCTAACGCCATTGATCTTATCTCTGTCTTATGGACCTTCTCTCTCTTTGTTCTGCTTATGGTTCTTCTTCTTCTTCTCTTCGGATTAAGTTTACATATAAAGGCAGAGATGTACGGAAAAATAATTACCAAAAATACCCATCGAAAACGTGAGGAGAGATAGGGGTGGCCACGGATCGGATACTACCATATTTTTTTGTATTTGCAATTTTCTTCGTATCTTACGAATATCTGATTTTTCGATTTGCTTTGCTTCGGAGAAATACGGATATTCAGAACTTTTTTAAATATTTGCGAATATTTACGGATATCTCATACACCTTGTTTTATATACGTAAATCTAACAAAATTATACATATTTTTGTTTTTAATATTCTTACATAATACTAAACCAAAAGTAAAAATTAGTGGAATTATATGTTCCATACTTTTTTTATAATAAAATAATCTTTTTTGATAAAACACATAATTTTAGAAAATTGTAATTTTTAGAAAGATTTTATATTATTTCCTTAATTTAATACATTATATATTTTTATAAATAACACAAATATATGTTAAAGTAAAAATTTATACATATTTAATTATAGATATTCATTTATTTGTATAAAAACCGGAGCAGATCGGATATTCACCTTTAAAAATTTTAGTATTTGTGATTTGCTTCGTTTTTAACGGATATTAAATTTTAATATTTGCTTTGCTTCGAAGACTTACGAATATTCGGATTTTTCGGATCGAATCGAAACGAATAACGAATCGAATCAAATTTAACGGATAAAATACCCATCCTAAGGAGAGATTTCATTGCAATTGCAACATGGGGTTTTCGGGGGATATATTTTAAGTGTCGTCTTTACTTTATGATTGTTTTTACAGTTGACTCTGCTTTAACTATTGGTCACTAGGTAAACGAATCTTAGCCATCCACGTGGACTATTCTCATTGGGTAATAATTTTGTACGTCCGTCATGAGTGGAATTGCCAAGCAAAATCTCATTCAGCTTTGGTCCCACAATGTGAACTTGACTTTTGAAGTCTTCGTTCTCCAATATAGATCCTCTTTTGCTTTAGATGTTATTCGTTGCAATGACTGTACAATCGACATCGCTGGTGTTTTGTAGTAGTAACTCATAAATTTATTCACTTTTTTATAGGAAATTTCTTTGTCTTAATGCCTTTTTGGTTGAGCAAAGTTTGAATTCGTTTGTGTTTTTTTCTGATAACGTGAAATTTCTTTGTTTCTATGCTTTTTTTAGCAAAGTTTGTGTTCAATTTTTTTTTCTTGGGAATATCAAAAACTTTCTAGATTTAAAGATTAATTTCACAAAGCCTTGCATCCGAATACATATAGACGATTAAATATATTTAAATTGTTGTTATATGGTCAATGCTACTCGAAACCAAGGCGAAAACTAGAGTTATTTTATCACTAGGCCTAGACGATTTGGTTTCATTTAGTTTAATGTTTTTGTATCCGCTTTGCTAAAAATAATTTATCTAGCTTGACTTTTGTTTAAGAAATAAATACAAGCTTCGAATAGTTGTTAAATTAAATCTGAAGCCCAAGTTAAAAAAGTATTATTATTTTCAAGCAATCATCAAATTTCTTCAGTCGAAAACATTAAATAAAAAAATTTAAAAGTCTTCGTCAACTTTGTTTTACCCAAAGGAAAAATACCGTTTTTCTCTATTTTCTGTTTTGACTTTCTATTAAAATCTTATCAAAAAAATAATCATATAATCTTCTACATATCAAACCGGTTCGATTATATTTGGGACTGTTTTGTTGGGGTTTTCCAATTAACTTTTAGATTTACGAAGTACACGAACCGGATTATAATCAAATTTCATGCCTTCGGTTCTGTTTTTGACTTCTGATTTAGGTTTTTCAGCAAAAAAGTATATTCAGAGAATATTTGTTTTTCTGTTTCAGTTTTTTTTGGTCAATTATTTATAATACAGTCTTAGTTTGGTTCAGTATTGTAAAACTGTTAGAATTTTTGATACACGCATTTGGTTCTTTTTATGTTAGCAACTATACAAGTATTTGCTTTCGGATGGAAAAGTCTAGGAGACTAGGGTCGTCGTGGTCCTAACAAAATACTCACTCAATTTAGAAATTTCTAGGAAAATGTCATTTACTGTGGTCCAACAAGATCGGTCCAACATGTTAAATAATTAACTTATCTAGGTGGATCCGTACCTAGTTGACAGCTTAGTTTAATTAGACAAGAGATAGGCTTGTAGTAAACTAATCCAAGTAAACAACGCTTCTTTTTTTTTTTTTTTTTTTGAAAATAGGCTTAGTAAACAACGCTTCTTCACCAAGATTTAGTTTCTTAGGATAGTTTATTAATATATGTAGATTAAGAGATAAAATTAAGATATTTAAGTAAAAGTGTAGATTATTGGTAGATACTTTTGTTGCTTCTTAGTTAAATAGTAATTTAAATTTTATTTTTAGTAAGTTATTTGTGTTTAAAATAAAACATATAACATTAAAATAGAAAACATAAGAAAACTACAAAGTTGGGAAAAAAATTACAAAGTTGAAAAAAAAATTACAAAGTTGAAAAAAAAATTACAAAGTTGAAAAAAAACATTCAAAATGCAAAAAGCAATTTTTTATTCAAATCATAGAAACTTAAACATGAAATGTTAATATTCAATCCCAAATTTATTCCATATGTTTTCGATCAAATCAAGTTTTAATTGTTTATGGACTAGTATATCCCAAACTCTTGCTCGACGATCAAGTGTATTGAAAAGCTCAGTAGACATCTTGACGCAAAAATAAATATCCACATCTTGAAACGTGTCATCTTCAGTCTGTGTACGTCGTTCATCTTCGACAATCATATTATGGAGTATGATACATGCTCCCATAATATTTGCTATCTTGGATTTTTCCCATAAATTAGATGGATTTTTAATAACAGCGAATCTAGCTTGCAGGACTCCAAAGGCACGCTCAACATCTTTTCGGACAGATTCTTGGGTTTTAGCAAATAATGAATGTTTTGGACCCTGTGGTAGTCGGATAGATTGAATAAATGTTGCCCATTCCGGATAAATACCATCCGTGAGATAGTAGGCGAAATTGTACTCCCTTCCGTTGACATTGAAGTTGACTTGCAGAGCTATTCTGTTAATAATGTCATCAAAAACAGATGACCGATTAAGAATATTAAGATCATTCATAGTACCTGGAGCTCCAAAAAATGTGTGCCATATCCAGAGGTCATAAGAAGTTACGGCCTCCAACACAATTGTGGTTTATCGGTTCCTCGTGAATACATACCTTTCCAAGAGGATGGGCAATTCTTCCACTCCCAATGCATACAGTCGATGCTTCCAATCATCCCGGGAAATCCACGTTGTTCTCCAATATGCAGTAGTCTTTCAAGATCCTCCGATGTTGGACGTCTTAGGTATTCATCGCCAAACAAGTAGATAATTCCGGCGGTAAACTGGTGCAAGCATTTTCGAGCTGTTGTTTCACCAAGTCGGACATATTCGTCTACCGGATCAGCCCCACCACCATATGCTAATTGACGAATTGCTGCAGCGCATTTTTGGAGCGGTGATAGACTTGACCTTCCGACTGCATCTTGTGTTGGAGCAAAATACTCTACTTCCGTAGAGAGACGATGCACAATACGTATGAACAAAGGCTTGCTCATTCGAAACCGTCGCCGGAATATATTGGGAGGGTATGTAGGAGTTTCACAAAAATAATCATTCCAGAGTTTGTTGTGGTCTTCTTCTCGGTTTCTCTCGATAAAAATACGTTTTTTTCGCTCATTCGGATCTGGAATAATATCAGGGATTTCAAATAATTCTTCAAAGAGGGATTCAAATTTAGCATCATCATCTTTGTGGTAATGATAATGGGATGAAGATGCCATTTTAATGAAAAAGGGAGGAAATTTTACAGAAGATAGTAGAAGAGGTTGCTTTGTATATGTGTAATGATCGAACCATACTCATATTTATAGAGACTGATATTTTTCTTATGCAACTCCCGTGATGTATTTGTTTTGGAAGTATACTCTTGTGATGTTTTCATACTTTAATAAGGTCATGGGTTGTTTTGGGTATCAGTTACAGTCACGGGTTCATTTTGCAAGCATCAGTCATTGGATTGGTGATAAGAAGCATCACGGGTTCAATTAAACAAGCATGCAAGTCATTTTACTAAGCATCACAGGTTCAATTAAACAAGCATCAGTCATTGGTTCTCGGCTTGGTTCGAGAAGCACTTACTGATGCACTTAATCAAGCAACACAATCAATAACCTGATAAACCTGGTTTATTTTACATGCACCTGATATACCATTACAACATCACAGTCAATACAAATCCGTTCCTTACAAAGCAAGTCACTACATATTGAGAAAAGTAAACTATTACAGTCATTACATATTGAGCAATAGAAAGTTTTACAATCCCGTTCATTACAAAGAAACCACATTACACATTACACAACTGTAAAACAATGACCAATACCCGTTACTTAAACATTATCACCAAACCTAATACCACTAAAACAATGACCAATACACAAACAACCTTTTCAAACCGATTGGTTAAACCTGCATTCTTGTTACCTAGCTCAGATACTATCTTCTTTAGCTTACCCAGCTTCTGCTCAGTCTCATAGTCACTCATGAAGGTTAGAAAATCTACCTTCTCAGCGAGCTCAAGTGTGTGTCTATCCCTTGCTCTCATCTCCTCCATAACTACGACATCCCACCATTTCCAAACATGGCACTCTCCATCGTCAACATTCGCACCGGTGTAGTATCTTCTGCCTGGATAATTTCTTGTGTAAGAGGTTGCCCACCACAGTAACATGTCTGCGGAAATCCGAACTCTACCTCAGGTTGTGGCGGGTACTGAAGCGGCTGTGGAAGATTGTAGCTGATCTCTTCTTGATCCATACAAATAAGATCATCAGTTTCGCTGTAGCCACTGTCACTGTGTTCCCACCATACTCCTCTGATTCAGACGGCTGGCTGTAGCTATAATCTAGTCCCATGTCTTACTTAACCTGCAAATAGTAACCACACATCATTAACATCACGGCAACGAGAGAGAGTTAACTGAAGAAACCACACAGAATTTTAAGCAATGACACAGAATTTTAAGCAATGCCACAGCATTAACATGAAAGTATAAAGTCATTTAAGCAAGCACACATAATTTTATTAAACATGAAAGTCATTCAAGCAAGCACGAACTACATTCAGAAAACGATAGAGTAATTAAAGTCATTTAAGCAAGTAGAAACAGCAGGCATTAACATGATCAGAAATACAGGATTAGTAGCTTATTCTTGACTACTTCTTCAGCCTCACTTAGAGGTTCTTTTTTAGCTAGGAGAGTGTCTAGTATAGCCAGTTTAGAGAGCTTCTCCTTCATCGCCAAATCCTCCTTCTTGATCTCCCAAATGCTCTTATAATCAACATGAGCCTTCCCTTGACCATTATTCCTTCTTGCTTTTGCAGTCTTGATAACTTCAGGCCGTATCTCATCCATACCAACATCGGTGCTTGAAGATTGGGAAACTTCCTCACCATTTTTTCTCTTAGCAGTGGCAGTGGCTTTAGGAGTGTTGAGTGTAAGTCATTTCTGTTCATTCCTCAACACACACCATGCATGCTCAAGGTTGAACTTGATTTTATAATCCGCGTAGAAGATTTCATGAGCTAGCTTCAGAACATCAGTCTCATTCTGACCACTGCTTTGCTGTCTCTCTTCAGCTGCAAAGGCGCCACAGAACTTGTTAGTGAGTTCATTGATTTTGTGCCACCTCTACTTACAGTTGAGATGCTCTCTCTTTTCACCCCTCTCTCTAGCAAGAGTACTTGCTGCATAGTATTCTCCTACGCGTTTCCAGAAGGTTCCTCCCTTTTGTTCATTTCCGACTATAGTATCTTTCGATGTGTTTAGCCACACACTGATCAGAACCTCGTCATCGGCTGGGGTTCATTTCTTTCTCTCCCTACGCTCCACTGGTGTGTCTTGAGTTAGAGCTTCAGATTGTTGTGAACTGAAAGGAGGGATTTCTGAAGCTCCAAAGTTTACAGTAGAAGGAAAACTTTCATAAGGAAAGTTTCCATGTAGAACACTCTCATTTTGACTGTTCAGAAGGCCTACATAACTAGAGGACTGACTATATGGATGCCTTGAATCCATAGCAATAAGAATAGAGAAGAGAGTGAAGAAGAGAAACCGTTGTGGTTACTGGTTTTAGGAAAGAAGAGAGAAACAAGATGAAGGAGATTATATGATAGAATGGAGGAGGATAGTTTGCGTTAAATAGGTGAAACTGTGATGCATAATAAGTTCCTATTATAATGTCTAGCCATAAACCACCAAAGTCTAATCAGAAGTAATAACACTTTACACAACTACAAATCTATCAAGTTGCTCTTACAGGTTCATTAAATTAAAATAGGATTTGGTTTCAAAGAAACTACACTTCTGTCAAATATAGCTAACTAAGCACTAACCAGAACAGTCAACCGGTACTCGCAAGTAACATTACATCCTATACCAAGTAAACTACAATTTAATCAAACCTATCTAACTAAGCCTAAACCACTACAGTCATTCCGTACTCGCAAGTTAGCACCACACTTCAATGCACACCTTTAACTAAGCATTAACCACCACCGTAAAATGGTACAAAAGCAGAGCTAACATTAATAACGATTGTAATTTGGTGGATATGTTTGTTCTTCTTCTTTGAAGAGTTAACTATAAAAATCTCACAATAGCTAACCCTATATCTCATATAACAATCTCACAATAGCCTATGTAGGCTCAAATCTAAGAACAAGGTTGAACATTCATACACGATTTTCAAACATAACTAACCCTATATCTCATATTTTCAATTTTAATTATCTCACATAAAGCAAACCCTAATTCAGAAAGCAATCAATGTAACCAAATATCCATTCGATTATTTCAATTTAGTTTCAAGATTTTCACAGAGGAGAAAGACGAAGCATGCACGAACCAAATAATCACAAACAGCGATGATATCATCACAACAAAATCATCTAAATCTCTAAACGGAGGAGAAACAGATACCTTGTTTAGATTTGAATCGGCGGACGAGAGGATTTCGATTAGGGAAATCATCGAGATGAGCTAAGAACAGATCGATGTCGAGTGACTGCAATCAACCAGAGGTTTTCGATTTGGGCATGAAATCGCCGGCGAATCTTTGGATGACGAAAGAGATCGAGTGACTGCTCGCAATAGAGGACAGGATTTTGATTTTGCCACCAAATCGGCGTCGAGAGAGTTCGAGAGAAGAAGGAAATGAGAAAAACGAGAGAGAGAGACTCCTTTCCCGTAATCAAACCCTACACCCAACACACATGTGACACCTGCCCCTTAAGGACGAGCCCAAAAACTTCTTAACTAAGGCCCGTTTGCAAATGTTTTTGGTCTTTTTCATTTTTATTTCGACCCATAATAGCTAAGAAATGGGCATAAGATGTCCCGATAATGTTGCTCTAAGTGAAGACAAAAAGGCACCAAGTTCCTAGCTAGTAATAAACCTCCACAATTAAAAACGCCATTTTACATATCCTTTTTAACAAACATATCAAATTAAATAATTTATTAAGAAACAACGTACTTATCCTCTCTAATGAATCCCGATTCTTTGTCTAAAATTTACAATTCTACTTTATGAAATCACCTTCCTTAGTCGTCAGTTCTTCGGTCACTAGGTAACAGCATCTCCAACAACTCTTTATCCCTTTATTTTTTAGAGACTTTTGCACTCCAACAGTCTTTTATCCCTTCAAATTTTAAAGGGGTGAACAGTACACCCTCAAAATTTGAAAGGACACTATAACGGTCTTTAAAACATTGTTTACTTTCCACTTTAGTCCTTCTATTTATATATATTTAATGACTGTGTACTTATTATTTCTTATTTGGCATTCTACTATTATAATTATGTTGGCACTTAAATATTATAATTGTGGTCTTATATAATTATTTTTAAATAATAATAATATATTAATAAATATTATTTACCAATATATACTAATATTAATAAAAATATAATATAAACATATTATTTCACAAAATATATTTCGAAAATTTTACACTAATACAAAATTATAATACAATCATAATATTTTACATCAAATAAAAGTTACATAAACTGAAATATTACACACTAAAATATATCTTACAATACTAATATTCAGGTAAATCCATAAGCTGAAATATTACACATTGAAATATATATTACAATACTAATATTAAGCTAAATTTGGTCTTGAACCTCCAAAATCACCAAAGTATTCTCGATATAAATTTCGAGCATTCTCTTCGGTTTGTTGTTGCTGAGTTCTTTTTTGTATGATTCTTACTTGTTCAGATCGGATAAACTGGCGAGTATTAATATCATCAATGGAGTTTAAATTTTTCAACATGATTTTATTTGCAGTCTCCATTTCTTTCAGAGCTAATTTTTTTGCTTGATTTTGCATGTGTAACTGATCCATCTCATAAGTTTTTTCTCTAGATGATGCACTTTCTTTCAAGAAATCTAGGATTTGTTCATTTGCTGAAACCACATTATCCATAGATGAAGTATTACCTTCAGAAAGTTTTCTTTTAAGTTTTGCTTTCTTCGATCCATAGGACGTTGTGACGTTTGAACCACCATCGTCACTGCTTAAATTGATTGAGAATGAAGAAATTCCAGGAGATTGTGATGCTGGAGAGCCGACAGTATCATTCTCAATATCTGGAATACCGACATCGACATTACCTGAAAACTTTGGAGGTTATCTTATTTACTAAATATGGTTAGATGTTGGATATTAAAATTACAAAATTTCATTTAATGGTTGATAAGACAAGAAATCTATTAAATGACCTATTGAATGGTGTGGATCAATTGAATATGGGTGTGGATTGCTTATGGTTGGAGGTTCAAGGTTAGATAAGAAAATGACAAAGTTTCAATTTAATGGCTGATGAGACATAGTAATATTTATTCCTATATATACATGCATTTGCATCTACGAATATATCAACAAAACTTCTAATAAAAATGAATTTTAATATCAAAAAATTCATCTTTTCAAAATTCTTCTTCTTTTTCTTCTTCTTCTTCTTCTTGAGACTCATTAGAGTTTGATCAATGGATTATTGATGAAAATGAGACAATAGAGAGAGAAGAACAAATTGCAGTCAATTTGTTTATCAATAATAATCGTCTTATTCACCAACTCAATCAGGAAAATAATCATGTAAGTTACCGTGGTTCTATCATCGGTCATGCAGTTATTTTTCGTGATAGAGAAAATGCTCATCATAATTTGTACAATGATTATTTTCTGATCATCCTGTGTATGGTGAAATAGAGTTTCATCGTCGATTCAGAATGTCCCGAATGTTATTTCTTCACCTTGTCGATGCCTTCAAGCAACATGACAACTACTTCAACCAACGACGTGATGCATCTAGTAGACTTGGATTATCAACTTTACAAAAGTAACAGCTGCTCTTCGGATCTTGGCATATGGCATGCCTGCTGATGCGACCGATGAATATATTAAAATAGGAGAGTCTACAACAATTGAATGCATGAAAAGATTTTGTCGTGCAATTGTATTTGTCTTTTCAGAGTGGTATCTCATGTCACCAACACCAGAGGAAATTTCTAGGCTTCTCAATATTAGCCAACAACACAGATTTCCTGGAATGTTAGGCAGTCTTGATTGCATGCATTGGAAGTGAAAAACTGTCCAACGGCATGGGCAGGACAATTTGCAGGCCGTAGCGGGTCACTTACGATCATTCTCGAAGCGGTTGCAGATTATGATCTATGGATATGGCATGCTTTTTCGGAATGCCGGGAAGCAACAACGATATTAATGTTCTGAACTCTTCTAATTTATTTTCCAAGCTTGCTCAAGATACCGCTCCTCCAGCTAATTACACAATTCAAGGTCAAGAATATAACATGGGTTATTATTTGGCTGATGGTATATATCCTAAATGGTCAACAATTGTTCAAACAATAAGCGATCCCCAAGATCCAAAGAAAAAATTGTTTGCAGCAAGACAAGAATCATGTCGGAAAGATGTTGAACGAGCTTTTGGAGTTCTACAAGCCAAATTTGCTATCGTCGCAGGATCCACACGTTATTGGAAGAAAGAGGTATTGCATGATATAATGACTTCATGAATTATAATGCATAACATGATAATTGAAGATGAACGAGATATCAACGCACCGATCCGAGATGCAAGACCGGCGCCGCCAATAAACGTTGAGATGACCATAAACGAAGATATGTGTTTTCAACAATTTTTAGCACGCAATCTTCGAATAAAAAATAAGGAAGCTCATTTATCACTTAAAAATGCTTTGGTTGAGCATATTTGGGAGCATTACGGAAATAATCGTATTGATTAGTTTTGTATTATATATATATATTTTTATTTTGAATTGTTTATGTTTTATTATTATATGTAATTTTATGTTTTTATGTTTTTTTTAATCTTTTATTATAAGTAATTTGATGTTATAATTAAATATATTTACTAATTATGTCAATACCATATATTAATATGGGTTTATAGTTAATTTATAAAATTTAATGACTATAATGAACTATTACTGAAATTGAGGACTAAAGTGTAAAATATAAGCTTTTAAAAGAAAAAATTTGAAGGTCACCATTGGAAAATCACCCCTTCAATCCTTTATTTTAAGGGTGGATCCCACAAAAAATGAAGAGGCTTGTTGGAGATGTTCAAAACGAACCTTAGACATCCACATGGAGAATTCTCATAGGGTAATAGCTTTGTACGTCCAACTAGTTTAACCAATTAAAACATATCAGTTAATTGGATTGAGTTGGTTAAATTGAATGGGGTCATTTTTTTTATTTGAAACATACTGGATTTTTAATATTGTTGATGAATTTCACCTATATATTAATTTGGCAAGAAAATAATTATAATACTTTTTGTAGTTTAATTTGGGTTTCAGATTTCTTATTTTTCGATGTGGGGATTTTTTTTTACTAACTTGTAGGGATTTTTATGTATCTTCATCTCTTGATCTTGTAAATCTTCCTCTTAAAGAAATTTGAGATGACAAGAAGAAGACTTGGGTTTCAGATTTAAACTTCAAGTCGTCGCCTCCTACTCCCAGTGTACTCTGTTTTTTTTAAGAAATCTTATTTGAAAGTAAACTAGATATTTATTGAACCAATTATGTTTTCTTATTTGTCCTAAAATTAAATGAATCAAACAGTACAAAGTATTATAGAAAGATTTTACAGTCGATAAATTTACATGTTTTATGAAGATTCACGTCTAACAATTTTATTTGAGTCATACTTGCACCATATCAAGTCATTGATGAAGAACTACACTTGCTGTTTCTGTTTGCAAAATGATTGGAGATCTCATGTAAGCTTTCTACACTAATCAACATAAATTGGTGATATATTGCATTTTCTGAGATTCAAAACTCAATTCTTCTGATGTAGAAATATTAATAAACCGTTATCAAATCACTCCACTAAAGGTGTTTCCACCGGAAAATGTTTTGTTTTGAGTGAAGTTTTCTAACAAAACAACAGAAAAATAGGTGTAAAATTGTGTTTACATCTTCTTTTTAATTTTTAATTTATTTTATATTAAAAACAATACAGTGCTGAATAATATTTTTTGGTCAGGGAACAGAGCAGGATATATTTAAAATTTTCATAAAGAAAATTACGAACTAGTAATATGGTAAACCCGTTTTTTTTTTTCATACAAGTAAACTAGCAATGCAGAAGAAGCTCAATGGTTGAATTTTGCATTAAACATTTTCTTCCTTTGTTATTGTAGTAGCTACAACTTGGAGCGTTTTCAAAGCTAAATGTTTTGAGGATTAGAAGTTAGTATTGTTTAACAGACATTTTTGGTACATTCAGGCTTCTATGTAATGATATTATGGTTCTATTTCACTGTATATTTCCTTCTGTCAGCGCTAAGGAAGGTTGTTTGTTTATGTTCCGTGCTATAGGTTTTTTTTTTTTTTTTTGACAACGCTATAGGTTTAAGAGTGGAAAGAAAATTTGACATTAGAACATAGAGCTATTACATCACTTAACAATGATCTTTAGATCATGTTTCTTATGTTAACATCAACCTAAAGTGGAAGCAAAATTAAAAACATTAGAATAGAGAACTATAACATCTCTTTATTAGACAAAGGTGCAAAAGGCACTTCCATTAGCTAAAACTTCTTCAGGTTCAGGTGGCTCTTGTTTAACCCATACGCACTCGCAAGCTAGAGCGGCATCTGTGAACCTCAGGAAGTGAGTGCCACCACTTTCTAAAGGACGAGCCCTCCAGAAATATATGCTCATCATCTACTTCCTTGTCTCTGATCCATCCTTCAAGCAGCTCTTCTAGTTTCTTGACCCTTGCCTCATCATATTCTTTTCTCCTGAGTTCTTCAACCTCAGCCCAAAAGCAAGATCCACATTCAGATCTCTTTATCTCTTCTGGACTCCTGCCTGCCTTCAGTAGTTCATGCTCATACCCTCTCTGAGCGTGTTTGTAACGGTTTGGTCTTCCATGTATCATATAAGGCCCTGTGTCTTCATTCTTCAAGTGCCTGTGGTAGTTTGAAATATCAAGTGGTTCGATCAATCTACGGTAGCGATTTGCTAGCTCTATCCACTCAATGCGCCCCTCAAATCCATCTGGAAGTTGTCCTTCTTTCACTAGTCCAAGCACCTCGTCATATATACCAGCTAACTCAGCTCTATTGACGTTTGCTCTGAAGTCTTTCTCTTCATTAGATTCCTTGAAGGAATCATAGTACCCAATTTTATGAGTTAGACACTTTGGCTTGTATTCATCCTCTATCCATCCCAGCTTCTCTACTATTTTAGGCTGCTTAGCGTCTATCTTGCTTTGGTTATCGACTCGTTTCTTCTCTGCCTCAAATGCAGCAAGGACGCATTGTCTGGCTCTTGTGCTCTGCAAAAGAAAAAGAAACATCAATGAGTAAAGTTAGATGAAACATTCGCATTGGCTCCCAAATTTAAAAGACTTACATACATAGGATGTATGACCCAAATTGACGATTTTTTTTTAATCAATGTTAACCAAAAAATATTTATAACCTCCTAACTATCATATCTTTGTAGTCTACAAGGAACAAACTATGGAGCAAAGAGATAAAGATTTTACCAATCCAAGGTCACTGAGGGCAGATTCTCCTCCATTCAAAGGTAAGTGATGCAAATCCAATTTGTTAACAACTTTCATTCCCATTGCATGTACCATTTCCTCATAGCTATGGTGATCTCTTATGCTTTGGTATGGTCTTAGAGACAATTCTTGCTCGTTGCTTGACTGAGAAGCGTAAAACAGAATCTGAAGAATGGCGTCTGAGTTGCTCACTGAGATCAATCTCGTCCCTGTAGAGAAGACAAAAGTGCCTGCGGGACTATAAGGACTCAGCTCAAGGAAACTTGAAATTGCTTTTAAAAACGGCTCTCCATTTCCAATCAGTTTACAGACAGCTTGATGAGCAACAGTTGCTGTGTCTTTCATCACAGTTGTGAAAATCCCTGTGATGCTCTGGTCATTTCCTTGGTTCCCAGCTCTACGACCCAGTTGGGAAAGAGCATAAGGCAGAGCTTGCTTTATTGATGCCTTTCGTGCAAGCATAATCCGAGGGACTATATCGAATCTTGTGACAAAGTTCACGAAGAACCGGCTCCAGTTCTCTCTCCCAAGGGCGTGCTTGAAGACATAGTCACCAACCAAAGGAGCTCCAAAGGTCACACAAAGAGGCTCTGGGAAGAAACCGCTCTGCTTTGTGAAGTATGTCTCCAAGTACCAAACTGTTGCTAAGATTGCAGTTGCCCCTCCTGAAGAATGTCCTGTGAATACTATCCGCTGACTTCTCATGCTGTCGACAACTGTTTTAACCTGCAAGTTTCAGACATCAATGATGAGTCATATGTTTTCAACTGAGTCGAATAAAATCAAAAGAGTTTTGTTACTTACAGAAACAGGAAACGAGGTTAAAATGAGAAGCTGAAGATTCTTGAGGAAAGCTTCGTTAACGGTAGCGTCAATGTCGTTGCCAATGCTTCTCATACAAGGGAACTGTTCACGGTTCATCTTAGTTTCTCCAAATGGAGACGCATTCTCCGGATCAAACCAATCTTTCCCCAAGAAAGATGGTCTGAAAGCGAAATATACGGTATTGCCTTCTTCTTCCTTGTGAAAATGTTCGGTGGTGTAAGCTATGGTTGACGCCATCCATGATCGGGTGATTAGATCATTACTGAGTCCGGGAAGAGCATCTAACGCCATTGATGTAATAATCTCTCTCTTGTGAACCTTTTCTCTCTTTGTTCTGCTTGTGGTCTTTCTTCTTCTCTTTGGATTAAGTTTAGATATAAAGGTAGAGATGTACGAAAAAATAATTACCAAAAATACCCATCGAAAACGTGAGAGAGTTAACTGCAATATGGGGTCTTTGGGGATATATTAAGAACTGTTGTCTTTATTTATGATTTTTGTACAGTTGACTCTGCTTTAACTATTGGTCACTAGGTAAACAAACCTTAGCCATCCACGTGGGCAGTTTTCATTGGGAAATAGTTTTGTACCTCCGACATGAGTGGAATGGAATTTCCAAGCAAATCTCATTCGGCTTCTGTCCTAAAAGTTTGCTCAGTGTTTGCTTACGAATCTTGCGTTACAAAATTTGTGAGCTTGACTTTAGAGGTCTTGGTCTCTGATAGAGATGATCTTTCGTTGCAATGACTCTGTACAATCGACATCGGTGGTCTTTTGTTAGTAACTTCACTTTTTTCGTCGGAAATTTCTTTGTTTTTTTCTAAATGCTTTTTGGTTGAGCAAAGTCTGTATCCGTTTTTATTTTTTTTCTCTTAAGTACAGTTTTATTTTAGACAATTAACCAGATTTATTTAATCAATACAAACAAATTAAAACATATCAGTTTTATCATTGGATTTAATTGGTTAAATTGAACCGGTTGATTTTTACTTGAACCATATTGTCTTTTTAATAGTGGATTGATGAATTTCAACTATATACTATTTTCGTAAAAAATAAATACTTCTTACATTTCTATCTTTTTCTCTCAACAACAAAATTGTCGTTTGTCATGGATGGAAGTGATTACGGTCTACGGCGCCTACACCAGAAGTCGTGGATATGTCTCCCTTTCTCAGATTTTGAGCAACATGGCAAGATAGTCGCCGTCTAGTGGTTTTGAAAGTGGTTATCTCTCCTATGGCGGATTGGATGGACCTCTAGTGTGGAGATTCCCTAGAAAATTTCTATACTCTCATGGTTCATCAACGAATAGTTAGTGCTCTTTGTTAGAGGATGACAGAGGAGGCCGAAAATTACAAACTAGTCATCAGAGCAGTGGTTAGTACCGATCCTCGAAGAATGAGATGGTGTCAGTGGATCTACCTTACAAGATGACGGTTCATGGTGGTTTGTTTCTTGTCGGTCCGGTTCTTTGATATGATTAAGTTTAATCCTTGATGTCTAAGTAGTATTTGAAGTATCAGTCCAATCTAGGAAGATCTCAATCAAAGAGAATATAAATCATGGCTTAATTTAAGCGATAAAAGTGTTGTTAAGTCAAAGAACAATCATAAGCAAATTCAAACTAAAAACGATCCCAAACTCAATCAAGAAACAAGAACAACATAAGCAGAACAGTACTGTTGCTGAGAGGAACCTTGTCCTGTAGAGTAACCTAAATTTCTTGAACCAGTTAAATAGTGTCCAGTTCGAACAGCATGAGCATAACTCTCATAGTTCTCATCTATAATCCGATATATATGCTTTGAGTCTTCATCTTAAAGCAAGATACTATACGCTTCATCAAGCAATGGAAGCAGGTCTCGAGAAAGCAGATTGGATTTCACTGCTCCATGTATAGCTTCATCGAATCCTAGTCAAGAACTCGTCTAATGATAAGGACTAATCACTCAATCCAATGTCAAAATAGTATAAAAGTGTCAATCCAATCCTAAGTGATCATGATGCAATGAGAATATAATCAAAAGCTTAATCTAAGTGCAATCAAGGTAGTGATGTAGACAAGTAACAAGTAACTAGCAAGGCAATAACAAAACTAAAACTTTCAATCAATGAGAGAAAATAGGACTCATGGGATTAGTCATTTGACTTCAAGTGACTAAGATCCAATCTAGAGTGACAAGCTATCAATCAATCATATTTCCTTAAGTCTAGACAACAATCTTAAACAAGTTCTTTTTCAAGATAAATGTTTACTTGCTTTCATCAATCAAACATCAAATTTCTTTGGTTTAATTAACTCAAGCAATCATTATGAACAACTCTATTAATTATCTATGCTTCACTAACATCAAATGTCTTTGGTTAAGCAAGCAAAGAGCAAGATTGAGTTAGTTCAAACATTTCATCAAACACATTCCGGGTATGAAATTTCTAGAACTCTAATCTAGTGTGATCAAGACTAAACTAGCATTGAGATCGCTCAACAAGCAAGGAAATAGATAGATCTAACACTAAACACCCTAGATCTTCACTTAATTACTCGAATCACCATTACCCATGAATCCAAAAGGTAACTACTAACAAATAGACATGAATAACCCAAAAACCATAGATGATTGAAGGTTAATCATGATTAGTGATAATCCAATAAACACAATAGATAAAGATGAAAAGAAGCTGAAGATTTGATCTTTCACCAAAATTGATTTGTATTTAGAGAGGAAACAAGATAAGATCTAAAAATTAAGTCTAGAGTGAACTTATAGTGCTCTAAAAACGTAGGGTGAAAATTGGTAAAAACATTATAAGTGGTGCAACTGGTTTTTTGACATGCCATTTGAACGCTGCGCCACAGGCCACTCCAACACTTAGCCTCGAGAGTCTTGATGATTTCTTATCTGCGGCCTCTCATACCGCTGCAGTTGACCGAGTGAGCTCACACACGATTGACACCAAAACTCAGCGGTTTGGCATGGCCTTTAGGCCAATGTGAAGCCATTTGGCCGTCTGGACACTGTGAAGCCATTTGGCCTCTGGGACACTTCTTTTGCCTAAAATCAAACTCCAAATGCTCCAAACTCCCCAAATGGCATCCCCAACACCTGATTTGGATTTATGCATGGAAATGCAACCTAATGATGTCTAAATTCTATTTTAATGATCAATTATATACATTAAATGAAAGTTAAAAATCATGCAAATTCATAAGATATCATGTAACATATCCTTATGACGTTCACGTTCCATCACAATTTTCATAGGGAAACCACACCTCTTGGACTGCCTGAAATCAGCAAGAGAAGTCCACAGCTTCACCAATCTTATATAGTTTCTTCAACTGATTGTCCCTGTTGCCAGCAGGTCGTGATCTCAGTTTTGATTCTCTATACTTTCTGTCTATTTCTTTGCTGAGTATCGGTGTCGTATATGCTCCCAATACTCACTTGCCACATCCAAATTAAAGAGCGTTGACTGTATACTCTCTGAAATCGTTAGCTTCACCCAAGACATAAATAACGCGTTGCTAATCCACCAATCCTCTAAATCTCCCAAATCATCACTTGGTTTTAGAATCTTGCCATCAATGAAACCAAACTTCTTCCGAGCCCTAAGAGCCATCTTCAAATTTCCAAACCATTCAATGTAGTTGGAGCCTTCAAAAAGTGGCTGAGAGATCAACGAACCTGAATTATCACTAGAGGATAGATCATAAGGTGATATAATCCTTCGTTGAATCTCAACCCGCGGATTCATTCTTGATGTCGCCTTCATACCCTTACAAGTCACTTATGATTCAACGCCTTTCTCTCCACTTTTCTCCATCGTGTATCAAGAGAGAACAGAATAAAAGCCAAGAACACGATCTAAGTATAGGATCAATGCTCTGATACCATGTCAAGAAACTATTGTGTATAGAAAAGTTTATCTCGTCTTATTCATATGTGTCATCAACTCATATATACAAGCTAAGCACCTAAATACGTTTGACCTAACGTCATTGTAAAAGACTAATATGGACAAATACACGTAAGAGAAGTTTCATATGCATAATATCCCAATAGACTTGTAGACTACCCACTGCAAAGCTACTTACTCGAGCTCGTGCTTCCTTCTCCAAAACGGAAACTAATCACTTGGGACCACCTACTGCAATGTAGGACTGAGAACGATGATCATGTGTCATGCTTACTGATCGACCATGGATTTTACCCATTTTTAGCCATGGTCTATAGGTGTTTTTATATATATTTACTACAATATAGAGTATATTTAGAGTATTTACAGGTTCAGGTACGTTCTGGAGAAATATGGTGATTTTGGTGTCTTTTGGAGCCTTTTAAGTGCAAAGCTGCGCAGACGCGTCAGATGCTTAGCTATGTATGGAGACCTTGCCACCGTTGGATTGAGCCCATATTTTGACACGAGATAGAGCTTTGAGTTAGATTTCCAATGCCACCGGTCTCAGGTCAATCAGCATCCTATAGCAGAAGTTATGCTCGTTTTACTGAAGAGTGGTCAGTCTGCCTCGCGAGAGAAGGCTGTCGAGAAGATGAATGGATATCGATCGATGCTACAGCCTTGGTATCGATCGATATGGATCCCAGAATGTGGGCCGAGCATATTTTATGACCGATTAAAGCCCAAGAGCCATCACAAATTACCAGAATGCCCTTGGACGACCAGAAACCCTATTTATGTTATTCTAAGCCATTGTTGACGGCTACGGTTTCTTTACACTTTTCTTTACTCCATTATTCTTGTTTTTAGGGTTGGAGAGAAGATCAATTCTCCTTCAGAGATTGATTGGAACTCCATTGGTTTTATTATTGCTTTCTATTCTATTATATTATTCAGACTATGATTTGTGTTTCTTCTATCATGTCTGAGTAATTCATCTTGTTAGGTTTAGGGATTTCATGAGCTTAATGTCAAACTGATAATCAACTAGGATTGCTAGGTTATCTATAGAACTTCTACACCAGGGTGATTTGTAATACTAGGATCTGGAATAGTTTTATTCATATGAAAGTGTGACTGATTGTTTGAACCTAGAATCATAGGACAATTGAGATGCACCAAAGTGCAGTCAATTAACGGAACCCGAATCCTGCTGGATTAGATACTTAGGCGCATATGAGAATTTGGTCTAAGAGTCTAGTTGAACATAATCGATTAGGTCGTTAATGCTTGTCTGAGGAAGTATCGATCGATGCTCAGGCCATAGCATCGATCGACACTCACTTCTTGTTCGCATGCGAGAGCTGGAACAGAGACTTAGACATATGATTAGTAATTGCTTCAGAGAGATGATTACTTGCTTATCATAATCGAGTTCTAGAATTGAATCTATAAACCCTTAGCATCCTTGAATTGTAGTTTTGAATCTCTTGATTGATAAATCCCTAGGTCTAGCTATTTCTTATTATTGTTTACAACCTCAATTAATTGAGCAACTGCCTTGTTCACATTGCTTTATTTACTGTTTTAATATTGATTGCCTAGCTTAACCTTGATTTCTATAGTCTATTGTGTGCCCCTGCTCTCTGTGGATTCGATCCCTAAGTACTACAATCGAACCTCTTATTTGAGAGAGTAAGATCACTCCTTAGGGTAATTTGAGTTATATCAAATTTGGCGCCGTTGCCGGGGAGCAAGGATTCGTCATTAGACTTGATTAATAGGTTTAGTCTAGGTTTTATTTACTGTTATAGTTACTTACTGAAAAAAATTTTTCTTGTCTTTCAGGTACATACCTATCAGTACCAGAAGCAGCAAGGAGGAATTACTTTTCGTCTCAGATCCTTGAGCCATCTGCTACCACTGAGGATGCTAAAGTTTCTTGTCAGAGAACGATAGCAGAATGGATCAGACCTAGTCGGTTCTATACCAACAGATCTGCAATTCAACCTCCAGCAATACAAGGTGTTGATATGAAAGCCAAATACTTCTCTCATGTGGCTCAGCACCCTTTTCATGGTCTTCCTCAAGAGAACCCCTTCGACTATATTGAGACACTGGAAGATTATGTGTCTGGAATACATGAGAATGAAGCAGCCACAGACTACATCATTTGCAAGCTGTTCAAGTATTCTCTATCTGGGAAAGCAAAAACTTGGCTGAGGCACTTACCATCGGGGTCTCTCACTACCTGGAGTGATGTCAGGACGGCGTTTCTGACTGAATTCTTCAACGAAGGAAGGGCTGATGAGATAAGGGATAAAATTTGGACATTCTATCAGGGACCTACAGAAGCTTTTAGAAGCTCTTGGGAGAGGTTTAGGAGATAACAAAGGGACTGTCCACATCATGGTTTTACAGAGATTCAGCTGTTGAAGAGGTTCATCAAGGGTATTGATGTACGATATCATATGATGCTGGATACTGCGAGCGAATGAAACTTTGAGACAAGAACCCTAGAGGAAGCTAAGAGAATGATTGAGAACTTGGTGTCTAGCAACAGTGCCAAAAATCTGGATATGCACAGGATAAATTCAGCTGTGAATGATGACAACAAGATCGTTGAGGCTGAGATTGGTTCTATACATGCAGTCTCACTGGTGGAGCAAGCTATATACCAGGATGAGGATTAGCGTGATATAAAGGAGATGAAATTTATGCTAGTGAAGCTCCTGAAAGATCAGCAGGAGATGACTGAGAATTTGAATCTGCATTTGGATTTTCTCTGCAAAGAGGTGAATGGAATATTAAAAACCTTAGACACCCGTGTCAAGATGCTATACACCCAAGTTTCTCAGACTGAAGAAGCTATGAAGAAGCAAGAAGCACTTTTTCAAAAGAAAAGTACTGTTCATTCGAGTACTGTTCATCGAAGTACTGTTCATCCGGGTACTGTTCACCCGACATCATTCGATACTGTTCATCCAACATCGATCAACACTGTTCACCCGACGTCGATCGATACTGTTCATCCCGCGTCGATCGACACTATTCACCCAGTTACTGTTCATCGTGGTACTGTTCATCGCGACACTATTCACGCAGTTACTGTTCATCACGGTACTGTTCTTCGCGATACTGTTCACCAAGTCACTGTTCATCCCGTGTCCAAAAACACTGTTGATCAAGCCATTGAAGGACACCAGAGAAATTCCATCTTAGATAATAAATTTGGAGAAATACTTGAGGAGGAGAAGCGGGAAGAAGATGCTTTTCTAGTCGAAAGTCCTATGTCTGTGGGAAGCTCGTACTGGTGTCGACCGACACCAACATCTAAACATCGCTCGACATCATCTCCTGAGAGTCGACCGACACCATCAGACAAGCATCGATCGACACCACTTTTTGGATCGGACAAGACTGTCCGAATTCAGAGCCACTCCGACTTCACCGCTCGACACCCACATCCAACCAAATGACGTTGATCGACAACAAGCTGAAAGAATTGATCGACAATATCACGAGAGAATCGACCGACAGGAACATGGGAGCATCGATCGACAAGAGCAGCAGAGAATCGATCGATTTCCATCCACGCCATACCGAGTACGCTTGCCAAATCCTGATGCACACCGCTTGAATGCCACTCAAAATTCATCTCAGACATCAGTTTGCTTAGGGACAACAGAGCAGATCAGTCAGCAAACTGAAGACACAACATAGAAAGAGCACTCAACATTAGCTGAAACCTCTCTCGTTGAGATTGATCAACACCAAAGGGATGGATATGAACATGTGATGGAAGTGCAGGCAACGATAGAAGGAGTTTAACGTGAGAAGAGAGTCAAATCTAGGAAACCCTTTATTCCCAAACACCTCAGGAGAGAAGTTAACAAAGTGGAACTTGATGGATTTCACAAGAGGGTGAAGAGGGTTCCTAAGGATATGTCTTTCGTGGATGCATACTATAAGTATAAATTTGGTAATTTCTTCAGAGAGAGCAGAGAGACATATGAGGACATTGAGCAACTATTCAACAAGGTCTGACGTAAGCCTAAGAGGACTCTGAAGAAGGAACAAGATCCTAGAAAGTTCCTGATTTCATGCACTATACAAAACCATGATTTGCCAAACGCCCTCTGCGATACTGGATCTGCAGTCAGCATCATGACTATAGACACAGCTGAAGTATTAGGATTAAAGATGGAGCCTTCAACAGATAGCTTCGCTTTTGTGGATAACTCTAAAGCAAACTCAGCAGGCATGATCAGGAATGCTAAGGTGAAGATTGGAGACTGCACTATTCCTGTTGACTTTCATGTCGTGGAGCTCAAATCAGGCAAGACATCTTTCCTTCTTTTTGGAAGAGCCTTCATGGCTACAGTGGGGGCAATTTGTGATCTAAAGAAGAATAGGATGTGCTTGACTAACATTGATGAAGGAGTCTACTACGATCCTGTGGACAAGACCAGAAGCAAGGACTTTATCTCTTGCATAGAGCTGTCTGACGATGAAGCACACACAGCTGATTCAACTCGCGAGCTTGCAAAACTACTATCAGCATCGATCGACCCCACAACCTCACCATCGATCGACATCACCACCACACCATCGATCAACATCAGCGTCCTGACATCGATCGACACAGACGTTTGTCAAAGATCAATACCACTTGAAATCTCTGAAAGTTCGAGTTGTCTTCAGGACATTGCAGACTCAACACAAGAGAGCACAGATGAATCAAGCTATGATCTTACCTCCGATGTAGACAAAGTCACCCTAGAAGACTTCTTGGAGTTGGAAGAATGGCTTAAGCAGAGGCTTGATGACGATCGACACCCACCCCATATCATCGATCTCAAACCTCCTGATTTCATCAATCAACCAGACGCAACTGATATCGATCGATACCCACCAGAAACAATCGATCGACACCCATGGTTGGATGAGCTGCCAGGATACACAATTAAGATGGAACCAATTGATGAGAGAGTGCACAAGTTTGAGACTTCACACCTTTCTGTCCCTAAACATCATAGACCCTGTGAAGCTGTTGGGATTCACAAAAGAGTGAACAGGATACATGATCCAGTAAAGATTGCAGTTTCCTACTTTGTTTTTGAAGATGAATCTCCAATTCCACCAGATAGAAGTGTGCAACCATATTCCTACATTGGGGTATTGGATAATCATCAGCATGCATCAGTTTCTCAGAGTGGATTGAGATATAGAAGTGACTTTGACAAAGGTCCAACAGAACCAGCATCGGTCGACACCCTCCATATTTCAGAACAGGCCGTGACAGAAACGTCTAAGTCTGGGGGAAGAACCAGGAAGAGGAAGAAGAAGAAGAGGAAAAAGAATATAGATGCTGATTTCCTATCACTAGTTCCTTCACAATGTCAGGAGGGAAGTATTGAGTGTAGAGTACGCTGCAGGGGAGGTCATGAACCTTTTACCAAGGTTAGAGTGCTATGTGATCCAGAGATGAGTGATAAAAGGGAACTTTCTGCACGAGCTTTCATCAACAACATAAACAAAATGAGGAAGAGGGACACTGAGACTTGTTTTGGAGCAAGTTCACATTCTCATCCGGACTGAATCAGATCTCCAGAAGTCAAGCTAATGACTGAAAATAAGCGTTGAGTGGGAGGCAACCCACTGTTAGGTAAAAAAAAAAAAGGTGAACAGTAACGACGGTACTGTAGCAAACGCACTGTAGCTGGAAAATCGATCGACACTGTAGCAACACCATCGATCGACACTGTAGCAACACCATCGATCGACACTGTAGCAAACTTACTGTAGCAGAATCACTGTTCATCGGAAAAAAAAAATCTGGTTTTATTTTTTTGTGTTTTATTTATGTTAGGAAAAAGAAAAAAGATCTCCAGCAGACGAGTTTGCACAAGAATCGACGAGTTCTGCATCAGCATCGACCGACACTTGATCACTGTCGATCGACAGAGCATCACAAGTATTGATCGCCACTTCATTGTGTTGATCAATACTCAAATCAATGGCAGGTATACTCGCGAACCTTATTAAATATCGTCTTTATGGTTTATTTTTCCACCAATCTTAGATTGTATAACACTAGTCATAGTGTTGTTTAAGTCTGGGGGAGGTTCTACTAATATTATGTTTGAGTTAGATATTTAGAATAGGGACCCGAGTATACGATTGCCTTGAATATCGACCGATTAGAGCATGTCGATATCGATCGACAGTACATCACCTGCATCGACCGATGGTAACGTTTTTCCATCGATCGACACTTAATCCGGTCAGGTATATCGTTCTTACTTGTTAAATTTTGTACTTCTGCTTTTTGATTTTCACCTTACCAACGACTGTGTTACACTGGGGACAGTGTAATTTAAGTCTGGGGGGATTACTAACGTTTATCTACCTTTATGAGTCTTATTTAAAATATTTTCAAAATTTGTTTTTATTGAGTCAAGAAGGGGATGATGATCTAATTCGATGTATCCTTGTTATCTAACCACTCTTTAGCACCATTCTAGACTTACTGATTGCAGATAGTACTAAAGATACTAAAGTGGATCAACCTGTCAACTATCAACACTTGCTGAGATTGTTTGAAGGAACCAAAGCTGACCTCCAACACTAAACCTGACTCAATTGCTTGTCTTGGGGCTTGGTTTACATGGGATCGGATTCTTCAGACAAGTCTGGAAGGTAAAGCCTTGTGTAGATTTATCACCTTCTCTCTCTCCATTTCGACCCTAGATATATAGGTAAAATAAAAAAAAATAAAAAAAAAACACAAAAAAAGAAAAAAAAAAGAGAAAAGAAAAAAAAAATATATAGGTTTTTAGTTAGGTGGAATCCGAACAGGACTTGGTGGCTACAACCATTAAGGCTTGCTTCATAAGGATTCCAACAAAAAGAATTTGAACGGGACTTGGTGGCGGCAATCATCAAGGTTCGATTCATATGAATTATTGGATATAGGTAAAAAAGAAGTGAACAGGATTTGGTGACAACCACCATTAAGTCTTGATTCATGGAAGTCTGTCCAATCTTGGTCAATGATCCTGCAATTGAAGCAGACTTTGACTAAGAGAGAAATGAGTAGAGAGAGAGGATAGGAACTAACTTTTGCCTGCAGTTCCAGATTCTTGTTTGAGAATCCTTGCATCTTGTGATCGATACTTCCAAGGTAAAGCCTACACTTTTATTTATGTTAAGAAATGAGGTTGGTAGAGGGGAATGTCAGACAAGATTTGCTAAGTTGTTGGCTAGGTGAATTTGGTTGCTAAGCTAGGATATGGTATAATGTGCTTTTGTGATTAGGACTTTTTAGATGTGGATTACAATATTGTAGAGGTGATGATTCTAAGTTTTAAATCATATGAGTCCCTGCTGTTTTCAAACCTCTTTCAGAGAGACTGCCTGTTGGTTTTGCTTGAGGACAAGCAAAAGGGTAAGTCTGGGGGAGTTGATCGACCATGGATTTTATCCATTTTTAGCCAAGGTCTATAGGTATTTTTATATATATTTACTACAATATAGAGTCTATTTAGAGTATTTACAGGTTCAGGTACGTTCTGGAGAAATATGGTGATTTTGGTGTCTTTTGGAGCTTTTTAAGTGCAGAGCTGCGCAGACGCGTCAGATGTTTAGCTATGGAAGGAGATCTACCCACCGTTGGATTGATCCCATATTTTGACACGAGATAAATCTTTGAGTTAGCTTTCCAATTCCACCGGTCTCAGGTCAATCAGCATCCCGTAGCAGAAGTTATGCTCGTTTTACTGAAGAGTGGTCAGTCTACCTCGCGAGAGAAGGTTGTCGAGAAGATGAATGGATATCGATCGATGCCACAGCCTTGGTATCGATCAACATGGATCCCAGAATATGGGCCGAGCATATTTTATGACCGATTAAAGCCCAGGAGCCATCACAAATTACCAGAATGCCCTTGGACGACCAGAAACCCTATTTATGTTATTTAAGCCATTGTTGACGGCTACACTTTCTTTACACTTTTCTTTACTACATTATTCTTGTTTTTAGGGTTGGAGAGAAGATCAATTCTCCTTCAGAGATTGATTGGAACTCCATAGGTTTTATTATTGCTTTCTATTCTATTATATTATGCAGACTATGATTTGTGTTTCTTCTATCATGTCTGAGTAATTCATCTTGTTAGGTTTAGGGATTTCATGAGCTTAATGTCAAACTGATAATCAATTAGGATTGCTAGGTTATCTATAGAAATTATACACCAGGGTGATTTGTAATACTAGGATCTGGAATAGTTTTATTCATATGAAAGTGTGACTGATTGTTTGAACCTAGAATCATAGGACAATTGAGATGCACCAAAGTGCAGTCAATTAACGGAACCCGAATCCTGCTGGATTAGATACTTAGTCGCATATGAGAATTTGGTCTAAGAGTCTAGTTGAACATAATCGATTAGGTCGTTAATGCTTGTCTGAGGAAGTATCGATCGATGCTCAGGCCATAGCATCGATCGACACTCACTTCTTGTTCGCATGCGAGAGCTGGAACAGAGACTTAGACATATGATTAGTAATTGCTTCAGAGAGATGATTACTTGCTTATCATAATTGAGTTCTAGAATTGAATCTATAAACCCTTAGCATCCTTGAATTGTAGTTTTGAATCTCTTGATTGATAAATCCCTAGGTCTAGCTATTTCTTATTATTGTTTATAACCTCAATTAATCGAACATCTGCCTTGTTCACATTGCTTTATTTACTGTTTTAATATTGATTGCCTAGCTTAACCTTGATTTCTATAGTCTATTGTGTGCCCCTGCTCTTTGTGGATTCGATCCCTAAGTACTACAATCGAACCTCTTATTTGAGAGAGTAAGATCACTCTTTAGGGTAATTTGAGTGATATCACTTACCGCAATTTCATCTGCAACTCTATTCCTTAAACTTACAACATGATCCAAAATCCATGGGAAGAGAGGAGGCAAGTTCTACGGAATTCGTTTCACTAACTCCCTAAAGCAAGATAACTTCGATGGAGTCACCAAAGCTTCTCTCACTAATAAAAAAAATTTGTTTAGTGATCATATTAGTATGGTGTGTATCACCTAAGCTAACTACCACCCACTCAAACACCATCAGTTCGGCTTCTAGTTTAGACTTCACACTGGTGAAAGACCTTCTACTATGTAGCAGATCCTTTCCAACGTGATTTCTAACTATCCAAAAAGCACCAAAGCCTCTCTGCACAATTCTAGCTAACTCCCACATTGCATTTTAAGGATCCAGGAGGGGGAGGAACCAAAGAAGCCCCATCACTGATCCATCTGCTAGTTATTGGTTGACTTGATGTTCACTAAAGTTCATATCAAACCAAGACATTGGATCTTCTATAGCCTTCGAGACAACCATATATGGGCTTGTTTGCTCATTTTAAAATGGTAGAGCGTTTCTCGCCTTTTACACCTGCCACATTACCCAGGGGAACACTCTGTTTTGAGTATAGTTACTCCTTCAACCATTAGCGAAGATGAGATAATACACATTAAGAAATAATGACGAACTCGAGAAACCCACTTACGGTAGTTGAATGCCAGGTTTTTCCCAGACTTCTTTCGCGAAGGAGCACATAAAAACAAGTTGACATTTGGATTGAGAGCCCGATGAGCACATTCTACACCTCGAATCAAGTTGCAAACCACATGATTTCAGCCTTTCTCTGACTGCAACTGCTCCTGCACAAAAATGTTTTAATTTGGATGGAGCTCTGGTTTTCCAAATTGCTTTCAACAGATTCTTTTCAATAGGAGGTAGTCCAAGACAATGTGGATGATCTATATCTTGTAACAACTCCAAAAGCGTACACGCGACTGAGTAGAGTAACATCCATTGATTGTAAGACTCCACTTATAGGATTCACACTACAAGAAAACACAACATTAACGACGGCAAAATTTGTAGTAAGTTCGTCGTAAACTATGCATTGCGAGGAATTAGCGAGGAAACAAGTTTCGTCGTTATTCGTTCGTCGTAACGAATATTTCCTCCACAATCCCCAACGTACGTCTCCTTTTCTTAGGGACAACCTTAAAAACAAAAAATAAATATTGTTAGTAAAAAATTAAAGTTAAATTAAATGAATAATAAAAAAAATTAAATTTTTTTTAAAATTTATCTCCTCGTAAATCCTATCTACTTCAAGTGTGGATAAGGTGACGGGTAATCCGTCGGTGGACTGTTGGGTCAGCTGGGTCTGGCGGTCTTCAACCCGACCAACCAAGTCGTTGAAGATTTGCTCGGACCTAGCATCTAGAAATTGGCCCGCTTTGTTCTTGGGGGTCCTCTCGTAAAGTTGCAAAAGAGACGGGAGTTCTCCCGTCTCTTTGGCCTAAAAACATTTAAGAAAGTTAGAATATATATATATATATATAATTAAATATTTAATTACCATATCCATACGGACACCGGCGTGAGGTTTTTGACCCGTAGAGTGAAGCATCGGCCTGTGGCCTTGCTCATCTACGGGAGGCAGAGCTAGACCCGGCGACTCTAATGGAGTAAGGATCCCGCCAAAAACGGATGAGGCCATCCCACACGTCCTTGGTGAGCTCAGGGGGTTTGTCCAACAAGCGAGCTTGCGCGTTCGCGTTAAATGCTTTCTTCCTTCTCATTGACCCCCATGGACCAATGGTATTTTTGCTGTAACAGAAAAAAATAAATTAAGAATTAGTTTTAAAAAATTAAAAAATCTAAATCATAAAAAAATAAAGTATATATAATTAAATAATAGTAACTTACAGTAAAAATTTTGAACCACATATTTCTGACGTAGATCGGCGTCTTTTTCCAGTTTGGATGTGGCTCAGAGAATTAACCTTTGATCGTCTCGGTTACGTTCCAAGCAAGACATCCGTCAACCCCAAACCTGAAAAAAAACTAAATTTAAAGTATAAATTATTTATTATTGTTATAAAAGAATTTTTAAAAAAATGTAACGTACCACAAAGTTCCGTCCGGTCGGTTGGGGTCTATGACTGGTAAACCTTCTCTGCCTGGCTGAGCGAGAAGGTCCTCGACAGTGTACTGCGAGTAAGGAGCACTCAGCGGCACCATCAAATCGGGATGAATCCCGGCCGGCATCGGAGGAGCCATCGGAGGAGGCACAAGAGGAGGCACCTGTGGGACATGATCATGAGGAGCTGGTGTGCAACGAATCGAGGAACCGATGGTGCACCAGAAGGAGGCGAACGAGAGACTCTCTGAGAAGACTGAGTCTCGGGGACAGTCTCCGGACCCGAAGAACCGGGATCTGAATAAGAAGGGTCTAAACGACTACCAGGCTCACCGAACATCTCTCTGTAATGGGAAGTAAGTCGGTTCTTTTGAACCGTCTGAAAAAAAATTTTAATTTTTAAAATTAACATCCACAATTAACAAATTCTATAATCAACACTAATTAACATAAAATCCGTAAACCTATCTAAATTCCCTACACTAACCACCTAATCTACCCAAAACTAATCTAATTAGACAGGAAGTAGAGAGAGGACGTACCATTGCTACAAAAGAGAGAGGAAGTGGAGACAAAATGGAACTGAGAAGCTCGCGTGTATATATAAGAAATAAGTAATCCTCGTAACTTCCTCATAAAATTACCAGGAACTCGCGAGTCCCGTGTTTTTTTACGAGGAATTAGCCAGGCCCGCATATTATTTCCTCGTACATTCATCGTTAATTAACGAGGAAATAGCAAGGCCCGTGTTTTTATTTACGAGGAAATAGCGAGTCCCGCGTTTTCCTATTACGAGGTCTTTACGACGAATTCTGCTTACGTGGAATTAACGAGTCCAGCGTTCTTTATTTTTAGTTTTCGTCGTAAGTTCCTCGTTAGTTTACGAGGAAATAACGAGGATAGTGTTTAAATCCCTAAAATCCAAAACCCCAAACCCCATCTTCCTTATCTTTTACTTCATATATTCCAAACCCCAAATCCATCTTCCCTTTAGCCTCAGTCTCTTCTTTCCATTCCAAGTACCAAATTCTAAAACAACAATTCCTTAACTTATAATCTCAATCTCTTATTTCTAATTCAAACCCCCCCCCCATTACCTTACACAAAATCAAATTATATAAATAGATTTTCATGATTAAATCCATCAAATCACATGCAGTAAGTCTGAAAATCAATCATAATAAAAATAAATACATCAATCGGATACATAGACATTCTTGTCATCACTAGAAAACATCATCATTTTCATTAAACTTGTCTTCATCAACAGCTCCGTCGTGGAATCCTCGGTAAGATCTTCATACTCATGATTATGCGGATCAATGAGAAGAATGTCATCAATTTGTTGTTCAGGTTCCTCGACTTCATTTTTCTGTTCTTCTTGCAATGGTGGTTCTTCCCCACTGATGATTCGTCCACGAGGTGTAGCTTTGATCACGGCTAACCAATTTATTCCCGATTCTCTCATCCGAGGGTATGGAAGGAAACTAACTTGGTCTGCTTGTGAAGCTAAGATAAAAGGCTCGAACTTGTTGTACCTACAAAAAATAAACGTTGAAATTAATCATACAGATCATGTATGACAAAAAAGAATTTGTTGTACCTTCGTCCACCATTGACATCAACTACACCGAATTTGTTAAACCGAACACCTCTCTTGATGACGGGGTCGAACCATTCACATTTGAAGAGGATGCATTTCAGCTTCAATAACCCTGAGAATTCCACTTCAATAATCTCCTGCAAGATCCCGTAAAAATCTGTTTCGCCTAGCATCGTGTGAAATACATCTCTGATGTGGTGACCTTTGCAAGTAGAGCTCGAATTACTTCGTGAAACAACGTAGGATAATATGCATTGTCGTCATTAACAACCTGCAAAAATAAAGACAACGTTGAAATACAGATCATGTATGAAAAAGAGTTTGATCGATCAACCTGCAAAAATTAAGAGTTTGAGTCAATACCTGATTCTTCAACCACTTAATGAAGTGTTGATCTTTCCTTCTATCTACGTCACTTGTGGATATATCCGGGAATGTTTCTTCGACTTGAGAAACAAATAGGCTGTAAAATCATTTTTTATATTAATTAATCTTTGGAAATTATATAATTTATACTTATATATGTGTTTAGAAGTATTCATATATGGTACCTTTCAAAATAACGCATCAATGGATCCTCGCAATTGAGTAGAATATAGGTGTGTGCACTAAGAGCGTCTTCTTCACTCGACCACCAAACCTCTTTCGATTTCCCACCGATTCGCCCAATCTGGCTACAGATGTCTGGAACCCCAGCAACTGCATATGTTGGTGCGGCACCACCATCATCATATCTTCTTGGAGCTCTTTTCCGTGTACGTACTTTGACGCAAAGTAGTACGATATGAAGTGAGAAGTTTCTTCCGTCAAACTTCAAGAAATTATAGAACCTTCAACTTTTACGATGTTTTTTGCTTTTTCCTTCAGATATTTCATGGCTCGCTCATACTGATACATCCATCCGTAATGTACAGGTTCACGAAGCAATGCCTCATATGGGAGGTGGACAGCTAGATGCTCCATGACGTCAAAAAATCCCGGAGGAAATATCTTCTCCAAGTTGCACAATAAGATGGGAATGTTCTCGTGAAGTTTGTTGGGGTCAAAAACGGTTATCTCGAAATCTACGGCTAAGGACCTTCCCGAAACTCAAAAGATTTCCCGCAAACGACTGACGAGGGAAAGATCGAACAAAAAAAACCACAGACGGCAAGACGGCCTGGCGCCGGCGGCACGCGGGACGCGGGCTGGCCTGGCGCCGGCGGCACCCGGCCTGGCGCCGGTGGCACGCGGGAAGCGGGCTGGCCTGGCCGCCGGCGGCACCCACGGCCTGGCGCCGGCGGCATATCGCGGGACGCGGGCTGGCTTGGCGCCGCGGCACCCGGCCTGGCGCCGGCAGGCACCCGGCCTGGACGCCGGCGGTTTACCCAGGCACTGGCGCATCAGAGCCACAGCGGATACGCGGGCTGGCCTGGCGCCAGCGGCACCCCCGGCCTACCGCCGGCGGCACGCGGGGACGCAGGGCTTGGCCTGGCGCCAGGCCGGACACGCGGGACGCTCTGGGACTGGCTGGGCACCGGCGGCACCCCGCCATGGCGCCGGCGGAACGCGGGACGCGGGCTGGCCTGGCGCCGGCGGCACCCCTGCCTGCGGACGCCGGCGACCCAGTGCCTGGCGCCGGCGGCACGCGCGGGACGCGGGGCTGGCCTGCGCCGGCGGCACAACGGGCCTGGCGCCGGCTGGCACGCGGGACGCGGGCTGGCCTGGCGCCGGCGGCACCCCGGCCTGGCGCCGGCGGCACCCCGGCCTGGCGCCGGCGGCACGCGGGACGCGGGCTGGCCTGGCGCCGGCGGCACCCGGCTTGGCGCCGGCAGCACCCGTCACGCGGGCCGTCCTGGCGCCGGCGGCACGCGGGACTGGCCTGGCGCCGGTGGCACGCGGGACGCGGGCTGGCCTCCCCATCACGCGGGTCGGCCTGGCGTCGGTCCGCGGCCCTCGTCCCGATCTCGGTCCTATCGTGCCCGGTTCGATCCCACCTTAGCTTGTTCGGATCAGCCCTCGCGAATTTGGTCCAATCAGGCTATGGCAGTTTATCCGATTTCCCGAAACATCGGATAAACATTAAGTCATCGAAAGATAGCGGAAAACTCGGAGATAATTACGAAGACCGACGAAAATGGAACATTTCCGGAAAAGATAAGCTTGGGCCCAAAGGCGAGGCCCATCACCCTAAGGCAAACCGACCTAGAGGTGGGTATATAAGGAGATCAAGAGCAGAAGAGAAAAGCATCCCAAAAATCCGAGAATTAGACTTAGAGCATCCTGCTAGCTTAGAAAAACTAGGGTTTAGGTGGTTAGACTAGCGGAGCAAGGCTTAGAACGTTTGGCTGCCCGCGACTCTATATTTTTCTTTAATCGCAAATCTCTCTGTCTTTCGGAGAATCCTTGTACTCGTCTCTTTCATCTAATAAAACGCCTTCGGGCAAATATTTCAAACTCTTATTTTTATCTATTGAACTTTATCGATTTCGTGTGGCAACGCAGAGAACCCGGACCTTCAAGGAAAGTCAGGTTTACTTGGCTTTCCTCCGCAATCTTATTTATCGAAAGTTGACGGTGTGAATTTCGGTTCCCACAGTTTGGCGCTAGAAGGAGGGGGGGACGGATTCTCTAACTCGAAAACCACCAATCGATCGAAGTTCAGTATGACTTCTTCGTCAGCCCGCAACATCGTATCTTTCGAGGATCGAGCAACGGCCCGTACGGCCAAACCTCACAACGATCTCCTCGTAATAGAACTCACGATCCAGGATATTGACGTAGCAAGGGTATTAGTCGACACCGGATGCTCGGCTAATATTATCTACAAAAGCACCCTCGAGAGGATGGGCGTCGATCTAAGCGTCCTTACAGATGACCCCAGCCCAGTACTCGGACTCTCGGGAGAAATTATGACCCTCGGCTCGACTAACCTCCTAGTCAAAGCCGGGAGCGTTGCCAAGAACGCGGAATTCCTGGTGATCGATGGTCCAACATCCTACAATGCGATAGTTGGAACTCCCTGGTTAAACTCCATGAGAGCGATCCCATCAACATTCCACCTATGCCTCAAGTTCCCAACGCCTTTCGGGGTCGAGACAATACATGGTAGTCACGGAGCAGCACAGATCTACCTCGCTACCGAACTAAAACGGAAAAACTCTGAAATCGAAACCTCTCGGAAAAAGCAAACGGTTCACAATTCGCCGGAAACCTTCTGGCAGTCCCAAAGAGCTGAGGCCCTGGAAGGGAAGCGTGAACCAACCTGCGAACAGGTGGTCTCAATCTGTCTCGACGATTCTTTCCCAGAACGGTGTGTCGAGATCGGAGCTAACCTCCGCGAACCAATGAAAGCAGAGCTCATCGCATGCCTCAAAAAGAACCTCAGTACGTTCGCGTGGGCTGCGGAGGATATGCCGGGAATCGACATTAGTGTAACATGTCACGAGCTTAACATCGACCCAACTCACAAACCCGTAAAACAAAAGAGACGAAAGTTGGGACCTGAACGTGCCACCGCAGTCAATGAGGAAGTCGAAAGACTCCTCAGAGTAGGATCGATAACAGAAGTCAGGTATCCGGACTGGCTTGCCAACCCCGTCGTGGTAAAAAAGAAAAACGGCAAATGGCGAGTCTGTGTCGATTTCACAGATCTGAATAAGGCCTGTCCAAAGGATTGCTTCCCGCTCCCACACATTGACCGACTGGTCGAAGCAACCGCGGGAAACAAGCTTCTGTCATTCATGGACACTTTTTCCGGATACAATCAGATCATGATGAATCCCGACGACTGCGAAAAAACTGCGTTCATCACAGACCGCGGAACGTATTGCTACAAGGTAATGCCTTTCGGTCTCAAAAACGCAGGTGCAACATATCAGCGACTCGTCAACAAAATGTTTGCCGAACAACTCGGAAAAACTATGGAAGTATACATCGATGATATGCTCGTAAAATCTCTTGACGAACACGATCATATAGCCCACCTAGAGGAATGTTTTGCACGACTCAACCAGCATAACATGAAACTCAACCCGGCAAAATGTAGATTCGCAGTGGCATCGGGAGAATTCCTCGGATACCTCGTAACGTATCGCGGAATCGAGGCCAACCCTAAACAAATCGACGCACTGATAGAAATGGCCTCCCCGAGAACCAAGCGAGAAGTCCAGAGGCTAACCGGAAGAGTCGCGGCTTTGAACCGCTTCATCTCACGCTCCACGGATAAGTGCCTACCGTTTTACGAGAAATTGAAGGGAAACAAGAAGTTCGAATGGTCCGAGCAATGTGAAAAAGCTTTCCAGCAATTGAAACATTACCTGGCCACTCCACCAGTCCTCGCAAAACCGGTGGAAGGTGAACCTCTTTTTCTCTATATCGCAGTTTCCGCAACGGCGGTCAGTGGTGTCTTGATACGAGAAGAACGCGGCGAACAAAAACCAATCTTTTACGTAAGCAAGACGTTACTGGATGCGGAAACTCGATACCCTCTAATGGAAAAATTAGCATTCGCTGTCATAACCTCGGCAAGAAAACTAAGACCATACTTCCAGTCTCACACTATAGTGGTTCTCACCACGTTCCCGCTGCGGATAATCCTGCATAGTCCGAGTCAATCCGGTAGGCTCGCAAAATGGGCAATCGAACTGAGTGAGTACGACGTCGAATACCGCCCAAGGACGTGTGCAAAGTCCCAAGTACTTGCGGATTTCTTGGTAGAGTTATCCACTAGAAACATGACTAACGAGGAACCAAACTCAACTTGGGTCCTCCACGTCGACGGATCTTCATCCAAACAAGGCTCCGGAATCGGAATACGGCTCACCTCTCCTAACGGGGAAATCCTAGAACAGTCTTTCCGATTGGCTTTTCATGCTTCAAACAATGAGGCAGAATACGAAGCACTCATCGCAGGCTTACGGCTGGCCCATGGGTTAAAAATCCGTAATATTCACGCTTACTGCGATTCTCAGTTAGTCGCCAATCAATACAGCGGAGAATATGAGGCAAGAGACGAAAGGATGGACGCTTATCTGAAACTCGTCCAAGAACTGGCTCGAAATTTCGACCAGTTCGCCCTGACCAGAATTCCTCGCTCGGAAAACGCCCAGGCCGACGCCTTGGCTGCCCTCGTCTCAAGCTCAGATCCAGGGCTCCAAAGAGTAATCCCGGTCGAATTCATCGAGCATCCGAGCATCGGACCACCAGTGGTCGTCAATCTAATCCGGGACGAGGTCGAAGATGCGGAAGAAGTCGAGGACCAGCCGGAAGCGGATGGGAACCCGACCGAGTACGGCTGCGACAGCCCTTGGTTAGAACCAATCCGAGCCTATATCGTGGATGGAACCTTACCCGCCGAAAGATGGGCGGCTCGTAAAGTAAAAACCCAAGCGGCACGGTATTCACGATAGAGGGAGAAATTTATAAGTGGTGTTTCTCTGGTCCTCTCATGGCATGCGCAGAAGGGGAAAGAGCGAGAAGAATCATGAAGGAGGTCCATTCTGGATCATGCGGAAATCACTCTGGCGGAAGATCTCTCGCGGTTAAAATCAAACGCCACGGTTATTATTGGCCAACCATGGTAAAAGACTGCGAGAAATTCGCCCGGAAGTGCGAAAAATGCCAAAGGCATGCTCCGACAATCCATCAACCCGCGGAGATCCTCTCCTCAATCTCGTCCCCCTATCCTTTCATGCGATGGTCCATGGACATCGTCGGACCTATGCACCCATCAAAACAAAAGCGCTTCCTCCTAGTCCTTACGGATTTCTTTTCCAAATGGATAGAAGCAGAATCCTTCGCAAGTATCAAGGACACACAAGTCGAGAACTTCGTCTAAAAACATATCATAACTAGACATGGGGTCCCGTACGAAATCGTAACAGATAATGGATCTCAATTTATCTCTACTCGATTCGAAGCATTCTGCGAAAAAATGGAAAATACGACTTACAAAGTCAACTCCCAGATATCCGCAATGCCATGGACAGGCAGAAACCATCAACAAAACCGTCCTTGACAGACTCAAGAAACGCCTAGACGCCAAAAAGGGGCGATGGGCAGAGGAGCTCGAAGGAGTTCTTTGGTCGCATCGTACAACCCCAAGACGGGCTACGGGTGAAACTCCATTCGCCCTCGTTTACGGAACGGAATGTATGATCCCCGCGGAAGTAGAATTCCCCGGAGTACGGAGAAGATTCCTCCCCGAAAGAGAGGATTTAAACGACGCTATGATACTGGACAATCTCGACCTCATCAATGAGCGCCGCGACCAGGCACTCATTCGAATCCAGAATTACCAGCACGCTGCCGCAAGGTACTACAACTCAAGCGTACGCCATCGCAGGTTCAAAGAAGGCGATTTAGTCTTACGCAAAGTCTTCCAAAACACTGCCGAACGAAACGCAGGAAAACTGGGAGCAAACTGGGAAGGACCGTACAAAGTCATAAAAGTAGTCCGACCAGGCTCATACCAAATCGCAAACATGCAAGACGTCAAAATCCCGAGAACTTGGAATGCGATGCACCTCAAAAAATAATACCACTAAACAATAAAACGTGGTACAAAAGAACTACGAGATGGCTTGATCCCTAGACAAGGGTACGTAGGCAACTCGCCCATCGGCGGATTCAGCTATCCCCCCAATTTAAAAAAGGGGGGGAGTGGTACGTATACTCGTATACTCCCACATATTTCGAAGACTCTAAAATTTTCGAAACTTTTTCACGACTTTTTCAAAATCTGCCGAAACGGCCACAACAACGGATCTAGCATCCACTAAGCGATTATCACATCCAAAAACAAATCCCGGATGGCTAACACTTCACGAAGCACTGTGAATATGGACGCTTCTCCCTGGGTCAAACTTACGCGACCCCTTGGTCCCGCGTCCAAAACGGAAACAACAGTTTTCTGGCTGCGAACATTCGCAAAAGACATCCCCAAAGCCCGCAAGCATGCGGCATAAGGAAAAATCAACCTTCAGCGCTGCGAGACGTCGCTAACGCTTGAAGGACATTCTTTTCCGCAAAACATTGCAGACGAAATCTTCGTCTCTGAACATACAAACGCACCTCAAAACGGTATCATTTCGTTGTTGCTGATCACAACAAACAAACTCTAACGTCCTAAACAGACAAATAGCCGCCCTTCAAGGGGTAGGCTCTCTTACATCCGACAAGGATAAACGTAGCGCGCTATACAAGAAATCCAAAATTTTGGTCTAGCTCTTCGTAAAGGAAGTAGCTCGACTCACGCCCAAACAAATCATATAAGCCGACAACAATTCGCGGATTTTAAACGGTACGAGTCAGGTTAAAATCGCAAACAGACAAAACGAAAGCCGATTTGTCATCGCAAAGCCTCAGTCCGAGAGTAAACCTAGGTCTTGCCCTAAACCCAGCCACGCTGGATCTTGACATCTCACAGACATAGTATGGTATACGAGATCCAAAAATTTGTCTCTTCACTTAAGCCTATTCGTTTCACGAGTTTTTCGCATAAATCGGTAAACCGCGGAAAATCTCGCTTTATGCAGACAATAGGTACGGTGATCATCGGGGAACTAGGAATGAGACGACAACTCACACCCTCTTTCTCATACTTCAAAAAACTGAAGTTCGTAAATAAATCGAAAACGTTTCATAGATTGAGACTGCCGAAATTCAAACAAAGCCCCAAAAAAGGGGCAGGGATTCGAAGCCACCAACGGCCAGTCCCGGTAAATACATCATGGCCTCTTAAACGGCCGAAACACATAAAAAACGAAATCCCAGAAGGGATTGATAAACCTAGGCGCTCCCAGGAGCGTCATCTTCATCTTCACTCGCGACAGGGACAGCCTCGCCATCGCCTCCCTCGGTCGCATCGCCACTACCCGCCTCGTCCGCGCCAACCTCGCAATCCTCTCCCACACGCTCCTGATCTTCTGAGTTTTCGGAGGTCGGAGCTAGAGTGCACTCGGCTTGCAGGCCGGCGAGGATCGAATCGAAATCTCCCTCGGTGGCCGCCCACTCTCCTTTACAGGACGATAATCTGGCTTCCTCCAAATCCAAAGACGGGGCCTCATTACCTCGAAGCAACTCGAGCTCATTCAGACTCCCCTCGATCCCCACTAAAGCCAAGTCCCTCTTACGGACAGCTATCAGGGACTCAAACAGGATGGCCATCCTCGTCAGACGACCATAGAAGTCGTCGCTGGCATCGGCAACCTCCGAGGATCTACGGGCGTTCATCTCCTCGTGAGCCTGAACCTTCTCCTGAAGACGGCGGACTTCCGAGGATTTACTCCTCTTCTCTTTCTTCACCTTGAGTAACGAACTCGCGGTCTTCCCAAGGTCGCGCTCAAGATCGCTGATACGAACCTCAAGCTGGGACGTTGGAGCGGCATGGGTGTCCTCGACAGTCTGCAAGGCGGCCTTGGTACGCTTCAGCGCTTCCTGCGACAACTCCAGTTCCTTCGATAGACGAATGACTTCCGACCCGCATTCGCCAAGCATTCCGTCGATCAGAGACACAAACTGTCCGCAAAAAGGAAAGAGTAAGTATCATCGCAAAAAAAAAACGATGCAAGATTACGGACAAAATCGAACCTTGGAACGATGACGCGCCAACGGCTCTGAGAGGTCGCTTTCCTCGCTCTGCGCACCCCGCTTCTTTTTTGCTCCGGACGCAGCGCCAGCTCTTGCCCTTCCCTTGGGCAGCGGCGCGGCACCAGCCGCTGGCAGTCCCAAGACGAGTTCCCTCTTCGCCGGGGGAAGAGGTGCAGATTCTATCGCGTCATCTCTTCCGGAGATCACGATCGGGGCAGTCGAAGAACCCGATGGATGGATCTGAACATCAAGAGCCTGTTCAGGAACAATAACCCCTTCTGTAGACGGGAGGGCATCGGATGGGACTTCAGAGCTAGGAACCAAAGGAGCAGGCAAAGGAGTTGGAGCCGCGGAAGGAACATCGGGCGTCTCGGTCCTCGCCCGCTTTGAGCCTTTCGCAGCACTACGCCGGGATAGCTTAGCCTTAAAAGAATCAAACCCATCAGTCAGGGAGGAATAGCCTCTTGGACGGCCTGAACGGCGGGAGCTTGACTGGCCAGAACCGACGGAGCTTGGCCGGCCTCGCCCATCTCAACATCAGAACCACTCTTTTCAACTTGGGATGAAGACATTTTCTTTCTTGAGAGAGGAGAAGAGAGAATTTGGAAAGATGTGAAGAATGAGAAGGGAGGGTTGGCTATTTATAAGAAAAAAGGAGGAGAAGACACAGGTTCTCTGCGGAAAAATCCTTAGCCGAAGATTTCGATTTTCAAAAAATTCAGATCACTCGCCCGCAAAATCGTCACCGACCTTACGGGCTGGGGGGCTAACTTTTGGGGTCAAAAACGGTTATCTCGAAATTTACGGCTAAGGACCTTCCCGAAACTCAAAAGATTTCCCGCAAACGACTGACGAGGGAAAGATCGAACAAAAAAAACCACAGACGGCAAGACGGCCTGCGCCGGCGGCACGCGACGCGGAGGACGCGGGCCGGGTCGCTGGGGGGCTGCGGAGGCACCCCGGAGCAGGCTGGCGCGGGGCACGCGGAGGGGCTGGCGGCGCGGTGGGAGCACCCGGCGGCAAGTGGCGAGGCGGCGGCACGGGCCGTCGGGACGCGGGTGGAACCGGACAGGGAGGCCTGGCGCGGCGGCACGCGGGACGCGGGCTGGCTGGCGCCGGCGGCACCCGGCCTGCGACGGCCGGGGCACCAGGCCCTGGCGCGGCGGCGGCACCCGTCCATGGGGCCGGCGGCACGCGGGACGCAGGACTGGCCTGGCCCGGCGGCACCAGGCCTGGAGCAGGCGGCAAGCGGGACGCGGGCTGGACTGGCGGGGGTCGGCGGCGCCTGGAGCGGAGGCACGAGGAAGCGGGATCGGCATGGGGCCGGCGGGATGGCACCCGGCTGGCGCCGGACGGGGGGACAGCGGGTGGCCTGGCGACCGGCGGGCCGGCACGAGGGACAGCGGGACTGGCACTGCGCGGCGGCACCCTGCTGGCGCCGGCGGCACCGTCACGCGGGCGGCCTGGCGCCGGCGGCACGCGGGACGGGGAATGGCCTGGCGCCGGCGAGCAGCGGGACGCGGGCTGGCCTGGGCGCCGGCGGCACCCTGCCTGGCGCGGCGGCAACGTCACGCGGGGCCTGCTGGCGCCGGCGGCACGCGGGACTGGCCTGGCGGCCTGGACGCGGGACGCTGTGGCCTGGCGCCGGCGGCACCCCGGCCTGGCACCGGCGGCACGCGGGACGCGGGCTGGCCTGGCGCCGGCGGCACCCGTCACGCGGGTCGGCCTGGCGTCGGTCCGCGGCCCTCGTCCCGATCTCGGTCCTATCGTGCCCGGTTCGATCCCACCTTAGCTTGTTCGGATCAGCCCTCGCGAATTTGGTCCAATCAGGCTATGGCAGTTTATCCGATTTCCCGAAACATCGGATAAACATCAAGTCATCGAAAGATAGCGGAAAACTCGGAGATAATTACGAAGACCGGCGAAAATGGAACATTTCCGGAAAAGATAAGCTTGGGCCCAAAGGCGAGTCCCATCACCCTAAGGCAAACCGACCTAGAGGTGGGTATATAAGGAGATCAAGAGCAGAAGAGAAAAGCATCCCAAAAATCCGAGAATTAGACTTAGAGCATCCTGCTAGCTTAGAAAAACTAGGGTTTAGGTGGTTAGACTAGCGGAGCAAGGCTTAGGACGTTTGGCTGCCTGCGATTCTATATTTTTCTTTAATCGCAAATCTCTCTGTCTTTCGGAGAATCGTTGTACTCGTCTCTTTCATCTAATAAAACGCCTTCGGGCAAATATTTCAAACTCTTATTTTTATCTATTGAACTTTATCGATTTCGTGTGGCAACGCAGAGAACCCGGACCTTCAAGGAAAGTCAGGTTTACTTGGCTTTCCTCCGCAATCTTATTTATCGAAAATTGACGGTGTGAATTTCGGTTCCCACAAAGTTGTTCCGCGACTTCTTCTTTAAGAGTGCGTGTGCTCAGATCCCTGAAAAATGCTCCAATGCCTTGTATATTCCAAAAACAATTAAACACATTAGTAGTCATATATCATTGCAAACTAAACCATTATAAAATTAATGCGTTATTATAATATACTACCTGCAAGTGCTTCATGTACGTTTGTTGGAAGTAGCTCTGCAAATGCAAAGGGAAGTAGTCATTGCATAAAGACAGGACAATCATGACTCTTCATCTCGGAGAACTTTTGACCCTTTTCAACACATCTAGAGAGATTTGAAACATACCCATCTGGAAACTTCACTTTTGATGCCACCCAGTTGAGCAAACCGACTTTTTTTCTGAAGACAATCTGAATATCGGAACGAGAACTTGTCCATTGTTTTTTTATATGTAACTCACTTCTTGAGAAAATATCTGGCAAGTCCAACCTAGATTTTATGTTGTCTTTTGTCTTCCCTGGGACATTCAATATTGTATTCATGATGTTCTCAAAGAAATTATTCTCTATATGCATCACATCGAGGTTGTGGCGCAGAAGAAGATCCTTCCAATATGACAAATCCCAAAATATACTCTTTTTGTGCCAGTTGTGCCGGACACCGTAAAAATCAGGCATATTACCGGAGACATGCCAATTACCACCACAAGGAACTGTTTCCAAAGCTCCATAGTAATTGATCTGCGATTCAATTTGTTCTCCAGTTAGATATGGAGGAGGAGTGTCTCTCACAACCCTTTTGTGCCTAAACAAATTCTTGTTTCTTCGGTACGGATGGCCAATGGGAAGAAATCGACGGTGTCAATCGAACCAACTTGTCTTCCTACCATTCTTCAGTTTAAACGCATATGTCATTCCATTACAATATGGACAAGCTAATCCCCCATGTGCAGTCCATCCAGACAACATCCCAAAGGCAGGAAAGTCACTTATGGTCCAAAAAAGCATCGCTCGCATCGTAAAATTCGTCTTCGTTGAGCAGTCATATGTCCTCACCCCTGTTGACCACAAATCCTTCAACTCTTTGAAAGTGGTTGTAGGAAAACATCCAGAGACCTTTTTGGATGGTTCGGACCAGGTATTAATATGGTCAAGAATAGCAACTCCTGTTGTATGCACATCTTCGGTGGCAGGTTGTATGGCGTAAGAAAGACTGGCCACAATGAATATTGTCTCCTTGACATTCTGAATGGACTAAATCCATCTGTGCATAATCCAAGATACACATTCCGGCTATTGCTAGCGAATTCTGGATGTACTTTGTTAAAATGTTTCCAGGCTCTTGCATCTGATGGATGAGTCATCTCACCATCCGTCTGAGTATGCTCGGCATGCCATCTCATCCCTCCAGCAGTCTGCTCAGATTGGTATAATCTTTTCAATATGTCTGTAATTGGTAGGTATCACATCCTTTGGTACGGTACCCTATTACGTCCTCGTTCTTGCGGCTTGAATCGTGGTTTCTTGCAGAGTCGACATTCTTTTAACTTCTCATCATCTCCCCACTAGACCATGCAATTATCGATACAAACGTCTATCATCTCCGAAGGTAACCCAATACTATAAACCAGTTTCTGAATCTCATAATAAGAATCAGCAAACACATTGTCTTTTTGGCAAATACTCTTTAAACAAGTCTGCTCATTCATTCATGCAACTTCCAGTAGGTTGTGATCAGTTTTAATATTCATCATTCTAGCAGCCAACGACAATTTAGAGAGACCTTCTCTACAACCACTGTAAATTGGCTGATTCGCAGCATCTAACATTTCATAAAACTTTTTTGCATCTATGTTAGGTTCTTTAACTTCATCATGAGCTATGAATGCATCAGCTACCATATCATGAACCATATCATAATCTACCATCTGCTCCTCCTGATGGTAACTATGTTCATTATGCAAAGGATGATCAACCGGTTCTTCTTGAAAATTGCTATTACTACTACTAGCTTCATTCTCATAATTATAACCTTCTCTATGTTGAAACCAGATATAGTAATTTGGCGTGAAACCTCTATTTATTAAATGCTTCCAAACATTTTCACGATTTGCAAATTTCAAATTGTCGCATTTCCGACAAGGACAGAACATCTTACCGCTTTCTTGGACGAGCGGTGTGGAATCTGCTTGATGCATAAATGTCTCCAGCCCTTCGAGGTATTCTTTCGTCACTCTCCCGTTAGCATCTCTGTGCATATACATCCACCTCCGAAACTCGAAATATTTCCGGAGCCCGACATTTTTTTTCTTTCACGTTTTTATATTTTTTCTTGTTGGTGTGTTTAAAATGATGTTCAAACGTCCATATTTATAGGAAATTTTCGAATCTGGTAGTTGAGATTTTACTAGGAATTTACGACGAAATTTAGTTAGGTAGCCAAAAAAAAACATGTTATAACTACAAAGTTGGTGGACTCGAAATTTCGTCGTTAAGTACACATAAAATATTTCCTCGTAAGATAGATGCTAAGTTTACGTCGAGTTTACGAGGAAATCATTTTTCCTCGTAAAAACCATGTTATATTACGTCTTTTTTACGAGGAAATAGTTTCGTTGTTATTTTACGACGAAGTCACGTTGATTTTAAATTTCTTCGTAAGATACTTGTAAAGTCGACGTAAATTTACGAGGATTATTTTTCCTCGTTAATTTTCGTCGCTATAGTTGTGTTTCTTTGTTGTGTTGCTTCTATTGGTATGGGGCTAAAGCTTGAGTACTAAATCTGCATCAAGATCAGTAAAAGACTGTTGAACTAACCAAAATTTCACAAATCCTAGCATAGACAGAAAACATCAGAGGCCTTTAACGTGAGATCGACAACACTATATCCTGCATGTACATCTACGATCCACTTTTCACCCCATACCACTACCATCACCCACATCTCGAACCAAATCATTCTTAGAAGTTCTCTCCTAAACATCAGACTACGCCAAGAACACAGTCATTATGTATAAATTTCTTACTGTTTTATCAGCTCAAGAGCAGTGGCGGAGGCAGAAAATGATATTGTTGGGGGCAAAGACAGAGATATAGGGGCAAAAAAAAAATTATGAGAGGGGGCATTGTATAAATCAATACCATTAAAATGGGATCATTCCCAAATTATACCCTTAATGAAATTTTAAAATTTTCCAAAATTATCCTTAATTATATGACTAACTAAAAAAATTCATTAATGACATTATTGTCTTTTGGTTTTTTAAGCTCATAATACATTTAAATGTACTTGATTTCCTACAACAATTTCATTAATGGGTCTTTTGGTTATAAAACAATTTCATTAAATAGATTAAGTTCTTATATAATCCATTTCATAACCCATAAACGTTTTTATGAATAAAAATGGGTTATATTTATATATAATTCCTACAACAATTTCATTACATGGGTTATGTTTTTATATAAATCATTTTATAGCCCATAAACGTTTTTTATAATAACAATAAATTAAAGTCTGCAATAATTTTTAAAAGTAATATTAAAGATTGAAATTTTGTAACTAAATGATTTCACGACTTAAACAAAAAGATCATTGGGCCACTTTATATGTTTAGAAATATTTTATGGGATTTATAATTGTTAAATATAAATGATTGCTCAAATACGAATTTCGGATACAACCATTGTTTAACTTATTTAGAAAAACATAAAACGGTTGTGTGAGGCATTGTAAATTTCGTCATACTGTACACACTATAACAAACCCGCATAATTGAAACTTGATCATGTCACAGTTTATATAATTAAAACGAAGAATTATTAATCTTTATATAGAAAAAACAAAAAATTAGTACCCGCGCTTTTTAAGCGCGGGTCAAAAATCTAGTTGGGCTTTAAATTATTCTAATTTTTCAATTTTGTTGGGTTCATTGTCTCCATGTTGTTGTATGTGGTTCCGCCACTGCTCAACAGTACATTATTTGATTATTAACTTAAAGCTAGTAAAAATACTTTTAAAATAAATATCTGAATATTAGCCGATTACAACTATATCACAATGGTTTTTGACCGTAATGAATTTACTAGGGCCTTCACTTTGCTCATAAGTAAATAATGCTTTTCCATGTATAGTTGTGAAAAAGCACAAAATTTCTAGCCAATAATAAACTTCCACAATTAACATCAACAATTTACATAATTCATGTAAAGAAAAGAAGAAATAATGTTTTTGTCCTCTCTAATGAACCCCAATTTTTTCTGACTACAATTTACATTTCTATTTTATGAAAACAATAATTCCTCAGTTCTATCAGCAAAAAAGGCTGTTAAGGTCCCAAAAACCGTTAGCCGAAAGAAACAGGACATGCTGAAGTGCGTGTGAATCTTTGAGCCTTTATACGCTAGTTTTTCTTAGTTCATATCATTGCGTATGAACAAAAAAGGACTCAGATCTTCGCGCGTTTTAGCTGCGAGTAGATATCACTAGCTTCTAGCTCTCTTTTGTGCTTAATATTCTTGAATACTCTTTCCTCAGCTTTCATTAAAGAATCTCGTAATCGCTTCACATCAGCCAACTTCACAGGCTTCAATAGGAAATCTTCAGCCCCTTCTTCAAGACATCTGCATTTTTTCAAAAAAGAAAAAGTAAAATATTAGTGATCTAATTCTTCAAAGTTGATAGCTTGGGATCAAGAAAATGGCCAGCTCATAACAATAAGCAACTACATGATTAGACTTTAATTTTGGTAAAGATGGTTCCTTAATAATAAACAAATGCATGTGAGGTGTCCATCACGAGGACTGGATTTATAAATGACCCTACCAAAGATTATGCCAACAAAATTAAAAGCATACATTATATAAAAAATCGGGGTTATTGACAAGCACATCACCGGCAATAGAATCAAATCTCTAGAGAAGATTTTGCTTAACTTATGACAGATTTGTGACAAAAGAAAAAAAAAACTTATGACGGATTATTCTTTTCTTATTTTGGGGACACAAGAAACAATTTCTTATTATTACATATTCCTAATATCCTTTTATTAAATCTTCTAAGGACCCACTAAAGTGACACCAAATCTTTTTGCTTTGATCAAAAGTTACAACCACCACCAATGTTACCCATGATAATTTAAAGAAACTATATCATTTCCATTATCTTGCTAATCTGATATGATTATAAAATTAAATTAAATTAGGTCAATGCATATTGATTAACGGTATCTTTTTAAAAATCCTGATTAATTAAAAGTTACCCTAAACAAAACCTCTTTTGATCATCCCAAAGTAATAAATGCAACAAAATCTAACAAAATTACTAGAGCAACATTAACCCTGAAACCCATAGGGGTTTCTTATTTTGTTTTTTTCTATAACTTTTCTGATTTAAAAAAAAAAAAAAAAAAAACTAAAATTACACCAATTGCGGGCCGTCACGTGTCGTGGAGCCCGCAAAATAGTGTAAGAAACGGACAGAAACCGTTCCGTTACTCGCGTCTTTTGTCACCGTTTTTATTGAGTTTGTGGACCCTACACACCACTTTTGGTTGCAGAAACTCACACGCGAAACCGCGTTAATGTTGCTCTAATGGTTTAATGAGGCATACCTATCGATACGAGGCAAGATGTTCTCTGAGGACATAATCACAACCGGTATTTCTCTGAAAGCTGATGATTCCTATAAAAATTCAAAACCCATAAAAAAGGTTAGATAAAAAAACTTTCATTTTTTATTTTCCAAATCAACTGAATCATCAAAAGAAAAAAAAACTTACTTTGATCTTCTTCAATAGTTCATAACCAGTCATCCCAGGCATAGAGTAATCCGTCATTATCAGATTAATCTTCAGATCCTGACAAATGTTATTCAAAAAACTTCAATACCAAAATTTGAATGGATTCTCAACAGTAATTAAGGATCATTACAATCAGATTTATTACCTGAAATCCAACAGAACTATTGTCTCCATCTAATCCAAGGTACTGCAAAGCTCTTGTCGCGCTATCGACAACAGTAACTGATCAATTTTCAAAAACAAAACTGTCAGATTTCGAACATCAAACAGATTCCTAAGATGAACAGAAGCTTCCCACATCTTACCTTTGCAGGAAGATACTTTGAGCAATCGCTCGATGAATTTCCGATCGACTATGCTGTCATCGACGGCGAGAACGTGAAGAAGCTCCGGCGATGCCAAGGAAGAAGTGTCGTTGGATATGTCAAACTTCTCCGGACGCATAACCTCCGCCATATCAACCAAAGATCGGTAAACGAGAGAGAATCTGCTTATGATTTGGAGAAGAAACTGAGAGAAATTTGATTTTGCAAAAGGAGGATGAAGGGAAAGGGGATTTATAAGGAAGAGTGGGGAAAAAGAGAGGGAAATATGATATCGAGAGATTCTGAGAGATCTTTGCATATCTGTGGGATTTTGTCTGTCAATTGCGCGTGGAATATTATTTGTTTACTCTCTTTCAAAAAAAGTCGTATTCAAAATTTGTCAAATTCAAATATAAATATAATCATCTGTAATAAAGTTTTCTGGAGGAAAAAATAATCAAAGTAGTCGAGTTCTTTTTTTTTTTTTTAAGTAGTCGAGTTCTTTATAAATTTTTTTTCTAAGAATAGTCAAATGATATTCTGAGTGGTGAAGAAAAATCATATCGGATATTCTGGAAGGGAAAAAGAATCATAGGTCGTATCAAGACTATCTCTCTCCAGTATTGTTCAGATCATGGAACTTTGATTTTGTATTTGTACATTTCCTATAGTTTCGTATTTCTCTTGAATTTTTCATTTAAACAGAATGTACTTAAATAGAAAATGTAATATTCGGTAAAAGAACATTTAATAAAGAAAACTTCTGATGAAGTTTAAGTAGTTTGTAAGCAAGTAGTCCGGTTTTCTTTTTCTGGCTGCCTGTGTTTTTGAACTAAATTTCATTTTTGAGGATTTTGTTGTTAAACTGGTTATTTGCATTGATTCTAAATACAATTATAACTTTCCCTTAATTAATCAATGATTGAAAATTTTACTTAAATAGACTGTAATTTAGTAGATGGTCTTCAAATACGAATTCAAATTTAGTGTTTTTCATTTAAAGCTTTTGGAACACACAATTTATAGATTAAACATACTCTTATCTTTCTGTTTTTCGTTAAAACATACTCTTATCTAAAAATAAAAGAGAAAAGGATATAATATATATATATATATATATATATATATATATCATGATTATTTGAAAATCTATAGTATATTCATGTCATAATGTATTATGTTCACGCACAACTTTGGTCAAGTTCAACTATATCACTACGTGTGAGGTTTGCTGATGGGGAAGAGATGATTTTGCACCGCAGAAAATGGTTAGGACCGCTGCGTGCTTCTTTTTAAAAAAAGAAGGCTAGAAAGTTTAACATGATGCAGATGCTATTAAGTTTAATTTAACATTAAGGATTTGATCTCTCTAAAATGTGAAATAATGATGCTTAGACTAATCAACTCTTTTTTTCTAAATGATGCCAGGGATACTTCTCTAAGTAGTAATAACCCACAGTATTAAGTGGCTTCATGTGTCGGCCTTTTTTTGTAAAACTATGTTTGTATTAGGGGCCGAACAGTTTTTTCACACTGGTGCCATTGGCACTCACATGTTTTATGTTTAGTTAGGAATGTAATGATTTTTAAGTACTTTCTCGTCTAGAAGTGCTTTTGACACGTTTCATCACAAGCTTATCTATCATATGCATAAGGTGCATTTGTTCCTTATGCGTTTGGTGCTTCTTCCAGTGCATTTGTTCCTTATGCGTTTGGTGCTTCTTCCAGTAACTCCATACGAGTCTAACGTCGATGTGTTACATTACGATTATCTAGATCATTAAAAATGTCTACTCGCGGTTAATCAAAGGCTACGATTATATGGCATACTATCATAATCATTAGCGTTTCTCACTTCGTCCTTCAGGCCTTGTGTGTCACATGCCCTTTTGTTTATTCTTGCTATGTTCACCAAATTCAGCTTCGGTTACTTAAAGTCGACGTTATATCTTTAATGTTTTGGAGTTATAAGGATATTAAGAACATAGCAGTAGCTCTACATCAACCTGAAGATTGGGTTGGCATTGTGACATTTGAAATGCCTTGTATGTTTTAAGATAAACCCATGATCTCCAATTTGGTACAACTATTCTTGTGGGGCTCTTTCTTTGTTTATGGATTTTGGATTCTGTATTTTTCTTGTCCTTGTTTTTGTGTGCGTCTTTGTGATTGACATTTCCATTAATTCTCATGGGTTTATTGTGTTGCTTTCTTGAACAGTCAGCTGCTGAAAAAGTGAAGGCCAGGATGAAGCTCCATCTTGATGAAACAGGTAAATTAGTCGGTCCCACTAGAGAAATTACAATGATGCTGCTGTCCATGCTTCTAGCAGTTCAGATCTGATTCTCTCGACAACATCTTTTAAGTGGGATCTATCTTTGAAATGTTACTGTTAAACGGTGGGGCTGTATTTTGGCACATAATGTCTTGGCATTGATTACTGATAAGGCTGTCTCGTTAGTCTAGTGCAAGATTATTGTAAATATATCCTAGAAGTTCTGTAGCGAATCGTAGCCTTTAACTTGGTTAGTTTCTTTCTAATGGTTAAATATTGTAGATAGGAGGAGACTGCTTTGGGGTATTCTGAACTTTTGTACGGTTCTAGTTAGATATAGGAGCACCCACAGGCCAAATTCATATTGGTAACCGACGATGATGTTACAAAGACAATTAATGTGACGGACATTGAAGGGAAAAAACGACAAATGGGGCCACAAGTCTTCTTAATGGAATGGTAAAACTTTTTGAACTCTCTTTCACTTCTTTATCACTCGAACCCAATCGATCCTTGGAACCCCATTAGCAGTATGTACATAAACTTGTAAATCTCATATTATGAAGGGGGATGGGGAGGGGGGGGGGGGGGGTTAGGTGATTGCAGAACAGAAGTCTAATTTTCTGGCATTAATATGATTTACGAGGCTCATTACAGTACTATTGCTGGTGTTAAGACTGAGCTCAAAACGACAGCACCTCAACAACTTGGCTCGTCCTCGGACAGAACAAACCTTTCGGCCAAGAGTCATCAAAACTCAGCATAGAAATGCGCCAAGTTCAAAATAGAGAGCAACGGTCTTCTCTACAAATGATAGACGACAAAACCAGTAAAAGTAGAGGAGCTGTCCAAAAGGAAGTTGCGAGGAAGGCCACCAAGACTTACACCAAAAGCACCACATCTATCCACAATAGATTCAGTCCGTTAGAGACCACAGCATCATGCTGAGATGAAGACATTTGTCTTCAGATCCTTACTTTGTGATTTACCTATATAAAAATATGTTTGTAATACACAAAAGAAAAATCAATAAAAAAGTATTCAACTTTTCTCTATTTACCATTTCTTTCAACCGTAACACAATTCTGTAGAAACAAGAACAAGAACAAAACTATAAGACTTGAGACACTTGATATCACTTCAAAAATATTTTTATTAGGAATCACCTAAATAATCTCTAAGGACTTGTTTAATCGGATTTATAAAATCACACACATACGTGTATCTTGACTGATCAATCTCAAACATACGTGTATCTTGACTGATCAATCCCGAACACTCCAAAACTTGATAATTCAAATATAAAGTTCTACCCTTACAATTCTCTCATTGTCGCTCTCTCAAAAAACAAAAACTCTTTTGTATCTTTTTCTTCTCAAAAAGCGCAACCTCTTTCTTAGGTTACCACCTTTTTTATATTTCTTCTAGATAAATATTCTCGACGATCTTCTTTCTTTATTTTGCTCAATGATTTGTGCCCACTTCAATTCTCAATCTCGTGTCTACCAAGTCACCCACAGGTTTAGGAAGTCGGTTCAACTCACAGACCTGTCTCCATCTTGAGCCGGTTTCAGTTTCCTCTAAGTTTTGATTCAACAATCTCTCCCTTTTTGTCTACATGAGTTTCATCATCCACATCCTGCACACAGTCACTTAAACATCGCTGTCAGTAACTACCATAAACATCCTGTTCCTAGCATGTACAAACTAAGCATGCAAAAACTATCAGCCGCAACTTCACTTCTGTCTCTGGATGTGAGACTTATCAGACAAAAATGTGATTAATAAGTAGAAGCTCCCCCATAACCTGAAACATCTTATCTTTCAATACCCGGACCAGTAAGACACAACAAGCTAAAAACAACAACCAGTGACGCAAGCATTCTAGATTCATCGTTAAGTACAGTTTACAATCAAGACCAGTTCTATCGAAATTTCACCATATCAGACATGTAACCTCACAACTTTATATTTGTTTTAACCTCTACACCGACATACTACCCTTATTATTGAATCATTTTTCTCTTATCTGCAAATTTTCACCCCTTATTGTTAATGAACCACATTTGCAACCAAACGATACTGCCTTTCCCAGCCGAGATGCAATCTTATCTTACTAATGCAGTACCTCTTTCCCTCAGGGTTCAGTCTAAATTTTATCAGTGTCTTATCTTACAAAATGTTCATGTCATTGGAAGAGTTATCCTGTTGTCTTAAGAGCAATTCAGCACACGATTGTTTTCTAACTTAATTAGGTACTGCTTTTCTCAGCTGAGATGCATTCATACCTCTCACACATTGATGTTTTTTTAAATATTATTATAACGTGTGCTCTAAGATTTCTACAGGCCTCTTCTTAACAATCTATAACCTTAACCTCTTTTAGACAGAGAAAAGAATCTCGTCAGGCTTTACAAGGTATAGTGAACTTTTCAAAAGTGTAGACTCAACTAAGTCCAAACAGTGATCAAACTCAGACACAAACTCTTGTAGCAGCCTGATCCAACATGAGTGTTTATCTTCCTGAGACTAATATTTGTAACTTCTACCAGAATTTCCAAGGTAGTTTGATAATCTTCACTAGGGTGCAAAAATTAATTATACTAGAGAGATTTATTATGTGCAAAGGAAAATCATCTAGAAGCTGTTTCAGTGATCAGAGGAGTTTGACCTCAAGAGCCTCTTGTACATAAAAGAGACTACCGAGATCCAACGGTTTACGAAACACATATACCAACTGGTTTTCTGAGGTCTTATGTCTGAAAATGGTTAGTTTTTCTTCTAACAAGTTGAACACAAAATGATGTTTAACAGTAATGTGCCTAGTCCTAACATAAGCCTTTCTTTTGCACACAAATTGATCAAGTTTAGTATCATTGCACGCAAACCTTTCGGAGTTAGTAATGTTACTGTAACCATTGATCAAGTGTCTCATCCTGAGAACCTGAACGCAACGCTTCCCGAGAGCGAAATACTCCTGCACTGTGGCTAGGTACGCATCATGACAATCACCAATGTACAGTTCCTGCAACTTGTACCAGCATCCATCATGAAGAACTGCAAAAGACACATTCTTTTCAGTTAGTTCATGAAAGTTTCATACTAGTTCCCTTCGAATGAACTCAATCACTCACTTTACTCCATGGAGATAGCCAGGTTGTGATAAGAATTCCAAATCTTCACACAAACCAAGATCAGTACACAGCTCAGGTTGACTGGATTTGTTGTACACCAAGCTGATCATGAGCGCCTTATTGTGTTGAACCACCAATTAAAAAATACTGTGTAAGCTCACAAGCTTGCTTGCTTCAATGTCGAAGCATCTTTTCAGGCTTAGTGCTCCCAGTTCATGATCTAGGCATCTTCTTAAGGTGGAAGTAAACCAGTTCTCCGGCAATAATTAACTAGTACTCTTGTTTTCACTTATACGGACAGTTCCTCACAATTAAGTTGCGGAGATTTTCCATCTTATGATTTTTCAACCTGACTCTGAATTTGCATCAGCCCATCACAGCAATGCAAACATTTCAGGTAAGATCGTGGTTTCCACACTTTTGACTTCACAAGTTTCAAAATTTCTTCATTCATATGATTCTGCCACTGGTTTGAGTCATGTTTGACTGATTCCACGATTTCCTTTGCTCTCCACATGTAGCAGTTACTCCAGGTTAGAATCCCTGAGAGAATCACTCTCCCTTTCTCATCAACAGCTCTGCATTATGTCCTAGTGAACATTACCATCAGTCCTTCATCACACAGTTGACTCACGCTAATGAGATTTGATTTTAATCCTTCCACTAAGTTGATGTTTACCAGAGATGGTTGTTGAATGTGATCGACTGACCCAACTCCTTGGATTCGCTTCACAGTGACGAGGATACAAATCATCCTTAGCAATCCAGACTTTCCCAAACCATCTTCTCTCGATGAAACACTTTCCAGCCTTCCGAGTTTGATGAATTTTGTGAAGAAATCGATAGCAAAATGCCTTCTTATATCCCATTCTACCACACGCAAAGCACCCTCTATGTTTGATGGCCGGTGGACTCACAACTGTTTCTTCTTTTTTCTTTGCAACACCCACAACTAATTTTCCGCTGACAGTTGTTTTGACTTTCACCTCTCCAATTGTGACTTAATTATCCTTTTCATTAGTTGATCCTGAACATGTGCCTTTTTCGGTTATGGTCACTTGTTCCTCCAATGGATTTGTTGCATGTACAAATACTATTGAGGCGGATTCCTTCCCACTGTATCCAAGACCCCAATTAGCTTTTGGAGGTTTTTCTATTGTCAAGAGCTGATCAAGATCTTTAGTTCCTCGGTTCAGCATCCGAATCATCTTGTGATTCTCGGTTAAATCTTGCTCTAATCCACGAGTGATATATCATGGATTTTAACCACTTTTATCCATGGTATATGAGTGTTTTAGAATACATTTATTTTTATTTAAAGTCTTTTTAGAGTATTTACAGGTTCAGGTATGTTTTGGAGGAAAGTGGTGATTTTGGAGTCTTTTGGAATCTTTTGAGGTGCAGAACTGCACAGACATATCAGATGTATAGACATGGATGGAGACCTTCCGGTGAGGCGATTGAGCTGATATTTTTACACAAGATATATATTTCAGTTAGATTTCCAATGCCACCGGTTTGAGGTCAATCCAACAGTTAGATCGGAAGTTATGCCAGTTTTACTGAAGAGTGGTCAGTCTGCCTCGCGAGAGGAAGCTGTCGAGAAGATGAAGGAATGTCGAACGACGGTGATCCCAGAAGATGGGCCGAGTATATTTCAAGACCGATTTAATCCCAGAAGCCACCACAAATTACCATAATGCCCCTGCACGACCTAAAATCCTATTTATGTGTTTTCTAAGCCATTGTTGACGGCTACGCTTTATTCTATTCTTTGTTCTTAGTTTTAGGGCTGGAGAGAAGAGAGGAAATTCTTCAGAGTCCTCTTGGAACTCCATTGGTTTTTGTTTTTATATCTATTGCAATTTCATATCTATTCATCTATGATTTTTGTGACAACTATCATGTATGAGTAGATCCACCTGCTCGGTTTAGGAATTTCTAGGATTTTGATGAACTTCTGAATTATATGATTGTTAGGATATCTATAGATCTCTACATCAGGGTAGCTTGTAATACAAGGATCTAGAGTAGTTGGAAAACCACGAGAATGTGACTAATTGTTTGAACCTAGAATCATAGGACAATTGAGAGGCACAAGTGTGTAATCAATTTATCGGAACCCGAATCCTGCTGGATTAGATACCTAGGCGCATACGAGAGTTGGTCTAGGAATTTAGTTGAAAATATTCGATCAGATCGATAACGCTTGTCTGAGGAAGCATCGATCGACGCTCATTCCTTGTGCGCATGCAAGAGCTGGAACAAAGACTTAGTCAATAGATTAGACTCACAGCAAGATCTGGTTGTCTTTTGCATTAGATATCGAGTTTTAGGATCAATCTTTAGCATCTATACATTATTGTTCTGATAACCTGAATGAAACCCTAAGTCTAGCAACCCATCCTTCCATCAAACAAACAATCTCTTTAGAACAACTGCCTTGTTCAATCTGTTTACTGCTTTATTTACTGTTTTACAATCTATTTACCTAGATTAATCGTGACTTACTTGAGTTTATTGTGTGTCCATGTTTCCTGTGAATTCGATCCCTAAGTACTACAACTGAACCTCTTATTTGAAAGAGTAAAGTTGCTCAAAGGGTAATTTGAGTGATATCAAATTTGGCGCCGTTTCCGGGGAGCATTGGATCGCCATTAGACTCAATTTATTTGATTTTGTCTACGTCTCTCTATATTAGCTTATTTACATAAAAAAAAATTATTGTGTTTCAGGTACATCCATATGAGTACCAGGAGCAACAAGGGGGATATGGCTCATGCTAGTAGAGCCACATGATTTAGAACGCGTGATCCATAAGTCTAAGAGGGCAGTCGACACCCTCAAAGCAGCGATCAACAACATTGAAATCCAAATATCGAACGACACTAATCATCTAATGTCGATCGACATTCTCCAAGCAGCAGCGATCAAAAGCGTGAACCAAGCATCGAACGATGATATTCATCATGTGTCGGACAACACTGTTCATCCTAGTACTATTCATCCTGACATTGTTCACCCGATCATTGTTCACTTGATCACTGTTCAGCAGATCACTGTTCATCCCGCGTCGATCGACACTATTCATCCAACGTTGATTGACACTGTTCATCCATTGTCCATCGACACTATTCATCCATTGTCGATCGATACTGTTCATCCCGCGTCGATCGACACTGTTCATTCCACGTCGATCGACACTGTTCACACGGTACTATTCATCACGATACTATTCATCGAGACATTGTTCATCCTAACACTGTTCATCGCGGCACTGTTCATCACGGCACTATTCATCACGGCACTGTTCATCAAGTCTCGACCGACACCATTTGCATGGACAAAGAGAATGTCGATGTGCTCATACTTAAGATCGATGAGAATAGGATGTTAAAAGACGAAGAAGGTCAACCTCGCAAGAACGTAGGACAATTGATTAATGCTCAGGGTTCTGTCATCCTTGATGTGATTGATGTTGCTGAGACGAATGACTTTGATATGGGTCGTAAATGGTATGATGGGGTGGGTGAAGACCCCTTTCAAGGTCTTCCTCATGAGGATCCCAAGAATCACATCGATACACTTGAAGATTTAGTATCAAGGAGTGAACAGAATGAAGTGTCTGAATGTCATATGATATGCAAGATATTCCCTTATTCTATCTCTGGGAATGCAATTAGATGGTTCAGTCAACTACATCCAGGATCTCTAACCAGCTGGGAGGACATTAAAAGAATTTTCCTTTACAAATTTCTTGATGATGCTGAAGAAAATCGAGAAAAAGAGAAGAATGATAAGTGGGACAAGCTCGTTGAAAGATGGCAGATAAAGAAGAAATATATGATTACAAGGGAGATGATTGACTACATTATGGCAAATATTGACGAACAACATGGATCTGGAAAGCCGAGCAAATAATAGGAAGCTGATATTAGTCATCCGACCTCAGAATCGATCGACATCCCAACCTCAACATCGATCGACATTAGCACCTCAGCATCGATCGGCACAAACTCTTGTTGTCGATCGACACCACTCGAAATTCCTGAAAGATCGAGATGTCCTCAGGATATTGCAGACTCGACACAGAAGATCACTAATGTACCAAGTTGTTATCCTGCCTTATATGTAGGCAGAGAGATTACCATGGAAGATCTCTTGGAGCCAGAGGATAGAAAACAGCTTGGAGATTTGGATTCGAGTAAAGAAGTTTCTACAGAATACTTCTTGGAGCTAGAGAATGAAGAACAGCCTAAATATTTGGGGCAGGACTTGGAGATGAAGCTTGATCAGCACACTTCGGAAAAGGATCTGGAAACTTCACCAAAGGTAGCATCGTTCGACACCAACATGAGAGATCAATCGACACCCGCCCTTCATCATCGAACGATACCCACCCTACATCGATCGACATGCAACAGACATCATCACTCTACACCTACTCGACTGCATTGATCGACACCCACCTGATGATATCAATCAATACCCATTGTTGGACGAATTGCCAGGATACATAGTTGACCTGGAACCAATTGGAGCAAGAGAGTACAAGTCTGAGGCCTCACACCTTGCTCTCACCAAACATCCGAGACCACCTATCTGCGCAGAAGAAGCTACTGGGTTTCACAAAAAAATAAAGAGGATACATGACCCTATGAAGTTTGTGGTTCCGTGCGTTGTATTTGAAGCTGAATTTCCTATCCCACCAGATAAAAGTGTGCATCTTGGTTCCTACAATGGAGTATTTTATGATCATATGTATGCAATAGCTTCTCAGAGAGGGTTCAGAGTTAGAAATGATGTTTAGCCAACAAAGGCAATATCAAACGATATCAACAAACCGGCATCGATCGACACTACAACTTCAACATCGATCGACGCCCATCGTGTATCAGAGCAGAATGAGTTTAAAGTGTATCAAAATCTTTTTGATGGAGGCACCACCACGCGATTAGACAAGTCTGGGGGAAAGAAGAGGAGGAATGGAATAAGAGGAAAAGGACTAATGGCAGTTCTCAGTTATCATTGATTCCTCGCTTCTAAAATGGTGTCAGGAAATCCAGGGTGCGCAGCAGATGTTTTACACAACCATTTGCAAAGCTTCGAGCACTCCTTATTGCTGAAATAATAGACAGAGGAGAAGAGTTTGTTGGAGATGCTTTCACAAAAGAATGATAAAGCTTCAAAGAGTGGACATTGAGACTTGATTTGGAGCAAGTTCTCATTCTCCTCCAGACTGAATTAGATCTCCAGAAGTCAAGCTAATGACTAAAAATAAGCGCTTAGTGGGAGCCAACCCACTGTTTTTGTTTTAAATTTGATTTTAATTTTATCTATTACTGATGTTCATTTTTATTTATTGCAGGTAAAAAAAAAGATGAACAGTGCACGACGGTACTGTAACAGCGCCGAGCGACACTGTAAAAGTGACATTGATCGATATTGTAGCTGCGATATTGTAGCAGAGTTACTGTTCATCGGAAAAAAATCAGACAAAAGAAGACCCGAGGAAGATGAGTTTGCACAAGAATCGACGATGGCTGCGCAACATCGATCGACAGAGCATTAGGAGTATCGATCGCCACTTAACTATGTTGGTCGACATTCATATTAAAAGCAGGTATACCATTTTCCTTTTTAAATATTGTTCTTATGATTTATTTTTCCACCAATCTTAGACTGTATAACACTGGTGACATTGTTATTTAAGTCTGGGAAAGGTTCTACTGATATTGTGTTTTAGTAAGCAAAAAAAATAAAAGATCCACGTAGACGATTGCTCAGCCATCGACTGATGAGACCAGGTCGATATCGATCGACAGCAAATCAACAACAACGATCGATTGACACTTCATTATATTGATCGACAATGACATCAGCGAGCAGGTTATCGTTCTTACTTGTTACATTGTGTACTTATGATTTATGTTTTCACCATAACTCCGACTGGATTTACACTGGGACAGTGTAATTTAAGTACGGGGGGGGGGGAGGTTTACTGATATTATTTACTTTGTGAGTCTTATTAAATGGTTTTTAAAAAATTTTATTGAGTCAAGAAGGGGATGATGAGCTTTTTCAATTTTTACTTGTTATCTAACCACTCTCTAGTACGATTCTTAGATTTACTGACAGTAGAGTGTACTAGAGATACCAAAGTGGATCACCTGTCAACTATGACCACACTTGCTGAGAATGTTGGAAGGAACCAAAGCTGACCTCCAACCTAATTTGACTTAACTGCTTGTCTTGGGGCTTGGTATACAATGGGCAGGATTCCTCCTGCAAGTCTGGAAGGTAAAGTATGTGTGTTTCAGATTCCCTTTTCTCTCTCTCTTCAGCATCTTGAGATATAAAAGATTGAAATTATTTCCTGGAAGAGGCACAGGGGTAAGAGTGTCTCCTGTGATCCCATTATTCTAATTCTGGAGGGAATGATCACACATTGTGGAAACGAGGGGTAGGAGTGTCTCCTGTGACCCCAGTATTCGCTACACATTGTCAAAACAAAGCTACAAAAGTAGACAAGTCAATAAGCATCATCGTTCATTGGAGTTGAAACTATAAAGATTCAGAGAAGAGAGAAAGACAGAAGAAAGAGATCAGAGGAGACTATCTATGTATTCAGAAACTTACTTGAGTAAGAGTTCAATTGTCTGTTGATCGATACTCCCAAGGTAAATCCTGCACTTTTCATATGTAAGAAATGAGGTTAGTAGAGGGGTTAGTCAGACATGATTTGCTAAGTTGCTGGCTAAATGAATTTGGTTGCTAAGCTAGGATAGGGTATATAGAATGCCTCTAAAGTTGGAATTGATTTGATGTGACTTGCAACATTATAGAGGTGATGATAGTAAGTTTTAAAATTGTGTGAGTCCCTGCTGTTTTCAAACTTCTTTCACAAGACTACTCTTGTTTTTGCTCGAGGACAAGTAAAAGGGTAAGTTTGTGGGAGTTGATACACCATGGATTTTACCCATGTTACATTTATTGTTATTTGGAGTCTTTTTAGAGTATTTACAGGTTCAGGTATGTTTTGGAGGAAAGTGGTGATTTTGGAGTCTTTTGGAATCTTTTGAGGTGCAGAACTGCACATATATGTCAGATATTTAGAAATGGATGGAGACCTTCCGATGATGCGATTGAGCTGATATTTCGACACAAGATAGAGATTTGAGTTAGATTTCCAATGCCACTGGTTTGAGGTCAATCCAACGGTTTGGTACGAAGTTATTCCCGTTTTCCTGAAGAGTGGTCAGTCTGCCTCGCGAGAGGAAGCTGTCGAGAAGATGAAGGAATGTCGATGACGGTGCACCCTTGGTTTCGATCGACGGTGATCCCAGAAGATGGGCCGATTCTATTTCAAGACCGACTTAAGCCCAGAAGCGACCACAAGTTACCAGAATGCCCCTGCACGATCTAAAATCCTATTTATGTGTTTTCTAAGCCATTGTTGACGGCTACGCTTTATTCTTTTCTTTCTTCTTAGTTTTAGGGCTGGAGAGAAGAGAGGAACTCCTTCAGATTCCTCTTGGAACTCCATTGATTTTGGTTTTTATATCTATTTCATTTCATATCTATTCATCTTTGATTTCTGTGACAACTATCATGTATGAGTAGATCCACCTGCTCGGTTTAGGAATTTCTAAAATTTTGATGAACTTCTGAATTATATGATTGTTAGGATATCAATAGATCTCTACATCAGGGTAGCTTGTAATACTAGGATCTAGAGTAGTTGGAAAACCACGAGAATGTGACTAATTGTTTGAACCTAGAATCATAGGACAATTGAGAGACACAAGTGTGTAATCAATTAACGGAACCGAATCCTGCTGGATTAGATACCTAGGCGCATACGAGAGTTGGTCTCGGAATTTAGTTGAACATATTCGATCAGATCGATAACGCTTGTCTGAGGAAGCATCGATCAACGCTCATTCCTTGTTCGCATGCAAGAGCTGGAACAAAGACTTAGTCGATAGATTAGACTCACAGCAAGAGCGGGTTGTCTTTTGCATTAGATATCGAGTTCTAGGATCCATCCTTAGCATCTATACATCATTGTTCTGATAATCTGAGTGAAACCCTAAGTCTAGCAACCTATCATTCCATCAAACAAACAATCTCTTTAGAACAACTGCCTTGTTCAATCTGTTTATTGCTTTATTTACTACTTTACAATCTATTTACCTAGCTTAATCGCGACTTACTTGAGTTTATTGTGTGACCACGCTCCTTGTGGATTCGATCCTTAAGTACTACAACTGAACCTCTTATTTGAGAGAGTAAATTTGTTCAAATGGTAATTTGAGTGATATCAACGAGCGTTGGTCTGCTCTTCAGTAAAAGCTTCCCTCATCTTGGCTACTCGATCTTCTAAAACTTGATTCTTTTGCTTTTCATCCATCAGTTCGGACTTCGGCATGAGGTTCTCCTTATCTTCAAGATCACCAGAATCAATAGTCAGAATATTTATCTGAGCCTTCAGCTTAGCAGTATCCTTTATCAGCTGAATATTCTCGTGACTCAGTTTCATGCATTGGTCGTACATCTCATGATACTCTTTCTTGACATCAATCTCATCTTTTTCATTATCTGACGACTCGGAGTCTGACTGTGCCTTTTCTGATCCTAGTAGTGCCACGAAGTTCAATAACAAGTCCTTGGAGTCGTCTTCTTCTTCCAATTCAGTATCACTGAAGCAAATCAGTGACTTCTTAGCCGTCTTTTGACTATTTGGACATTCTTCCTTCAGATGTCTTCTCCCTTTGCATTCAGTGCACTTCATTTCCTTCCGTTTAAACAAGGGACATTCGCGTTGAAGATGACCATACCCCTCACATTCATGACACTGAGCATCTTTCTTCCAATCCCTTCGGTCTTCATAAGATCTCGAATTCCGCTGGTAGCCACCTCTGTTGGAACGACCAAAGGTTCTGGACACTCCTTTGTCAAGTCTTTTTACCATATTGTTGAAGCTCTTTGCCATCAGACTGACATCAGCTTCCAACTTCTTCACTCTCTCATCATCTGTATTAGCGGCGAAAGCAATCCCTTTAACTGGTGGTGGGAGATCTTCTGTTTATTCCAGCTTATATGACATGAGTAATCCAACCAGTTTATCGAACTTGGTTTCATCCGAGTTCATAGTGGCCTTAATCACTGCTTTGTAAGCTTCAAAGCGCTTAGGTAGACACCTGGTGAGTTTCTTGACCAGTTTCTTCTCCGAATACTTCTCACCTAGTACAACTGCTTCATTTGATATAGTATTTAGCTTGGCAGTGAAGGCACCTAGAGGTTTATCTTCTTCCATTCTCAGATTCTCCCACTTTGTTTCAAGATGGTCAAGACGAGTTCTTTTCACACTCGTATCTCCTTCGAAATAGTTGACCAGTGTATCCCAAGAATCTTTGGCAGATTCACACCCTTGGATTATTTTGAACTGGTCAATATCAACAGCTGAGAAGATTGTGGAGATGAATTTTGACGCATTCTTTTCTTCTGTCGTCCATTGTTCCAACGACTTACGTACCTCCTTCTTTTTCTCATCATACATGGTAGGTTCTGACCAACCATTAACCACAGCCGACCAAGCTTCTTCGTCAATACCACAAATTACATGTCTCATGTGAACCTTTTAGTGACCAAAGTGGCCACCATCCAACATGATTGGCTTTTGGACAGAATCAGTTCTTTCATGTGTTCCATGTTCTTCCTAAGATCTCAACCTGTAGACGACGCTGATATCGTGAGGTTAACCTGGCTCTGATACCAATTGTAGAAAGAAACAGGAACAAAACTGTAAGACTTAAGACACTTGATATCACTTCAAAAATACTTTTATTAGGAATCAATTACACAGTCTCAAAAAACTTGTTTAATCAGATTTATAAGATCACACAGACATGTGTATCTTGACTGATAAATCCCTAACACTCCAAAACGTGGAATTCAAACCTAAGGTTCTACCCTTACAATTCTCTCGTTGTCGCTCTCTCAAAGAAACAAAAACCCTTTTGTCTCTTTTTCTTCTCAAAAAGCGCAGCATCTTTCTTAGGTTACAACCTCTTTTTATATCTCGTCTAGATAAATATTCTCAACGATCTTCTTTCCTTTTTTGCTTAATGACTTGTGCCTACTTCGATTCTCAATCTTGTGTCTACCAAGTCACCCACCGGTTTAGTAATCGGTTCAACTCACATACCGTCTTCATCTTGAACCGGTTTCAGTCTCCTCTAAGTTTTGATTCAACAAATTCGATTGGTTGAAATAAAACTAAAGTATTATCGTAATTATTGATAAACTAGGTGATTTTTCCGTGCTCATGCACGGATATAAATATTTATAAAGTAAATATATATTATAATAATTTATTGCTATTTAATTTTGATTTTAAATTGATTTATAATTTTTATGCATAATATATATTAATAATATTACATTACTTTAGTTTAGATATATGATTTTAGATATGTTAGATTAGATCTAGTCGATTTAACTATCTTTTGGGTATATTGGATTGCATCTATTTCTCTGAATTCAACTATAATATTTTTTTACTCTAAATCTATAAAAATTTTGATTAATTTTCTTATTTGCATTTAGGTTGGTTGTTTTCTTATATATGTTAATATATATTAGGAAGATTATGTATAACTTAAGATATATTGTGCTTAGAATGAAATAAAAAATAAAATAAAATGTTCGATTCAAAATTACGTAAATTAGTATATTGGTATTATTCTGAAGTCTCATGCATATATCTATAAATTTTACAAAAGAACTAAATTCTAACAGTTGGTTAATATTTTATTTTTCATTTTAATGTGTTTTGAGTCTTCCTATAATGTATATTTATAAAATAAATTATTATTATTACAAAATTATATTTTCTTATTGTTGTTAAATCTATGATTTTAGATCTAAGTTGGGTTAGTCGAGTCACTCATATTATGGGTATATTGAGTTACATATATTCTTTTAAATTGAAATGGAAGTATAATTTTTTTTTTTTTAATAATTAAGCCAAGTCAAATTAATTTTATTTATCATTAAATTTGCGTGTATTTTCATAATATATATCAAATTAAATGTTATTTTTTAAATATATTAGAAAATAAAGCGATGATATATAGGAAGTTACATACATAAGTAACTGATACATTTTTGGAAGCTCATGAAGACATATCAATATTTACAATAACTAAAATATTTTTATAATTTCGAAATAATTTTATGAATATTTATTAAATTATATTTTTTGCTGTGAATGAAGATATTACAATCAACTAAATATAAGAAAAAATAATATTTAAATAATACTAATTATAAACTATTTTTTGTCAACTAAATATATATCAGCTTATGTTACTTAATTAGTTTATGTAATCATCTAAAACAATCAAATAGATATATAAAAAATATTTCTATTACTTTGAAAATATATTGTTGTACTGTTTAAAATTATGTTTTATAAGAATGTTATTTCTGTTTATAATATCAAGATTATCTGTGAAAAATATAATTATAAAGAAATTATTTTATTAGTATATTTTATGTTATCAAATTTTTTATTAAAAAATGGAATATTACTATTATGTGAACTTTCCTTTTAAATGAAATCTTATTATTTATACATATAATTTCGTTTTTAAATTGTTTTTAACTATATAAACGTTTCCTTTTTATTATATATGTTATTTGGAAAATTTTATAAAGGAAACTAAATAGAAATTCAATAATGGTATTTAAATATAATATTTTTATTTCATTAAGGATATCAATGTAAACAACCATCGTGAGAGTTAACGTGAGTGTGACACATAGGAAACTGACTTCTCAAATAATATTATAGAGATTTAGAATTAGTGGACAATCTACTTTTTCAAAAGTGAATTAACTTATACCATTAAGATATCTCCTAGATATTATTTGTGAAGTGATTTGACACATGTTATTACTGCATCCAATTTCAACAAGAAAAGATGATATTTACAAAAAATATGACATGAAATTAACTTAATTGTTACATGTGCAATTTTTTTTTTGTCATAGTTACATGTGCAATTTTCCTTATAAAACTTTAGTTTTTGGTAAGATTTTTAAATATAGTAATGACTATCAATACATATATCATCATTAATGTCAACTTTCTATATAGATATTTATTTTTGGCAAAAATTGTGAAAATATATTAATAACTCATATATTTAGTTTTAATATTACAAAATTATAAATATATTTCTTTTTAATATTACGAACTTTAGAAATATTATGTATTTTTATGTTTTGAAAATTATATATCTAAAAAAATTTTCTTAATGTTATACAATTTTATTTAATATATTTTAACCAAAATAAAAAAATATTTCCAAGATTACAATTTTAAATATATACATAAACATTATTAAATATAAATTTTAAAAGAAATTATTTATTTTTTCTTAACTTTTACATTATAAGTCAAATTATAATTTTATTTTAAAAGTTTTTATTTATGCACATGGTGCAGAAAAACACCTAATAGTATATATGATAAATTGATAGTATTAAACCTATTAGTAGAAACATAAAATAAAACAGGGAATATATATATATATATATATAAGAGTTGCGTCTCTAAGTCAAGTTATTGTCATTATTTTCTAATACAACCAAATAAAACGATTTTTAAAGGACCAAGAAGATCACATACACACACATAGTGGCCAAAAGTTACTCCCAAGTCACAACTGTTTCCAGTTCAAATATATCTAAGATATAGAGTTAATAATAATTTATAAGGAGATAGGAAGAATCATATCTTGCCCATTTGGCATTTGCTGCCATCGTTAGTAGCACCGTGCCTGGAAACGCTACACTGACATATTTTAAGATCTCATTGGCTTCAAGCTGTACGTCTCACTGCCAATCACAAATTAGGTTTTCGAATTTACAGATGATAAAAGAGTATTTTATTAATTTTCTTACACTCACCCGAAATAACCTAAAGTAAAATAAAGCTTGTGGATCAATCTTTTATAGAATTTCTTTGGGTCTAACTGGTTTTTGTTACCACCGCAAACACGACTTTTGTAGTTAGTAGCAGTTGTTGGTGTTTTACAACGATCATAAAAATGTTATAAATCGTTTAAACCGCTCCAAACTTCTTAAAATTAATAGTTGGTTCCGTTAGTATTTGCGGTTGCGGACGGTTGCAGGTAGATAAATAAATATAACTTTTTGACAAAATATTTTAAAATTTAAAATTATGTTTTTAAAACTGAAAGATTATATATAAAAATATAACATTTTATATTTAAATTTAAATTCACTAACAGTATCATATTTTATTTTATAAAAATTTAAACCAAAAATATTCACTATAATTTTTAAACATAATATATATACATATATATATAAACGAACAAAATATTCTTTCAAAAGTTTTGATATAAATCTACATATACATTTTTTAGATTTACAAATATCCACAAACACACTAATTTCTAAATGTTGTACTAGTCGTACAAATCGCTTAATAACACTAGAAATTAGAGCAACATCCGCAAACACACCCGCTCGCTCTGTTTGAACCAGTCAGACATTTAATCTTTAGATATAATAAAAACACCTCTAATTGTTGGTTTTAAATGGAGTTCTCTGACATTAAAAAATTAAAAATAAAATAAAATAAGAAAAGAGAAATTGAAGAAGTTCTCAAACAAACACATGCAACTGTAAACCCCACGTGTTTATCAATCAGTGGTCAATTGTTCCTTAAATTTTTAAATTTAAATATATAACTAATTTAAATTACAAATACCAGTACTTAATTAAAATGAACCTCACATTAGAGCATCTGCAAAAGCAATTTTAAATGTGAAGTTTTACATACTCGTAAATATAATTTCAAAACTTTAAATTTTGAAATTTTATACAGTGAACCTTTATATTTGAAGTTCCTTACTTTTTAGTCCATATACAATTATATGTTTTTCAAATTATCTTACTAACTTTTATAGTTATCTGGTCATTATAATTTTTTATCTTATGCAAATACAAATATATTAACTACAGTACAGTAAAATATTATATAAAACAATATTACAAAACAAATTATAAAATGAAAAATTCAAAAAGATAAAATTATATGAAAACAAAGTTATAATATCAACTAATGAAAGTACAAGATTTTAACAATTTTTAACTTGTAATCTGCAAATAAAAATAAAAAGACTCAATTATTATTTTGAAATGCATTTATTATGCTATTAAAAGATATTATCTTACAAATTAATAATGTCTTCAATATTTTTATTATACACTTTATTGTTAAATAAAAATTTATGATTTTTGTTAACTTTTATCAATAAAAACGACTAGTATAAAATATAAAAGTTTTAAAGTTAATTTTTTTTTTAAGAAGAGTATCCTCAAATTTCAAATTTGAAGTTTTGCTAAAAATGAAGTTGATTTCGAAGATGCTCTGAGCGTCTTACGGTTGGAGTACTCTAAGCTACTCAGAGTCGGAAGCAGAGATAATGATGAGGTTTAGGGCCCTAAAGCCTCTTCCATTATTATTTCTGATATTTGGATATTTGACTCTCGTTAATCATTTATCCTCTAGGACCTCCACAGCTTATTTATCATTTAAGCATAACAGAGAAAAACAAAACTGTTTGTCTGAAATTTCTAACAACTCTTAGTTTATATATATTGACATAAAATCACAACGAGAATCCGAAAACAAACTTTGTTCCAAAAGAGATATTATTATACTGACCAAACCTGGAAACAGAAACGGAGGGACTCTACCAATACTGATACTAACAAAAGAACTCTACCAATCTCTAAACCAAGGCTCACTGAACAACCATCTTGATGACATATGTTATCTGCACGTTAGGTTATAAACAACCAAAATCTGCTAATGAGACAAAACATATGCATAGATATAATCATATAACCAATGGTGTACAAAGTTTACAAATGCAAAGCGTACCTGATGGAACTAAAGAGGAAAATGCTCCATATCCATCGAAGGAAAACCTGTTTGCGCCATTCTGATCCCTCTCAGTAAGCTCTTTGCCTTTTCTTTCTCCTGTAAACAATGAATGCTATCTCATCATGTCACAACTTAAGTATAATAATAATAAGTATATCAGGATATACTCTATACCTTTAAAAACTTAAAAACTGTTAACAAAAGCTGGAGCCGAAGAAACTTACAGGGCCACTGTAATCGAGAAGACGAGTGCAATACACTTCTGCTTCGTCAAACTTCTTGTTGGTCTTCAAATGTGTAGCAAGGAAAACCAAGGCCTCAAACATGTTTGGTCCTTCTAATCCTTCAGCATCCATTCTCTCTAAATCCTTCTCGAAGTAAAATGCAGCTTCTTCATTACGTCCAAGCTTCTTGTGAAGCTTCGCCAGCTGGTTAAGAGCTATTCCTTCCGTGTCACCACAGTTCACAGCTCTTTTGTAACAGTTGATGGCTTCTTCAAGCATGTGAAGCTGTTCGCTTTGATAACATTTACCCATCGCTATCCACAACCTAGAATCGTTCGGAAGAAAGAATATGGATTTGCGGAAATAGTGAAGCGCATAGAAAGGCATCCCCATCATCTCATACGCTTGTCCTAACCCATACCAAGCTCGATAGTCACAAGGGTTTATATCAACAGCTCTTCGATATGCATCAATGGCAGCAGAAGTGTTCTTCATCTCAACATATTCATGGCCCATAAGCGTCCACGCAGACAAGTACTTCTTGTTCAGCTTCAAAGCTCTCCGGAAGTACATTACTGCTTTCTCATGCTGCCCCTTTAAACTGTAGTAATTGCCAACGATGCAGCAAGACTCAGGTCTGTATTTATCAGTCAAAAACACCTTGTGCGCAAGGTAACTCAGTGCAGCACATGCTTCTTTCGCATACAGAACGTTGGAATACAAGTCCATATCTTCCACACGGTAGGGATCATTTCTCAAAAGGTCTTCAAACATGATTTCAACCTGGTCAAACTCCCTAAGACAATACTGAACTTTTGCAGTTTGAGCTTGGATGTAATTGCTGAAACTGAATATGCCTTGCAGATACTCGTACTTGGCCAATGACTCAGTGTGCATTCTGAGTTCTTGATAAGCACTGGCAAGAAAAAACTCCTTCATCCAGTGATTGTTTAGACTAAGGCTGTTCAAGATTTCGATTGACGTACACAGAGACTGAAGCTCTGACCAGGCACTCCAGTTCCACGGATAGCTGTTCACAGACTCCACGAGGCAGGTAAGGGCAAGACTTTCATTTCCTTTTTCTTTAAGAACCACACCATACAAGTATAATCCAAAAGAATCAATCGCTCCAGTCCTCTTCAGGGCTGACAATTCCCTCTCCAAAGATACCAGCTCACGGTTAATGGCATCACTCTTACCCAAGGGGCCTTCAAGTTCTATCATTTCTTCCTCTTTCCGTTTCTCCCCAGCCTTCATAGAAACCATAACCAAGTGAATAACATGTTATACAGCTCTAGCTAAATAAGAAAGTAAGAGATAGAAGATACCAGATAGAGGGCGTAGCAACGCAAGAAGACAGATTTCTTGCTCATTTGATCACGAAGGACATGTGAAGCACGTCTGTACTCTCGACAATCGAAGTAGGACTTTGCTAAAAGGTAAAGGTCACCATCAATCACTTCGTCTTCTTGAGGTAGAGGAGTAGCTGGTGGTTGGGAGAAGCCAACGGAAGGTTGTGGTGTTGAAATAGATTCATTAGTGCCGAACCTTCTCCGGATGCTAGAGCTTCCTCGCTGGAACCTCGTATTGGAAGGTGTAAAGTTAGATGGGTCTTGCTCTATCCCCACAAGCTGCTCTCCTGCCCTGCAACGGTAACAAAAAGAGATGTCAGATATGGAGCTGGACTAACTGTAACACTGAGTAGTAAAGATTGAAACTTTAACTCACAATATTGCGTATAAGATTGAAAAATTATCATAGAAATAGTTTTTTTTTTTGGTTTCAAGCAAACACATCTCAAACAATATCAGAACACACCAAAACCCCATGTCGACAGGAGCGAATCTGAATCAGAAATTCTACTTAGATAGCATCGGAATCAGATCATTACAGTAGTGAGCTAGGGAATTGGTAAGATTAGGGTTTTTGAAGAAAGGAACCATTTAGCGGCGGAGTATAGACAACGGTCGCTAAGCTGTCGAATAGCGGCACGGATCTCGTTGCGACAACTCTCTTTCGACACCATAGTGGAAGCTGTTTTCAGTTGTAAGTGTTGGACAAAAGAAAGAATCGAAGAATCTGGTCTTCTTCGTCGTCGTGGAGAATAGATTTCTGAAACATCGCTCGCGCCCTCCATCCCAATCATTTTGAAATCAGATAGAGAACACATGTTTACTGGACCAATTGATTCAGATTTCGGCTTCAAAATTAGAAGGCCCATTAGGCATGATAGGAAGTACAGTACAATAAATACTGCACTCTAGTATTTTATTAATTTATAAAGTTATTTATTTTTAGATATAATTTTACTAAATTTAATCAAAATATATCAGAGTGTTAAAAACATTGAATTTTACTGTGAATTTAAAATAAAAAATACAATTTTTTGTCCTTATATAAACAATATATATATATATATTATTGTATGATTTTATGGGACCATATATTTATATAAAATTTTCTAAAAAATATTGTCTTCCTATTTTATCGATTTTTATCGTATGAACTGACTCAACTCGAGACCAAATAAAATTATTAATTGATCGTGTTATTAGTTTATCGGGTATAATTTATAGATTTTCTATTGTAACACATTTTAAAAAATGGTTTACATAGTAAACGAGAGGTTGTTCCGGGGCTACGTGCTGGTTTTTAATTATCCTTTTCAAGGTTCTAAAAATCGGTTTAGGCGCTTCCTAGGCAGCAACTCTGTCTCATCCGAATCGATTTTCTTAAAATCCGATTTATACAAATTTATATAATTTAAGTAGGTTTAAACTGTTTTATTAAGTTTAAATTAAGTTATAATGTTAGTATATAAATCCACAAATTTCTTTAGTTTTGTATATCTAATTTTGATAATTCATCACAATAATTTTATAATTAAACTCAAAAACTAAAATATCTCATATAAATGTAAAATATATCAAAAATAAGTCAATAATCAGTTAACGCCTAAGTCTCACCTAGACTCCAAATAATCCGCCTAGTCACTAGTCCTGTATAAAGCGCCTAGTTACCGCCTAGCTGTTTCTTGAATATTGATATTATTATATAATAATTTTTAAATATTATTTGTCTGCTAATATGTATTTATTGTGATTCTATAAATGTAAAACTATTTTCCTAGGATATTAAAAATATTTTCTAAAATTATGTTAATTTTCTTTATTCTGTATCAATTGATTTTAGAATTACTGGACAAGTAAGTTATATTTAAATAAATTAATGTATAATATAATATCCTTTCAAATAAAAGTATGTTTTAGCATTATGTATCTTTTGCTGTTTCTAAAATAGTATGTAATAATAATTGCGTATATATTTTAACCATTTTAAAAGTGATATATATATGGGTAATGGATAGTCACATCGTTTTTAAATCAAAACTAGATGTTTTGTCCGCGCATGCTGGCTTAATGTTTTTAAAAATATTATCTGTTATAAGTTTAAAGACCACAATCATAAGTTATTTTATGTTTTTAATCACTTAATATTGCTCTAAACGTTTTATCAGATTTTGTTTATCTTTATTATTTTAAACCATGAGAACATAACCGTATATCAAATATTACACGTAAATAAATAAAATATAGAGGTAAACCTTCTTTTTAACCATTTTTTACCTCTTTAAACAATAATATGCATGAAACTACCTAAAAATTTCAAAAAAGAAAACAAAATAAAAATAAAAATATAATAATTTGACATAAGAATAAATTGGAATAATGATATTTTGTGACATACTTATTTTACTATTCCATATACATTTATTTGTTATAAAATAAAGTCGGTACTATGATACAATTATTATTTTTTAAATAGTGATACATCTTACATGAATTATGAAAACAAATATTAAAGTAATAATTATTTTTTATTGTTATAATGGTTTTTCATTTTAGTAAACAATTGCGTGGAAAGATTTTTCCAAGTAATTTCCTCGTAAAACAGTTGTAATTTTACGAGGACATTTTTTTCTCGTTAGATTTCGTCGCTAATAATGTTTTTTCTTGTAATGATTATATTTCAGTGCCTGAAAAGATCATTAATTTATTATAATATGAATGTATTACATCCAACCAATTAAAGTGATGAATAATAATACGAATATTTTTATCATTGGTTTAATTTCTTCTTTTTGAGTAAAATGTAAAAGTAAAGCGATGGAAATTAAGGATAATCGTGAATTATATTATTTTAAACACGTTTTATTTTATTTTTGGTTAATTGATTGATTATTTTATATATAATTATATATTAACAAATCTAATTATTCATTAAAGGTATCATTGACTTTAATCGTTCTAACTTTTTACGTGAGAGCTTGAATTCGGAAAATCACTGCACAAATAATAATATAGACTAGATGATAATCCGCGCCTTACGCGAAGTGATTTTTTAAAAATATGTTTTATTTAAATATATAAACAATGCACATTTTGTTATCATATACCTTTTCTACATTTGATTAGGGATGGGCATTCGAGTACCATTTGGTTCGGTTTAGTTCTGTTCGGTTTGGATCTTTGTGGGTGCTGTTCCGATCTTTGCAGGTTCGATTTGGGTTTGGGTTCAGATGACCGTTTTAATCTTTAAAAAAAGTTCATATATACTTTAAATTTCTCAAAATCTAAAAATAAAAATAATATATAACATATAAATTTGAATGATGTATGACAAAGTACTTAAACTTAACATAAAAATTGGTTTAGCTTAAATATTTGGATAGAAAATCAATAGATATTTTAAATATTTTTGGTTCGTGACAAAATATATATATTATATATATATGGTATTTTGAGTATTGTTTAGCAGTTTTAAACATAAAATTTTAACTACTTTTATATATTTCCAAGTATTTTAGACAACTTAAGAACATCTTATTTATTTTGTATATTATTTTAGATATTAAATTTAAAAATAATTAATATATTTAAGTATATAAATCTGGTTCGAATATATTTGGATTCCGGAAATATTTTGTTTAAACCAAAACACATTCTACTATGTACGTGACCCATTTAGTTAATAATTAAAGATTGTTCTACGCTCATTTAAGAAAAACGATGGGCTGAACTTAAAAACATTACCAATTCAGATTGTCACAATCTGACACTTCCAAATTATTCTTTGTTGGTGTCATGACAAAAAGAAAGGGGTTAGAGTTAGGAAAACAAATTTGTTGTGCAATCCATGTTCTCACTAGGTGATTTCAATAGCTTCTAAATAAATTTTTGATGTATCGATCTCTTGTAAGATTTTGAAAAATATTAATTAACAAAAGCTTACACTTGCTATAGTAATCAATTGTTTCTAAATTACTATATATGGGATTAGAGTCATCACATAAATCAAAATAATACCTCTTTTTTACTTATAATATTTTTTGGTAAATAATCAAGATAATTATATTATTTATTCTATGTGGTACATAATTAAATTTCAATAATATTGACATAGATATATATAGTATATTTCAATATAAATATTTACTATAATATGGTTTTATTAACATTTGTATATTTTCTGTAATAAAAACATTAGAACAATTAATCGTAAAATTTTCGATGTGATATTTTTTCAATGCAAATTTCAAAATCAACACATTTATGTTTTTATATTGTATATAGTTTAATTAAACGATATTAATATATACTTAATATGAATATATATTAAATTCGAATTCATATTCATATGATTTCATGATCATTTGTATCTTGTTATAACAAAGAACAATTAAGTCATTAATCACAAAACTTACAAAGTAGGATTTTTAATATTTTTAGTAATTTATAATCATTTTAAAAAAAATCAAAATATAACATATAAAAAAATCTCAATTTTTTATTATATGGTGAATGTGATTGTTTAATTTCTTTTAATAATATAAAATAAACAAAAATGAGAGAGATACAAAAATTGTTATCAAATATGTATAATTCATAATCATTAATTATAATATATATGTTAATCATAGTAGGTAATTACGTAGCTTTTATTTAAGAGAATAATGGAGAATATTCTTTTATACACTACTAATCAATTTAATAAAAAGTATAATACATGTTTAGAGGGATCAACCTATTTTTCTAAGGATTCTAAGAATCATCCTAGTGATGACACGTAGCTACAAAAACATGTTGTAATGCTCCAGGATTAATATATAAGGGATTGTCTTTGAAAATATTAAACATAGATTTGTTTTGTTACTTTGAATATCTAATGACGTAGAAAAAAATCCCTTATATATTAACATTATAATATTTTGAGATAGTCATGTGTCATCACCATAATGATTCTTAGAATCCTTGAAAAGGAGGTTGTTCTACCTAAATATATTATAAGCTTTTTATTAAAATAATCATAAATTAATTATTAATGCTCTTTATTTTTTCCTTAAATAAAAATTATGGAATTTCCTAATGTGACTAAAGTATATATAAAATTATTGATTTTGAATAATAAAGATTTGATAAAACTTAGTATATCCTCTATCATTTTGTTTAACTCTCAATTATTAAAATAAATTAAACAACCACATTAGCATTTAGCCATATAATAAAAATTTAAATTTTTCCTTACATGTTATGTAAGACCCCGACCCGGCCTCTCAGGCCGCGGTCGATGCCTCACATCGCTCGGTCCATACCCTAACCGAACCTCTAAAAATTTCGCCCTTTATTTAAAACATCGCCCATAGGCGAGGGCTAACTCAGATCCTAGCTCAAGACTACCTTAGTCATTCCCTAGATTTGATCATTTCAACTTATGCACAGCGGAATAATATCTACAAACCATTGGTCTAAAACCAATCTAACACTTGTCCGGTCAGATCACCTCAGCTACTGGTCAGTAAACACAACTGCTAGCTAGCTCCAAGGTCGATCCTAAACCTAGACCAAGTCATACAATCAGAGGTTCCATTCCCCTAAGCCATTCTATCTAGATCTATGCAACATTGATAGATCATACCTTTGCCACGTCCACGGAGATTGTTAGCTCATTGTCCCAGCTGGCTTAGCTGTTTAGCTAGCTCATCCAGCTAGCTGAGCTGAACCACTTCACTTGAGGTTCCATCTACTCACCTCTAGCTGATAAAGCTGCGAGGTAGCTTTGCCTAGCTCCCCGTCCACTCGTCCAACTCTCCATATACCTGCATAAACTCTTCCCTTTGGTACTTAGTCATTCAGCCAACCATCCCCACAGACTAAGTACCTTCGGGAAGTCTTCAGCTCATCAATGACGATTGTAGATCTAGTGTCATCCTTTGTGAGGGACGACCATACTCCTCTTGATCACACTTCCATCAATCCTTATCATATAATTCCAGTAATTATAATATCCATTCAATGGTCGTGCCTCCCTTTCATACCATGGAACTCCCATGGAACCAGTTTCTGCACTGCATCCACCTTTGAGGTTGTGTTGGCCTTTGGGAGTGGAGTCTGGCCTTCTCCCTTCTCCTCTGACCATTTGCGTGTGTTCCCAGGACACAGAGGAAGCCTTAGATGTGTTCATCCATGATAAAACACCATCCAAAGGTCGTGCATCACTTCCCCCTTCAGTTTCCAAGAAACTGCCTTTCTACACACATCTGCCTTCAAGGCTGTCTCAGCCCTTAGAAGTTAGATCCGGCCTCCAATCTTCTCTCCAGGCTATTTGCGTGTCTTCTATGGATGTAGAGGAAGCCCAGAGAGTGGCCAACATTAATCAAAACTCACCAGAGGGTCGTTCTCAACTCCCCTCTTGATTGCCCTCAAATCTGCCTCTTTGCTGCCTTCATCCCACTATTGGGATTGGATCCTTCAATCCGACTTTCTCCCTCTTTTCTCTGGTTTTTCTTTGTGTTTCAGGGTGAAGAATGAAGCCCTGGCGTGCCTGTAAAGGCACGGACATGCCCTCCCTTTTATAGAGGAAGTGGTGGTTACTTTCCAACAATTGCACCTTTTCGGTATCAATTCTGGCCATTGATTTCATCAATGGTCCAGATCACATCCTTTCGTCTATGGCAGTTACCTGGACGTCCTGGGCTTGTAAAACCACTCCTGGGCATGTCCAATACAAGCCCAAACCGAATGCCAAGCCACTGGCTCAATCCCAAGAGCCCACCGGCCCATTGCAACATATGGGTTGCCCGCATGGCCCGGCCACTGTCCGGACCCGGCCCAACTGTCCGAGACCCGAACACTCAGTCAAGCTGAGTTGAGCTGATCCCCAGCTGATCCAGCTGAGTGAGCTAGTCCATCCAGCTAATGGAGCTGACACACTCTACTTGAGCTCCAAGTGAGCTCCGTCCAGCTGGTTGAGCTTCTTGCTCGCATCACCCAGCTGTGATACACTTTGTACAGCTTGATATCTTCATCCTATTCAATCCCTCTAAGTCCCTTGGTCTATTTCAAGACCTAGACTTAGTTCTCCCATGATCCATTCTGATCATGCACTACATCACAGCTTCACCTAGCTGATCGAGTTTCACCCAGACCTCGTCCAGCTATCGAAACACTCGACCAACTCCTTTAAGCTTGTCTCCATCCTATTTTGGTTAAGTCTCAGCTGTATGATTCCCTTAACCACCTTTTTGGATCATGACACGCTTGTCTTTAGGTCATATGACCTGTCTGGTGCGTCTCCACGCACAATGGTCCAACCAGACGATCCTACTCAGGATCGGGGACATGACAAGTCTCCCCCACTTGATAAGGATTCGTCCTCGAATCCAGTGCTGCTGACATCTTGTCTCATTGACAAAATGTTCCAACCGATCTCTTTGCATCCACAACATGGAGCATGCTCGATTGGTTCTTTCTAACCAATTTGTGGCATCTCCTCCTTGTTTATTCTCACTGATCACATTTTTGATCAGCATATCAACATGTCTCCCCCACTTGGACGGAACACTCTTGAATCCGAACCAAGTTGTCCTTTACAGACACCAAGGGTTCATGATCCCAGCCACATCGTACTGGATCATCCCTTAACCGACCACAGCCTTTTCCAGCTTGGCCATATTGTGATCTTAGTCCATACTAGACTAAACCACCTTAACTTGAGACCTGTCCATCACCGGACTCTGTCATAATTGATCCTGGTCCTTTTAGGACGTGATCATATCCCGGCCCTGGTCCACTCAGGAACTCAACCGTGTTACCCCAACCATAGGTCAATCTCCGACTTGGTTGTAATGCGATCTTCATTCCTCACTGGAATTGATCGTCTTTATCCCAACCCTAAGTCAATCTCAGACTTGGTTGTAATGCGACCCAGGTCCCTTCCCGGACAGGGTCGACTTCAGCTCGGCCATCTCGGCAGGAGCTATACACAAGGAACTTTTGGATCTTTGGGGCCGTCCCTGGTCCAGATCTACTATGAACGGGTCAGTCCTACCAGGGGGAATGCTCTGTAGCGCCCGAAACACATCATGGACTCTCGAACCAGCGGAATCCCATCCGGGTCATCACCCCCTACGACCTCCTTAGTGGCGTTTGTGGCCAAATAAGCTTCACAACCCTTCCTCAGCATCCATTCCACATGGATTGCTGACACCACCAAGCATCCAGAGATCGGACATATACCTTGGAACCTGATCGGGAATTCACACCAACTCTCGAACTGCACGCGCTCCCGGTGACAGTCCAGAGTGGCCCGATACTTTCCAAGCCAGTCCATACCTAATATCACCTCGTGATCCTTTAGGCGGACAACAACCAGATCCACAGGCATTACCCTGTCCAGGATCAATACTCAGATCCGCAGGCATTACCCTGACTGTGATCAATACTCAGATCCGCAGGCATTACCCTGACTGTGATCAATACTCGGATCCGCAGGCATTACCCTGACTGTGATCAATACTCAGATCCGCAGGCATCACCCTGACTGTGATCATCACAGGGATGTCCTTCACCAAACCTAGTGAACTCATTCCCTGCCTACGGCCGCGTTCACTATGCAAGGACAACCCACCGTTCCCATCTGGAACAACCCTTTTCCGATCATTAAGTACTTAGATGAGTTGGATCTCAGATTGATCACACATTTGGAAAATGTCCCATACCATTCTCCAAAGCATTACACTTCTGTGAACATCCCATACTATTCACAAAAGTGTTTATAGTATACCTCAATCCTCATCATACTAAGATACTTAACATCGTGTTTCCAATTCCTCTTGGAATTGATCCATTCCCATTCACTCAATTTTAAAGAATCCTACCTTGACTTACACTGAGTCCAAGCTGATCCATCTGATCACAAGCCCACTCATGTACTAGCCAGGTAACGTCTCCCTTAGACCAACATGAACACTGCATATGCTCACTTGTTTTGAACGGCCACCAAGGAATAACACTAACCCCTACAAGAGTGCTACACGTTTCTTTCAACCTAAGCCACTCTCTGGTCCATGTTACTTCCCTAGTCAAGGTCGTCCTTACAAAGATCTTGCATTGCATCCATCGTCCAATCCGTATATTACTTCCAAATAACTAGATACACCAACCTTTCTGTTTCCAGGTTTTTGCCCTTGGAGAGTGCATCTTGGCTAAGTCGGCTCATCTTGGAACTTCCCCGTTCACAAGCATGAAGCCCAAACTTACCTCAACTCTCACTTGGCTCACCACAGCTAAGGTTCCAAGTCATCTCAGTTTTCAGAAATAATTTCGGTTTGGAACTCAACATCTTTGAGCACTGTCCTTAACAGGATCAAGCATGCTCTGATACCAACTTGTAAGACCCCGACCCGGCCTCTCAGGCCGCGGTCGATGCCTCACATCGCTCGGTCCATACCCTAACCGAACCTCTAAAAATTTCGCCCTTTATTTAAAACATCGCCCATAGGCGAGGGCTAACTCAGATCCTAGCTCAAGACTACCTTAGTCATTCCCTAGATTTGATCATTTCAACTTATGCACAGCGGAATAATATCTACAAACCATTGGTCTAAAACCAATCTAACACTTGTCCGGTCAGATCACCTCAGCTACTGGTCAGTAAACACAACTGCCAGCTAGCTCCAAGGTCGATCCTAAACCTAGACCAAGTCATACAATCAGAGGTTCCATTCCCCTAAGCCATTCTATCTAGATCTATGCAACATTGATAGATCATACCTTTGCCACGTCCACGGAGATTGTTAGCTCATTGTCCCAGCTGGCTTAGCTGTTTAGCTAGCTCATCCAGCTAGCTGAGCTGAACCACTTCACTTGAGGTTCCATCTACTCACCTCTAGCTGATAAAGCTGCGAGGTAGCTTTGCCTAGCTTCCCGTCCACTCGTCCAACTCTCCATATACCTGCATAAACTCTTCCCTTTGGTACTTAGTCATTCAGCCAACCATCCCCACAGACTAAGTACCTTCGGGAAGTCTTCAGCTCATCAATGACGATTGTAGATCTAGTGTCATCCTTTGTGAGGGACGACCATACTCCTCTTGATCACACTTCCATCAATCCTTATCATATAATTCCAGTAATTATAATATCCATTCAATGGTCGTGCCTCCCTTTCATACCATGGAACTCCCATGGAACCAGTTTCTGCACTGCATCCACCTTTGAGGTTGTGTTGGCCTTTGGGAGTGGAGTCTGGCCTTCTCCCTTCTCCTCTGACCATTTGCGTGTGTTCCCAGGACACAGAGGAAGCCTTAGATGTGTTCATCCATGATAAAACACCATCCAAAGGTCGTGCATCACTTCCCCCTTCAGTTTCCAAGAAACTGCCTTTCTACACACATCTGCCTTCAAGGCTGTCTCAGCCCTTAGAAGTTAGATCCGGCCTCCAATCTTCTCTCCAGGCTATTTGCGTGTCTTCTATGGATGTAGAGGAAGCCCAGAGCGTGGCCAACATTAATCAAAACTCACCAGAGGGTCGTTCTCAACTCCCCTCTTGATTGCCCTCAAATCTGCCTCTTTGCTGCCTTCATCCCACTATTGGGATTGGATCCTTCAATCCGACTTTCTCCCTGTTTTCTCTGGTTTTTCTTTGTGTTTCAGGGTGAAGAATGAAGCCCTGGCGTGCCTGCAAAGGCACGGACTTGCCCTCCCTTTTATAGAGGAAGTGGTGGTTACTTTCCAACAATTGCACCTTTTCGGTATCAATTCTGGCCATTGATTTCATCAATGGTCCAGATCACATCCTTTCGTCTATGGCAGTTACCTGGACGTCCTGGGCTTGTAAAACCACTCCTGGGCATGTCCAATACAAGCCCAAACCGAATGCCAAGCCACTGGCTCAATCCCAAGAGCCCACCGGCCCATTGCAACATATGGGTTGCCCGCATGGCCCGGCCACTGTCCGGACCCGGCCCAACTGTCCGAGACCCGAACACTCAGTCAAGCTGAGTTGAGCTGATCCCCAGCTGATCCAGCTGAGTGAGCTAGTCCATCCAGCTAATGGAGCTGACACACTCTACTTGAGCTCCAAGTGAGCTCCGTCCAGCTGGTTGAGCTTCTTGCTCGCATCACCCAGCTGTGATACACTTTGTACAGCTTGATATCTTCATCCTATTCAATCCCTCTAAGTCCCTTGGTCTATTTCAAGACCTAGACTTAGTTCTCCCATGATCCATTCTGATCATGCACTACATCACAGCTTCACCTAGCTGATCGAGTTTCACCCAGACCTCGTCCATCTATCGAAACACTCGACCAACTCCTTTAAGCTTGTCTCCATCCTATTTTGGTTAAGTCTCAGCTGTATGATTCCCTTAACCACCTTTTTGGATCATGACACGCTTGTCTTTAGGTCATATGACCTGTCTGGTGCGTCTCCACGCACAATGGTCCAACCAGACGATCCTACTCAGGATCGGGGACATGACATGTTATATTTTGAATTTTTAAAAACGACTATAAATTACTAAATTTTTTAAAAATTTCACATTGAAATTTGTGAAATCCCATGGTTTTATGTTTTTGTTATGGCAAGATACAAATGATTACAAAATCATATAAGTTGGAAGTCTAATTTAATAAATATTAAGATTATATATATATATATCGTTTAATTAAACTATATAAAATTATAAAAATACATAAATATTTTAATTTCAAAATATTTTCTTTGATTTTTTTCATAAAAGCTTTCAACAAATATTGACAACTTAATATTTAATTTTAAAATTTTCATTGAATTTTTGTAAAAAATTACAAAATACTAAAACTATTAAACATTCCACAATGAAATTTTTGTTCTCAATGATTTAAAGTTTTTGTTATAAAAATATACGAATAATCAAAAAACATATGAGTAGAAATGATCATTTAATAGATATCAATATTAAAAAGGTACTATATATCTATATTAGCATCATTTAAATTTAATTATATACCATATAAACAGAAAAATATAATTTTTATATTAATAAAATTTAATTATGTATTTTCACCAATTTAATTATATATATTTGATAGTTATTAACATTTTAATTATTGAAAATATATTTATTATTCCACAAAAATATATAATACGTAAAATACTTTATATATATAGTTTTCATCCTGCGCAAGGTGCGGATCTTAATCTAGTTGCATATTATCGAACAGACTATAGTGACATGCATAAGAGATACTTTAATATATTTCCTCATGGAATCAAAAAGACTGTATAGACCATATTATCGCTCTTCTCGGATACGTTTTCTATGGTATATATTGAAAGCCAATGACAATGGTCAACATAGTATTACATTTTCACCTGTTCTTATATCTCTCACTTCAGATTTTCTAATTGGTCTCTCGTTTGGTGAATTAAGTAGAGCATTTGCTCTCTATTATTTGCGTTGTACACACACAGAAGTGAACACTATCCCAAACCAACGATTCTTCTGCGGTATAATCCCCTCGACGACATCACAAACCAAGTTTGTGTGCTCCTCGCTAAATTCTCTTCACTAATGCTTCTCAGGTACACATACATCCAACCAAACTTTTCTTTTGAAACATAAAATAGCATACAAGATAGTATATTGTCATACGAATAGTATAACTACAAGAGTAAAACGTTTCCTGTTTTTCTTCGGAGAAAAGAAATTTACAAATGCTTAATGTGCCCATGGAAGCAAAAATGGTATGCATAACACATGTTAGGTTAGCACCAGCTTCAGTTCATACGACCAAATGATGGGTGCATTAAATGTTGGAGTCATGTTGGACCATTATGCAAATTTTAGCAAAAAAAAAAAATGTTGCACCATTATGGTCCGTTCTTGGACCATGTAAAGACTAAAGCTTTTCTCCAAACATCTAATTTTGTTTCTGCAGCTCGTGCTTCTGCTTGGGAGGAAGCTAGAAAAGGCTAAGAACATCAGTAGGGCTTCTGCTTGGGAGGAAGCTAGAAAAGGCTAAGAACATCAGTAGGTACTCGATCTTGCGTTGTTAGATAACTGTAGCTTAAAATGACTCTTAGATTCAGAATCGAAGACATGAAGATTCAGAATCGAAGAAATGAAGATTCAAGCATTGGAAAATCATCAAAAGGTGAAATCTGAAGCTGACATGAGAGAGAAAGAGAGAGAGAGAGAGAGAGAGAGAGAGAAGAGAGAGAGAGAGAGAGAATGATAGACGAGATAGTATCGAGAGGAGAGAAATAGCTATCTATCTCGGCGAGATCTCTCTCTCTCTCTCATCTCTAGATCGCTATCGCTCTCCTCCGCTTTCTCTCTCTCTCTCTCTCTCTCTCT